>OW240916.1:69724939-69749052 GCA_933207985.1 Pelobates cultripes | reverse complement strand
GTTGTGTTAGTGTATGCAGTGTGTGTTGTGTTAGTGTATGCAGTGTGTGTTGTGTTAGTGTATGCAGTGTGTGTTGTGTTGTGTTAGTGTATGCAGTGTGTGTTGTGTTAGTGTATGCAGTGTGTGTGTGTGTTGTGTTAGTGTATGCAGTGTGTGTGTGTTGTGTTAGTGTATGCAGTGTGTGTTGTGTGTGTGTGTTGTGTTAGTGTATGCAGTGTGTGTTGTGTAAATGTGCAATCTGGGGGGGAGGGGGAGGAAGGGGCATTTTAACATTAAATTTTAATTAATTGAATTAAATGTTTCTCCCCCCTCCCTGCTTACCTGTATCCAGGGAGGGGGGAGATTCCATCCCTGGTGGTCCGGTGGGGGTCCCCCGGCTCCCTGTTACCGTCCGCAGAGGGGCCCAGGCAGCACACAGCTTCTCCTCTTCTAATAACTCTCGCGAGACCCGCGGAGCGTTGCCATGGTAACCGGGTCTCGCGAGAGTTATGAGAAGAGAGGAGGAGAAGCAGTGTGCTGCCTGGGCCCCCCTCTGCGGTAACAGGGAGCCGGGGGCCCGCGGCTGCACACATAGAAATACGCTATCTATGTGTGCAGAGAAACAAAGTGGGGCCCAGGACTGCCAGACCAGTCCGGGCCCCTCAGGGCCGCCGGGCCCGTGACAACAGTCACGGTTGTCACCCCCTGATGGCGGCCCTGCTACCACTAGTGTAATACGCCCTTTTTAAAATATATTTCCTGGTCTCTCAGAGATTTTGCCTATCCCTTTCCCAGAGCAATATATATAAACAATTACAAATAAGTTACAAAATGCTACTTATAAGTAATACAGGGTTTCAAATAATAATAATAATAATACAGGATAGAACTGCACAACAACTATTGGGTATGCTCCCCCTTATCCGGACACGTTTAAATACCCCCTAGCTCAGGTTCCCCACCCGCTACTGTAACTAAAATCACAGACCACGTTATGGAGGTTCACCCACTAGGCAGATACACCCTAATTCAAAGCATGGAAATATTAAAATCAGTTATAGATGGCTTCTAAAATAATATAAATCTTAATCTGAGCCCCTACACTTACTTTGTTAAAAATGCTAACTTGTTAAATATTCAGACTAAATAGGACAAAGGAATTATTTTACCATTTTTTCAGTTCATTTGTTACCAGTTCCTGCATATGTCCAGTAATTCCTTAGTCCTGGATAATAAAGCTGAAAAACACTCCACAAATTGATTAGCTTAGGCAATTACATTTACAAAACAATGCAGTTTATTTTTCTCATACAGGCAAGACTACCCACCCCCAACAAGGACAAATTCTCCCCCAGCTGTAGCTGAAAAGCATGGTCACACAGCTGTTAAAAAGGTGGTCTCTCCTTCATGAGTCAAAATCATATATATATTATATACTAATATTCTGTGTATACGCACACATAAATCTATTATTCACTGAATCTGCTTTACTAAACGTATCTTTTTCTTAACTACTAATTTACTAGACAAATCCATGAATGCCAAACAAATGTAAATTAGTACACAAACAGGGTCAAATTTAGCAATAAAACCTGGTGAACTAGTTTAGTGAAAAGTCTTTTCCTATGCAAATGGTAGCAAACAATGAAACTAGGCCTCAACTCATTCACACCATGTGGTCAATGGTGGATTAAAATCCACATGGTCAGACAAAAGGTAAAGTATATATAAGTTTTCTCCTATATACAAATGACCAAAGATTGGTAACAAGCAACACAATAATTCATCACTATGTTCTACAACAAGATACCTTAAAAACAAATATCTAATCCCTATCTGCTATCTGCATTCATTCCATTAAAACCAAATCATCATTCATTTATTCATTTGTATACAGACAGACAATTTACTGTATTATTTAAGCAAAATGCATAACATTTATATTTTCCCCAATATTCAAGCATAATCCTGCCGACTACGCCAAATGTTGTGGTCGTGACCTAAATATGAATATTAATCTCTTAATACATAATAATTAAGCAATACGGAACAACATTAATATTTTTATAATTCATGGTATTATGGTCGAATATGTGGATAGAAAATACACAAAACGTTGTAATATTAAATGTATATTTAATATAACTATAATAAATAAACAGATGCTAGCAGAATGTCAATTTACTACAATAATGATAATACAAAACTACAACATATTACTTACAAGGCCCCAGCCCTTTGGCTGGGGTTAAGTCAGAGCTGGTACTACATCTTAGGTTCAGTCAGGTACAGGCAAAGAGACAGAGTTTTCTCCTCCATCTGGTTTTATTCAGTGTAAGTAGGCTGGCCTGTGATGTCACTGCCAGAAGCACATGTCTTCCTACACACTCCCCCTAGTGGTGCCCCCAAAGCATTACACTAAATATGCTTTCTTTATGATGTAAAGTCATTAATTAATAAATACCATTACAGAAATAAATCGAACAATACTTCACTTGTCATTACCAAGAGCCAACAATTACACAAATCAACAAAAAACACCGATCATATAAAGTATACATACATAAATATAATATATTCATATAACATATAATCCCATTATTAACTTACCCCTATGTGCCAGGTAAGAGAGAGACAGAGCAAGAAAAATTTAAAGAAAATATGTAATATACATAAACTACAGAAGGCAGGTAAAAACACCTGTCAGGGCATTCGAAAAAATTATTTTCCGGGTAAATGAAACGCATACAAGGCTGTTGGAACGCAAAATTGTAAACGCACCTCTGACGGGGCGGCATGAGTGTCAAAGTAATAGCTGTTCGCGTGATTAAACACACGAACAGCATTTCAGAGTGTGCGCATAAGAGCACGAACAGACATAGCTGTCAAGGCAATAGCCGTTCGTGTGATTCAACACACGATCGGCACTTGAAATCTTGTGCACAAACAAGGTAAGAAATCATAAAAATACAGCCAATGCATTCACCGGCAAACTGCCAAGTAATAATAATTATAGGCAAATATACCCCTAAATTGCATATAATAACAAAGAAACAGAGGGAAGAAAAGATCAAAAGACAAAATAGATAGTAAAAAGGAATCAAAATAAATAATAATAATGGAAAATACAGAAAAGGGGAGGAAAAGAAACATAAAAATAAATAATTAAAATAATAGATAAACAAAAAAGGAAAGAGTATTTACATACCCAAATAATGAGATATAATCATAATAAAAAGAAATAATAAAAAAGCAGACAACAGTAAAAATAAAAATCAGAAAATAAAAAAGCAAAAATTAATATAAAATAATAAATAATATAATAATAAAAAATAAATATAGCAAAAAATAAAGCTTAAAATTAAAATATAATATAAAGAATAAATAATTATAAGATATAAAGAGAGACAAAATCAGAAAAAAGGGCAAAATCAAAGAAAGGGGGAAAAAAAGAAGAAAATGTGTCAACCTCCTTTCAAGGCACAAGCCAATACATCATAAATCTAAAAATACATATAAAAAATATAAATAAACATTACTTACAAAAATTTAAGTGAATAGAAATTCATCAAAACACTATAGTCAAAAGTGAAATAAGCTGGCATAAGATTAATATCAATAATAAACATAAGATAGGGGACAATAAAAAATGGACAATAAGGAATCTTTAAAGCTAAATCTAAGAAATACATATATACTATAAAATTGAACATTGTGCAAATGTAGTGTCGTTGCACACATATAGTGAATGCGTAACTTACGCGAAACATAACAAAGTGCAAGTGCAAAGAATCAACATATTAAAGTGCATAATTCTTTAAAAAGTGACCAAGTGTTAAGTAATACATTGTATCAATCAGAATTACTATAATAAGTATCGTTATGTATCTATAAAGTGTAATGTATCTATAAAATGTAATCAAAAGATCATCATGTAAGAAGTATCTAGTACAATACTTGTAGTGCAATAAAGGATGATATGTAATCATCCTTAAAACCAAAGTGGTCCCATAAAAATCCAGAATATCATGCCATGCTACAGAAGAAGTTAGGGTGTCTAAAAGAACCAGCACCAAATTTCTACCAGGAGTCCTGTAAAATATAGAGAGAAAGTTAAAATATTGTTTCGCTACATATAGCAATAGAAATGAAAAATAGAAAAAGGAAGATCAAGCAACCATTACTTAAATAAGCATAGATAAATCATAATCATAGTTTAAATCTTTGGGATCTAATGTATCCAGTTCCCATATCCAGTAAGCCTCACGTAATAGTAATCTCCTATTCCTGTCACCTCTCCTAGGTGATTAACCAATCAAGTACGTATTGTGGACTTGTGTTTAGAGAACCTCATTTTAAATTTTTGACTAGTTTGTCCTACATAAACAAGACCACATGGGCATTTTAGTGCATAAACAACAAAATCAGAATTACATGTCAAGAATTGTCTGATTGGGTATTTTTTGCCACTCCGCGGGTGTTGTATGACATCACCACGTATCAGAGAGTGACAGGAAACACAGTTGTAGCATGGAAAATTACCCTGTTTTAGCCCCCCCCCCACCCCCTTTTACTCCCTCAGAATGGGTTAAAACTCACCTTATTTTCAGTTCTCCACAGTTCTGCCGGCGCGGCTCCGCCCCTTTGATGACATCATCAAAATTGCCGATTTTTAGCCACTGCAATGCTTTTCCATGGGGAAAGCAGTGGATGGGCTAAAATCAGCAAAGGGGCGGGGCAAAACACTGGCCCTAGGAACAATGTAAACACTGCCTTTGCATAAATATGCCTGAAGGGAGCTATGATACTTACCAGAACAACTACATTAAGCTGTAGTTGTTCTGGTGACTATAGTGTCACTTTAATATTTTTTTGGTCATTTTTGGCCAGTGCAAGTTTAGCAGAACAACTTCTGATTTGAAAACTAATTTTATATTCCTCATTTTATATATAACCTTGATTACGTCTTTCCAAAATTTATTTATGGGTTTGCACTGCCACCAACTGTGGATTAATTTGCCTTCATTAATGTTACCTTTCCAGCATCTCTCTAATGACTCTGGGAAGATTTTCTTTAATCATTTCGGTGTTAAATACCATCTGTTTGAAAGCTTAAATTGGGTTTCCGTAAGGTTTAAGCAATGTACACATTTATTTAATCTATTAAGAGAGATAAGGATAGTATCCACTCTTCTTCTTTTATATGTATCTGTAGTTTTTTTCCCATTTGTTAATCAATTCCATCGGTTTATCGTGTCTCTATCTGTACATAGCTTTGGCACATTTTGTCATTAGGTGTCTATAGTTCTTTCATTCAAATAGATGTTTGAGAATTGTGATTTCTTCCCCCTCATTTTGGATGAGATATTTTGTTAAAAAACCCTTATCCCCCCGGTCTGCCAGGTATCTACTTTTATATTGTCCAACATGTCTGAAATACTAGAAAAAGAAAGCTCGTCTATTATTCTATTTCTGAGTTCTGTATTGTTTGTGAATTTGTCCCACCAACTTGTTAATTCTTTGAGTATCTGGGATTTAGTTCGTGCCTCTTTAATGAATTTTTTATTTGCATCTAGTATCCAAAATAGTGACGTTAGATTTCCTACTCCAGTTTTAGCTTTTTCCATTTTATACCATGTTTCTTGGATTGCAGCAATATTTTGCGATAATAAAATATGGAAAAGTCTACTGGCCTGATAACATTGTATTATTTCCAGACAGCCCAAGCCTCCGTCCTACCTTGATCTAGCCAAAACTTAAATTTTGACGCTTGCTTTCTTGCCGCCCCATTCAAATTTATATGATGAGTGTAGTAAAGATAGCCAATTTTCTGGGAAATTGAGTGGGATCTTTCTCCATAAATACAGCCATTTTGGTAAGATATATGCTTTTAGAATATTGATTCTACCCGACCAAGAAACTCCCATGCCTTTCCAATCCCTTAGATTTTTGTTAGTCTGAATTAGTAGAGGTAGAAAGTTGGCTTCTACTATATCTTTTAATTCTGGGGTTAATGTTATACCTAAATATTTTAATCTGTCCGTTTTCTGGTAGCGCAAGGTTTTGTACAAGATAGTTGATTAACCTTTTATTCAGTTTTTTTTTTTGCTATGAATATTGATTCCTCTATTATTCATTCTGAATCCTGACAATTTAGAGTATTTATTTTTCTCCTTCAGTAGCTCTGGAAATTAGGTTTTTGGTTCTTCTAGAGTTAGTAGGATGTTATTTGCGTAAATATTTAGTTTGCTTTGTTCTAGGATGTTCGTAAATCCTTTAATTGTTTTATTTTGTCTTATTAGAATCGCAAGAGGTTCTAACACCATTATATACAACGAAGGGGAAAGAGGGCACCCATGTCTAGTCCCATTTTTAACTCTGAAATTTTGTGATGTGAATCCTGTCCCTGTTATTTTGGCTGATTGAGAACTGTAGAGGGCGGATATAGCTTGTAGTATTGATCATGTGATTCCATATTGTTTTAAAGTAGCTAACATGAAACTCCACCCAACCCTGTCAAACGCTTTCTCTGCATCTATTGACAGTAATATTAGAGGGGTTCCTATAATCTCTGTTTCTTCTAGTATGTTTATTATTTTTCTAATATTATTGATTGAAGACCTCCCTGGTATGAATCCTACTTGATCATTATTGATTAGTTGTGGTATGACTATTTTTAATCTGTGTGCGAGAGTGGAAGATAATATTTTAATATCTGAGTTTATTAATTATATAGGTCTGTAATTACTGATCAATTGTTGGTCTTTATCTACTTTTGGGATTGGGACAATGTTCGCTCTCAACAGTTCTCCAGGACAGTTTCCTGATTTCATTATGTAGTTGAAAATTTTGGTGAGTTCGCCTTTTAGATGAGCTTTCATTAGTTTATAAAATGTATTTGTGAAACCGTCTGGGCCTGGGGCAGTCTTAATTTTGAGCTTATCTATGGATTTACTGACCTCTGCTTCTGTTATAGGCTGGTTTATCTACTTTAATCGGTCGGGTAGGATTTTTGGCATGGGTAATTTTTGAAGAACTCCTCAATCTCCTTCCCCCCCCCCCCAAAGTTTCTTCTAGTAAATTATATAGGCTCTGATAAAATCTCTGGAATGCTCTACCTATTTTTTCTGGGCCATTAGATAAGTTTCTTTGTCTTTTATTTTAACTATTACTCTTTTATGTTTCTCTTTTTTCAGTTTGTTGGACATTAGTGTTTCTGGCTTATTGCCCTTTAGATACCACTTGGAATGTAGTGCTTCTAACTGATTAGTTGTTTTATTCATTAGTTGGGTATTAATCCATTTTTCTGTTTCTATGATCTTCCTTGCTATGCTTCCCATGCAAAGGGCACTCCCCACCTGGACCTGAGAGTAGACTACAGTAAAAACATACACATGATTACATTGGCTCTCAGGTCCAGGACACTCGCATACAAAACACGATAATCCCTATCCTGTGCCTGGGAGATAATTGAGTCAAGCACTGTATTAAATGCAATTATCTCCAGGTATAAAAAAAAAACCACACATTTCCCAAACACCCCAAAAGTACCTTAAAAATACAATAAAAAACAAAAGTTACATCCCCTGATAGCCCCCATCTGGGTGACTAACATATCCAAAAATTACCCAGATCGGTTCAGAGGTTAAGGAATTTCATGGAAGTCATAATTTGACCAACCACATGCATGGTCCCATGCCCAGAGAAGTTCCAGAAAATTAGGGCTTGCCGTCTGCCTAGATCGATAGTTTAAAAACTGAACAAACTACCGAACATAGTCAATGTTCCTACCCTGGAGCTTGCTTCCCTTGTTCGTGGCAATGTTTCCACCGAACAGTGTCTTTCTAAGTGTTGTAGAACCGAACACAGGCAATCATGGAAGTCCAGCAATATTTGGGAGTTTCAGTGTCCGAAAATAGTTCCATGAACTCGACAACCAAACACCGCTGCCTGTGTTCATGCGAACAAGATGGCCGCAACCTCGTGGTCGTCCAAAGGAAATGCGGCCACCCAGACGAACACTTAGAACACTGCGGTGGAAATTGCTACAAAGTATCAATTAGGCTTAACAAGCTCCAGGGTGGTCTCTGGTTTGTGCGGCTGTTCAGTTCCTGAACCATATAGTCCAAATACACGAATCAAGACTTTTATATTATATTTTACAGGGTGCACAGTCTGTGGGCAGGAGTCTGGCAAGCTGGCTCCTCCAGGAACTTGTGGCAAACTCACTTCGAAAGGGGAGGTTGTCACACCATTATTTTCATCATATCATATAATTTTTTACTATAAAAAAAATTATAAAATATTATGAAAACATAAAAAAAAACACTTTTTCTAACTTCGACCCCCAAAATCTGTTACGCATCTACAACCTCCAAAAAACCACCTGTGCTAAATAGTTTCTAAATTTTGTCCTGAGTTTAGAAATACCCAATGTTAACATGTTCTTAGCAAGTTGTAGGGCTATAAATACAAGTAGCTATTTCCAAACCATTTTTTTTCAAAATATAACAAAAGTTACATATCTGTCAGGAATCCCTGAATAACCCTTCATATGTATGTATGTGTATATATATATATATATATATATATATATTTTATAATTGATCATTTTTATTTTCAGATTTTGTAGACATGTAAACATGGAAACAGTGGTTGGGGTTACAGAATAAAGAAAGGATAGGGATAATATTGCATATCAAAGTATGTAACATCTGTTCCATTGTTTTATATCGATTTTTCATTATTAATTATTATTATTATTATTATGATATTTATAGAGCGCCGTCAAATTCCGCAGTGCTTTACAATGGGTGGACGAACAGACATGTAGTTGTAACCAGACAAGTTGGACACACAGGAACAGAGGGGTTGAGGGCCCTGCTCAATGAGCTTACATGCTAGAGGGAGTGGGGTAAAATGACACAAAAAGATAAGGATAGTATTAGACTAATGACAGTTGCTAAAGAGGAATCAGTCAGGAGCTATTAAAAGTTTAATTGATACGCTTTTATGAAGAAGTGGGTTTTTAACAATTTTTTTGAAGGAGTGGAGACTGGGTGAGCATCTAACGGAGGAGGGAAGCGAGTTCCACAGGAACGGAGCAGCCCTCGAGAAATCTTGAAGGCGAGCATCAGAGGTGGGAGTACGGACAGAAGATAGACATAAGTCTTCAGCAGATCGTAAGGGCCTAGACGGGACATACTTGTGTATTAGGGAGGATAGATAGGTGGGAGCAGCATTATGTAGAGATTTGAAAGCAAGAACCAGAATTTTAAATTGAGCTCTATATTTTATAGGAAACCAATGTAGGGATTGACAGAAGGGTGAGGCATGGGAGGTGTGGGCAGACAGGAAGATGAGCCTTGCCGTCGCATTCATTGTGGACTGTAATGGCGCTAGTTGGGCGCACGTAAGACCACTGAGAAGCGGATTACAGTAGTCAAGGCGAGAAAGGACAGTGGAATGGACCAACACCTTAGTTGCATCTGGCGTTAAAGGACCACTATAGTGCCAGGAAAACATACTCATTTTCCTGGCACTATAGTGCCCTGAGGGTGCCCCCACCCTCAGGGACCCCCTCCCGCCCGGCTCTGGAAAGGGGAAAGGGGTTTAAACTTACCTTTTTCCAGCTGGAATCCTCGATCCTCCTCTTCTCTCACTAAATGTCGGTTGTATACTTGAAAACATGACGTTCAGCTGGTCACATGAGGAAGAAGCAGTATACATGTGCTTTCCCATGGGCGTAGTGCTTTCTCTCTGAAAATCACAGTGAGAAGCATCTAGCGCCTCTAGCGGCTGTCAATGAGACACCAACCACTAGAGGAAATAGGGGAAGGCTTAACCCATTCATAAACATAGCAGTTTCTCTTAAACTGCTATGTTTATGAAAAAATGGGTTAATCCTAGCTGGACCTGGCACCCAGACCACTTCATTAAGCTGAAGTGGTCTGGGTGCCTAGAGTGGTCCTTTAAGTAGGGGCGGATGCTCGCAATGTTTTTTAGATGGAAATTACATGATTTGGTGATAGATTGAACATGAGGCTTGAAGGAGAGGTCGGAGTCAAAGAGAACACCTAGGCAGCGAGCCTGCGTGGTGGATCTGATGGTAGCACTGTTGACTTGGAGGGAGACAGACACAGGAGTAACAACACTTGAGGGAGGAAAGACCAAAATTTCAGTTTTGGTCAAGTTTAGTTTAAGGAAGTGGACAGCCATCCAGTTAGAAACAGCAGAGAGGCAGTCAGAGACACTAGTCAAGAGGGACAGGGAGAGATCAGGAGAGGACAGGTAGATTTGCGTGTCATCTGCATAGAAATGATATTGGAAGCCAAAGGAGCTAATGAGTTTACCAAGGGAGGCAGTATAGATGGAAAACAGTAGGGGACCAAGGACTGAACCTTGGGGGACACCAACAGAGAGGAGTTGGGGAGAAGAAGCAGAGCCAGAGAAAGAAACACTGAAAGAGCGCTTGGAGAGGTAGGATGAGCACCAGGAGAGAGCAGTATCTTGTAGACCGATATTGTAGAGGATGAGAAGAAGCTGTTGATGATCAACAGTGTCAAAAGCCGCAGACAGGTCAAGGAGAATTAGGATAGAGTAGGGACCACGAGATTTTGCAGCGAGTAGATCATTGGATACTTTGGTCAGTGCCGTTTCCACAGAGTGCTTAGCGCGGAAACCAGACTAAAGCGGCTCTAGTAGAGAGTTGGACTCGAGGAAGTCTGTCAATCTCGAATACACAATTTTTTCAAGGATCTTGGATGCAAAAGGCAGTAGCGAGATAGGACGATAGTTGGATGGGGAGTTAGGGTCAAGATTGGGCTTCTTTAGAATTGGGGTTACAGTTGCATGTTTGAAGGGCAATGGAAATATACCAGAAGAGAGAGAGAGATTGAGAATTTTAGTGAGAGGTGGAGAAAGAGAAGAAGACAGAGTACAGAATGAAATGCGAGGGAATTGGATCTAGGGAGCAGGTGGTGGGGCAGGAGGACTGGAGCATAGCAGAAACTTCTTCCAATGTAGCGGGTGCAAATGAACATAGAACCGCAGAAGGGAGTGAAGTTAGGAGAAGTATTGTAAGGGGAAGAAGAAAGATGAGATATCTCTTCTCTGATTGTAGAGATCTTGTCAGTGAAGTGAGTTGCAAAGTCTGAGGCGATCAAGTTAGTAGTTGGAGGAGGAACAGCAGGGCGAAGAAGAGCGTTAAATGTGTGAAATAGTTAATGGTTAACAGTGCCATTATTTTCTGTGGTTGGTCTCATGGCTTTACTCATACAACATATCCGAGAAGGTTAGACATGGGGTAACTTATTTACACACATTAACTTACATATACATAAACATATTTACAGCCTATGGTTCTTTTTGTGTCGTATTGTGAATGGCTTTTGGTGTCTTCTCTGTGTGGGCTATCAGTTGGGTATATATTGAGGATATGCTACTCATCTTGTGAATTTAGGTATCCTGAGATGATCTCAAGTTAGGTCCTGAGTTTGTCTCGGCCCTTCCCGTTTGAGTGTGTACTTTGTACTTTTGCCACATGTTGTGAGCCCCGTGTGTCCTTGCGCTCCTGCAAACCTTTCATATGCCACATTTGTGGATATTAGATTTAGAACTTCGTTATTAGACAGGGTCGTGGTCGATCTCCAGTTTTTTTAGCAATGACAGTTGTCGCTGCTATAATAATGAGAAAAAACTATATTCTAATTGGTTTCGGTAGGTTTAGTGGCAAAATGTGTAGTAGATATGTTTCCACAGACAGTGGTATTCTTGTCCCTGCACTATCTTTAATTATGTCACCTATTGTGTCCCAGAGCGGTTGTATGCGTGGACATGTCCACGATATATGTAGCGTATCTCCTGTAGCTCCCTGGCATTTCCAGCATTTGTTGTCGACAGTGTTGCACATTTTGGAGAGTTTGTCGGGTACATTAATTTCCTGGAAATCTCAAGGTGAGAGGCGCACATCGTCATGCCTTTGTGGGCCTTGAAGCCCACGCTCCATTCCTGGAGTGTTAGTTTCCTGCCTAGGTCTTTGTGCCATTCTTTTTGGAATCCCCAGAGTTGTGTTTGTGGTTCTTCTATAAGTGAGTTATAGCAGAATGAGAGAGTTTTTTTCTGCTGTTTCATGCTTAAGCATTTGTATTCAAATTGTGTCATTTGTGTTTCCCCGCTCTCTGTCTTTGTGTGTCGACTGTCTTCTCGAAGTGTGTGGTGCATTTGCAGGTGTGAGAAACGGGCCAGGGGTGGTATATTAAACTGCGCCTGCAGATCTTTAAAGCTCTTGAGAGACCCTTGGTATAGTACCTGGTATAAATGGGTTATGTCATGAGCTGCCCATATTTTGTAGTTGAATGAAGGGTTGATTACATGTAGGGTTTTCAGCGGGGTTGCGGGGGACCATTTGAGCGTCGAGCTCACTCTATTTCCGTTTTTGTACCCATATGAAAAGCATTAGCCTAGTATCCTTGGGGTATGCGGTCTCAATTCCCTTGGGGCCCATAAAAAGTGTGACAAATTTTTACCTTCCAGTCTGCTGGATTCTAGGGACACCCATTGGGGGGTTTGGGCCTGTGCATGGCACCGTATCACGTTGGCTAGTTGTGTAGCTCTTTGGTAATCCCTCACATCGGGGAAACCTAGACCTCCAACCCTTACTGTTCTGGATAGGAGCTTCCATGGAACTCTAGGCTTTTTATGTTGCCATCCAAATTTTAAGCGTGTGGGTTGGAGGGCCTTGATGTATTTCACAGGGATGTTTATTCGTAACGTGCGGAATATGTACAGAATTTTTGGCAGTATCATCATTTTGATAACTGTGCTGCGGCCCACCCTAGATAGGTATTTGCCCTTCCAGGACTTCAACGTGTTCTCTATTTCCATGTGTAGTTTTTGGTAGTTCATCGTAAGGAGTTCATCGTTTTGTGATTTTGTCAATTTTATACCAAGGAAGGTAAGGTAGTCTTGTCTCCAGTCGTATTTAAATGCTGTTTTTAGTCTGTCCATAGTGTCGCCCTCTATCCCTATTCCCATCGCTTGGGGTTTTTTGTAGTGTTGAGCTTATAGTAGGATTGTGTACCGTAGTTATGTAGTTCTTTTTGTAGGTTGGGGAGTGAAATAGTCGGTTGGGAGAGTGTCAAAAGCACGTCATCTGCAAACAGATTAATATTATATTCCTTGTCTTCTATCTTTATGCCATGTATATTTGGGTTTCGTCTGATTGCTTCTGTGAGTGGTTCTAGGGCCATTACATAAAGGAGGGGTGATAGGGGGCATCCTTGCCTAGTGCCGTTGGTGATATCGAATGGGCCTGATTGGAACCCTGAGGTCGATACTGCAGCATTTGGGAGGCTGTATAGTGCTTTCATAGCAGATAGGTACATGGAAGGAAAGTCAAATTTTGTGAGGACTGCCTCTAGGAATCGCCAATTCAGTCTGTCAAAGGCTTTTTCTGCATCTAGGGATATTATAAGACCCTGTGACTGTTCCATGTGTATCGTTTGCAAGATATCCACCACCTTCCGGGTGTTATCGGAGCCCTGTCTCCCATGTACAAAGCCCACCTGGTCATCTGAGATAAGGGATGGGAGGATGGTTTTAAGTCTAGTGGCCAGAACTTTGGCATATAGTTTGGTGTCTGCATTTAGTAAAGATATTGGGCGGAGGTTTTGGCAGTGTGTTGGTGGTTTTCCCGGTTTCGGAAGGGTTATTAATTTGGCTGCTAGAAACTCTGAAGGGATCTTCCCCGTGTGTAGTGCGCGATTAAACGCTGAGGTAAGGTGTGGGGCCAGAATGTGTTTAAAATTTTTGTAGGGGGGCGGGGCCTGACCGCAGAGCTGAGCGGACGTAGGATAGAACTGCTCTGGCTCCTTGCGGCAAATCTTCCTGCTTAAAAGCCTGGAATGGACTACAAACCCACAAAATGGGCTACAAGCCAGGAGATGTGGGCCAGGGCTACAAGTTGGCACCAACTGCAATAAACCCGGCAACGCAGACCAAGGCCTACCACCCTTGACGGCTAACAGCATGAGAATGGGCCCTCGTTCCTCCCCCTATGGACCGGTGGAGGTTATCCCGGTCCAAAGAGCAGCAATCTGAGCCAAGACGAACCGGCCCCAAAATGGCTGCGACCGGCCCAGAGACATTCACCGGGACGCAAGAGGCAGACATCTTGAAGAGGCTGGATGCCTTATTTGAGGCCTTCTGACACAAACTAGAGGAAAGACAGGCCACAGCAAACACTCCGATCGAGCACTTACGGAAGGCGCAGCCCTCCTGCACACAGTCCAGCGGCACGACAAGCCGAAAACTGCAAGCCGGGAAATGGCGCCAAAGACAGCGTGACACACCATCGACAAAAAACCTGCATGGTGCCTGCGACTGAAGGCTACCCCGAGCAGGTTGAAGCCAGCCTCATCCCAGCCCAAACCAAAGCCTGGCACAAAAGCCATGAAGAGCAATCACCCATACCCTTGCAGGACCCGACCAACGCAGAAGAGCGGATCCGGTCACTATACAGCAGGCCTCTACAAACACAACCTGAGAAGCCTAGCATCAAGACTCTCTGGACTGGGATATATGACAGCTGAGTTCCCGTGCAGTTTACAGGTCTGGACAGTAACCCCGGAAGGCATAGGCTGACATGGGAGGCATTAAGGGACACTCTGGGACACAAGGAATGATCTGCCATCCACCACATATACAGCCTATTAATACACAGTAAATCCATGGTCCTTTTATTATCTAAGTCTAGCCTGTTATGCCAAGGAAAGAATAAGCTAATACTCACCATGTCTATAGTTCTTATCAGTTAGACTATTCTGCATTTGCTCATCATTTAAACAGGATTGCTCACCCTGCTTACTATGTCACGGTTTCCTTTTTACAGTTTACTACAAAGTATTGCTTAGTGTGCTACCTACACTTAATCATCTACTATAGAGCCTGTTATCTCAGAGACATTAGCCTATTGTCAAGCATATATATAGTCAAGCATATATATATATATATTTTTTTTCTTTCTTATAATTACTCATGTTATCGAGACCCACTTCACCATAGTTGTTTAAAGATAGTAATCTAGAGCAAGCCTCTGATACTTAACTCATGACATTGTCTTACATACCTTTAAAAATTTGCGCAGAATATATGAATGTCGCACATTTGTTTTACTTGTACCCAACTGTGCTTACTGTTGCTGTTGAGGCTCTATGAGCGTACATTTATTTTGATGCACAACAAAAATAAAGAATAAAAAAAAAAATTGTGTAGTATTCATTCGTACAGCCGTCGGGGCCTGGGGCTTTTCCCTTGGGTAGGGAGTCAATGCAGTCAAGTATTTCGTTTTCTGTGATAGAGGCTGCTAGTAGGCGTTTCTGGGTTTCGTTTAGGGTTGGAAGCGGGATGTCATTTAGGTAGGATCGTATGCCTGCTTCTGTGGGTCTCAGGGTGTTAGGGTCTTCTGCAAGATTGTATAACTGACTATAGTATTGGGCATATTCCTTGCATATATCTGAAGGTAGGTGTAGTTTCTGGCCATCTTTGTTGACAATGTGAGCTATCCTTGTTTGCTGCTGTCTGTCTCGTAATCTTTGTGCTAGGAGCTTACTAGCTCTGTTACCCTGTACATAGGTGCGTGTATTCAGTCTGTTTAGCATGAGGCCAAATTTATGTAGTCTGATTTCATCGAGTTTCTCTTGGAGTGCATGTATTTGTGTATCTCTGAGGGGTGTTTTTGATTTTCTTTGTGTAGTTTGTCAAGTTGTATTCTGCATTGTGTCGTTTCTTTTTCCGTTTGTTTCTTAAGGCAAGAGGCTCTGCTTATGAGTGTGCCTCTTATTACTGCTTTATGAGCTAGCCACAGCATGTGAGGATTTTGTGTTTAAATTCATATGGGTTTGCGAGTGATAGTGTCACTGGTGCGTGGTCCGACCAATGAATGGACTCGATTTCGCAATCTAAGATTCTGGTCATGGTGGATTCGTGCATGTAGCATCCATCGATTCTGGAATATGTGTTGTGTACTTTCGAGTGGTGTGTGTAGGCTCTTTCCGAGGGGTGCAGAGCTCTCCATACGTCTATGAGTCCGAACGAGGACATCAGGGATCTGAGGGCTTTGCTGTGTTTTTTAATGGTTTTATAGTGTGGAGGATGTGGGTCTGGTTGAGTCTACCGACGGGTCTAAAACATGGTTAAGGTCCCCTTTCCCAATTCAGTGGGTTTGTTCGTGTCCATTAGTTCTTGCTGAGTCTTGTGATTATGTTAGGCCCCTTGGCCGTCGGGCGAGTAGTGTCTTTCGCCCCTCCGCTATTTCACTTGTCGGCGGTGTTCCTTGGTGTCTTGTAGTGTCTGACCTTCTGCCAGTCCATTTGAAGCTGTGTTTGTTGTTTAGGCCTATCTTCTGCCGTGGCTGTGGCCATGCCCCAGGAACATAGCAGTCAAGCCCCGGCTTCCGCATCTGCGGCCGCATACGTTTTGCCTTCTCGGAGGATCAGCAATTTGATGGGAAATCCCCAGCGGAATTTTCCTATTCCTCAACTCAGAGGTGATCTCCTTAAAAGTTCTCCTGCGCCAAAGTGTTTCTGCAGATAGGTCTGCATATATCTGGATGGTCCTGTACTGTTCAGGTATATCCATCTATATAATGGCCTCCTTGACGTGTGTAGTGGAGATACAATATTCCCCAGATTATCTCTGCTTAAGATCCCAGTGAGGCTCAGGAACAAGTATTATAAATCCACAGGCAAGGTTTCCAACAGGCAAAATAATCCAATAGTATCCCCACAGCAATCCCAATGACTGGACGACACACAGCATCAGGAGCAGAACTGAAAACCTTTATTCCACATTGGCCTTTTAAAGCATGCTCCCATGCAACTGAGGGATTACATTCATTAGCCAATCCTGTCCTGGTAACCTCCCACACATCTCCTCCCCTCAGCCGGCATTATAATCACCTTATCCAGTACAGCAATTCCCCCCCTTTTCTGGATGTACCCCTAAACCTAGGGGTACCACTTTAAATTATGCATCCCCTGGTAGCCCTGATCTGGGTGAACAACATATCCAAAAATCACACAGATCAGACCAGGTGTTCGGGAATTTCATGGAGGGAATAAAATGACCGACCGCACTGGATGAACTAGCCGAATTGGGCTCCATGCGATTGGGCCCTGCGGTCGTTCCTGGAAAAGGCGAATGAAGTACCTGAAAGCCTCCAGCTATAGAGGCTTGGGAGGGTTCGCCTGAATCCCCTCGTTCGGTTGATTATGCCTACCGAACGAGGGGCCGTTAGGTAGTTTGGAACCGAACGAACCGGGCTGATGCAGGTCTCAGTGGTGTTCGCCTAGTCGAGTGTCCGTTTTGAGTTCCAGACACTCGACGGCAAAACACCGCTGTTCGGGAGTTTAAGATGGCCGCCGTCACGTGTTCATTTCCCGAATGGCGGCCACCCCCGAAAACAAAGGATTGCTACACAGCTTGTCAATTACCCATTCGTAACAATGTTGCAACAGGTAATTGAAGGCACACTTCACACAGGGGAGGTCTGACTGTTCGCTAGTTTCATTCGAACAAACTAAGGGAATGAAACTACCTAACAGTCAGACGAATCCAATACATTTTACACATAGAACTTTGCTATTTTACACGAATGCATTCCCTTACTGCATAGACATTTAGCAAATAGACGAATACAGGTTAAACATAATACAAGTCCCAGGGCAGCTCATGGCCATCCGCTACAACGTGGAAGTAGTGCATCTTTGTTAACACATCTCTTGGTGTTGAAGCGGGTAAGTGTTGTGCTTTCGCCACCCTGTGCGCTCTGTCCATCAGTTTAGATGGTATGCCGGGGTCTAAAGCTTGAAATAGGCCTGTGAGGTAGGCCATGAGGTCTGCTGCTTGTACCTCTTCAGGTATCCCTCTCACCCGTAGGTTTTGGCGCCGGGATCTGTCTTCGAGGTCCATATTTTTTATTTCTTGTTTTTCCAGCCGTGCTTCCATTTCTTCTATTTTTTCTGCTATGCTGTTATGTGCTTCGGCGTATTCCGCCATCTTGCCCTCCATGTGGGCCGTGCGGTTACCTATGTCTGCTATATCTCGCTGGAGGTCTGCTATGACCGATTGTACTGTAGCTTGAATTTTAGCCGCCATGTCATCCAGCATTCTCTGGAACAGGTCTCCCTGTATCTGCATGGTGTCCTGAGGAGACAGAGGCCGAGATGTTTCTCTGTCGTCGCCATCTTGTGCTGTGTGCACCGGCGTTTTTTGGCTTGTCGGTTTTGCCGCAAAGAAAGAATTTTTTTTTTGGTGTCTGCCGCTTTTCTCGTTCCCCTTTGTGACATGTTGAGTTATTCATTAGGTAGGGGTAATTTCGTGATGATTTGCCGCTGATTAATATGCTTATTTAGCCGCTAGCCTATTCAGCTCGAGCGCCGGCTCCGCCCCCATGTATACATTTTTTAAAAGAAGACATCCTAAGGTATTAAACCATGGGTATTTTGACTCTTTGCATGCAACTATTTTACCACCAATCTATGCCAAATGTAAAAAATAATAATAATTGGTGATTTTTTTGACACACATAGCAATTTAAAGGGACACTCCAGGCACCTAGATGACTTCTGCCTATTGGAGTGGTCTGAGTGCCAACTCCCATTACTCTTAACCCTGCAACTGTAATTATTGCAGTTTTTTATAAACTGCAATAATTACATTGCAGGGTTAACTCCACTTCCTTATCCACAGCACAGAAAACATGCTGTGTGAGGACCTCCAGCGTCGCTCATTTCCCCAATGGAAAGCATTGAAAAGCATTTTCAATGCTTTCCTATGGGGAGCGCTAATTAGGTCTCCCCAGCCGACGCAATCACAGGGAGGAGCGGCGGCGGAGGAAGAAGCAGCGACGTGGGACATGTCGCTGCCTCTGGTAAGTAACTGTTTTTCACCCCTTCAGCAACCGGGGATTGGTGGGTGGAAGGGAGAGGGGACCTGCAGTGCCAGGAAAACGGATTGTTTTCCTGGCACTGGATTTCCCTTTAAGAATACATGTACTGAGAACTTTAAGGGTTACTGCCAAAGAACATCCCAATATGTGTTCAGCAACATCTCCTGAGTACAGTGATACCACCCATGTATAGGTGTCTTGTGTTCTCTGGGGGCTAAAAGACCTTATTTGGAGGGTGCGCATTCCAGTTTTCCAACTTGGAATTTTCACAGCTGGTCATCGTGCACCCATGTCCTATTTGAGCCATTTTTGAAGCCGACCAATGTAATTTACCCTCATCAAACAATATATATTTTTTAAAGTAGATAACCCACGGTATTCAAAATGGGGTATGTCCAGTCTTTTTTAGTAGCCACTTAGTCATAGCCAGAATTATCATTTATATTAGTTTTTTTGCATTTTCACACATAAATTGCAATTTTACCGATGATATTATCAATATAAAACATTTTACTGACGGTATGGCCAGTGGTGTATCCTGGTTTTGTGCTGCCCTAGGCAGGACAAAACTCAGGCGCCCCCCCCCCCAACCATTCCCCCCGCCCCGCCTTCTAAATACACACACACACATTCACTGACAGATACACATACACTCGCTAACAGAAACACACACACACTAACAGACACACTCACACTCACTAACAGACACACACTCGCTGACACACACACTCACAGGCAAACAGACTCACACTAACAGACACACACACAGTCAGACACACACACTCACTAGCAGATACACACACTCACAGGCAAACACACACTCACTAGCAGACACACACTCACTGACACACACATACACACTAACAGACAAACACAGTCAGACACACACACTAACAGACACACACTCACTCACTAGCAGACACACACACACACACTCACACAGTCAGACACACACACACTAACAAACACACACACATTAACAGACACACACTCGCTGACACACACACACAGGCAAACACACTCACACACACTAACAGACACACACACTAGCAGACACACACACACACACACTCACAGGCAAACACACACTCACTGACACACAGACACACACATACACACTAACAGACACACACAGTCAGACACACACTAACAGACACACACTCACTAGCAGACACACACTAGCAGACACACACACTCACACAGTCAGGCACACACACACACACTAACCAAACACACACACACATTAACAGACACAATCACAGACATATACACACACTCACTCACATTAACACTTTTTTTTTTTTATTTACCCCCCCCCAACCTCCTTACCTTTGGGAATGCTGGGGGGGGGTTCCCTCTCTCCCTGGGGTCCAGTGGCTGCTGGGCTGGGGGGGGCGGCTGGCGAGGGAGCTCTTCCTCTGAGCGGTCTGCTCAGCTCCCTTGCGCGCCGCAGAGTGAGGATGGGAACCGGAATATGACGTCATCTTCCGGCTCCCAGCCTCACTCTGCGGCGTGCGAGGGAGCTGAGCTGACCGCTCAGGGGAAGTGCTCCCTCACCAGCTGCCAGCTGCCCGCCCTCCCAGCGCCCAGCTCCCAGCATATCTGTTAGCCGTGAGGCTAACTAGGCATTTGCCTGGGCATTTGGGGGCGGCGTTTTTTGCCGCCCCCTGAAAAATGCCACCGAAGGCAAATGCCTTGTTTGCCTCGCGGCTTATACGCCCCTGGGTATGGCAGCCTAGAAATTAAAATTAACCCCACCATGACTTATCATTTGAAAAAGTAAACCATCCAGGGTATTCAAAATGGGGTATGTCCAGTCTTTTGTAGTAGCCACTTAGTCACGAACGCTGGCCAAAGTTATCATTTTTATTGTTTTTTTTTCTCACTTTTTTAAAAACAAACACTGCACTTTTACTGGTGATATCATCGTCGTGATAAGTTTTACTGTTTTGAAAAACTAATATTTGTGTTCAGCGAAGTCTCTCGAGTATAACAATACCCTCATGTACAGGTTTTATGGTGTTTTGGAAAGTTACAGGGTCAATATAGGGCTTGCCCATTTCAGTTTGCCAGATTGGTTTGCAAATGTAGACAACCCAGGGTATTCAAAATGGGGTATGTCCAGTCTTTTGTAGTAGCCATTTAGTCACGAACGCTGGCCAAATCTGCCTTTAGCAGATTTAAAGTCATACACCCCATATATATATTTCCATAACTATCTGGACATAGAGAAGCCTTTTAAGTGAACTGACTCCTGGATCCCCTTGCACCTAATTTCAGGTGCACACCAAACCAATTTTAGTGTTTTTATTTGTTTTGTTTTTAAACAAAAAACGCACTTTTACTGTTGATATCATTGTCGTGATAAGTTTTACTTTTTAAAACACTCATATTTGTGTTCAGCGAAAGTCTCCCGAATAGAACAATACCTCCATGTAAAGGTTTTATGGTGTTTTGTAAAGTTACGGGGTTAAATATAGGGCTTGCCAATTAAATTCTCTGGACTGTCTGCCTGGGTTGTCAGACAGTTCCTTCAAATTATAACTAATAAAATCAAATAATTATGTAGTTAATAGTTAAATATATATGTAAAATGTGTGAATGAATATATATATATATATATACACACACACACACAAACACACATATATATATATATATATATATATATATATAGTAGAGATTGTAGCCGTATTAGTCCAGTGATGTAGATGTAAAAAAACAAATAAAATGTGTATTTTGTAATACCTTTTTTATTGGACTAACAGAATTTTTTTAATAATAAAATGGACTGGTGAATAAATCCTAAACAAGGAGCCACCAAAACCCACTAAATAAATACAAGTGACAATAAAAAGTACAAATGGTGAGAGCACTCAATATAAAACAGAAACTTGTACAGTAAAATTACCCAAACTGGATTATGATATAAAAAGAGCCACTTAGATAGCTGGCTCAAACTTGCATGCCTTGAATAAAAACTCTTGTAGGGCTTTCACTGGGTCCTTTCTGTAGTTATATTCCTTACACCACCAGGAAACGCAGGTTCAAGGGGTATCAATGAAATTTATTTTCAAACATAAATAAAAAACTACATATATAAAAGAAAGTCCCTTTAAGAAACAAGTCCAAAGAGCACCTGACGCGTTTCGGCAATAAGCCTTCATCCGAGGTAATTTTCGTAATCCAAAGCATGCTGTTTTATATCTCTGCTCCTCGCGCCCTTTTCCGCCACATTCGCGGCACTTTACTTCCGGGTTTGACGTCGGGACGCGTCCTGCGTCATCACGTCCCGACGTCTGACTTCACTTCCGGTTCGCCGCATATTAGGACGTATCGGGAACGTCGTAGAGGAAAAAGAGTGTCCTTCCGTTATAATGCCTCTGGCATTCCATGTCCAAAAGAGCCAAATGCGCTCAAAATTCACTTAAAAAAAGGAAAAACAAAAACAAAGAAAAGAGGGGTATACAGCCCCATACACACAATAAAATAAAAAATCATATAGTTAATTACAATGAATAATACATTAGAATAGATATAATTAAAAGGATTGCCTAGGAACCTGGATAGTAAAGTAAAAAAAAAAAAAAAAAAAACTACTATACATATAAAGATGTTAAAATATGGTATAATATATAAATGTTCATACATATTTATTAATCTCAAAATCAACGTTAAGTCCTCGTGGTGTCATCGTGTCAAGTTCAAACATCCACTTCATCTCTGCTAATCCCAAAATATACTCCTTATTACCCCCTCTCCAATGGATTTTGATTTGGTCAATACCTATAAACTCAATACCTTTGGGATCCCCATTATGGACTTGTAAAAAGTGACTAGAGACACTATGATTACTAAATTTTCGTTGGATATTATATATGTGTTCCCTAATTCGGATTTTTAGACTACGTGTAGTTTAACCAATATATTGAAATCCGCATGGGCACGTTACCATATAAATCACATCTTTACTTGAACATGTTAAAAAAGACTTGATCTGGTATTCTCTTTTAGTAGCAGAGGATATAAATTTTGTAATTTTCTTACTTTTGTTTAGTCTAAAAGAACAACCTCTACAGGTACCACAAAAATGGAACCCTTTACTTCCCTTTAGAAAGTTGTCACCTTTCTCTATTTTTTCTTTATCTAAAAAACTTTGAGTTAAAATTTGTTTAAAATTACTTGCCCCTCTAAAAATAAATCTGGGTTTAACGTTTAAAAAAGGAAGTACATCGGGGTCTTCTTTAAGTACATTCCAATGTTTTTTAATGACTTTTTGTAATAAATAGTTATTGGTGCTAAAATTGAAAATAAGGGGAATTTTTTCTCCGTCCTCTTTACTATTTTTATCTTCTAAATTATCTTTATTTTTGTATTTTAAAAGTGATTGTCTCTCCTTCTCTCCAATTTCCTTCTCAATTTTATCCAAATTTTCTTTCTTATATCCTTTTTCAATAAATTTCCTCTTTAAAATCTCTGCTTGTTTAAAAAATTCTTGTTCATCGGTACAGTTTCTTTTTAACCTTAGCAGCTGTCCCTTAGGGATATTGCTGAGCCAAGGCCTAAAGTGACAACTTTTTAAATCTATAAAACTGTTGACATCAACAGTTTTAAAAAAGGTCTTACTCTTAATAACACACTCATCTATATATATAAACAGGTCTAAAAAATTAATTTGTTCTTTGCTGATTTCATAGGATAAATTGATATTATAAAAATTCTCATTAAGAGAAAGGATAAATTGTTCTAAAGACTTCCTATTCCCTTTCCATACAATAAAAATGTCATCGATGTAACGTTTATATAGGACCAGATTTGCCCTGATGTCCTCCTTAGAGAAGATATACTTTTCTTCCCAAAAGGACATAAAAAGGTTCGCATAACTCGGGGCAAATCTGGTCCCCATAGCCGTACCTAAAATTTGAAGATAAAATTTATTGTCAAACCAAAAGAAGTTATTTTTAAGGATAAAATCTATAGCTTTAATTAAAAAATCAATTTGTTGCTCATTAATATCCTTTGACTTTTCCAGATAAAATTTAGTGGCTTCACAGCCTTTTTCATGTTCGATTATCGTGTATAAACTTTTTACGTCACACGTGGCCATGATATAATCTTCTTGCCATTTAAAATTATCTAGGATTTGTAAAAGACTCATTGTGTCTTTCAAATATGCTGGACATTC
>OW240916.1:69708724-69722021 GCA_933207985.1 Pelobates cultripes | reverse complement strand
ATATAGAACAGTAACTTGTACAGTAAAATTACCCAAACTGGATTTTGATATAAAAAGAGCCACTTAGATAGCTGGCTCAAACTTGCATGCCTTGAATAAAAACTCTTGTAGGGCTTTCACTGGGTCCTTTCTGTAGTTGTATTTCTTACACCACCAGGAAACGCAGGTTCAAGGGGTATTAATGAAATTTATTATCAAACATAAATAAAAAACTACATATACAAAAGAAAGTCCCTTTAAGAAACAAGTCCAAAGAGCACCTGACGCGTTTCGGCAATAAGCCTTCATCCGAGGTAATTTTCGTAATCCAAAGCATGCTGTTTTATATCTCTGCTCCTCGCGCCCTTTTCCGCCACATTCGCGGCACTTTACTTCCGGGTTTGACGTCAGGACGCGTCCTGCGTCATCACGTCCCGACGTCTGACTTCACTTCCGGTTCGCCGCATATTAGGACGTATCGGGAACGTCGTAGAGGAAAAAGAGTGTCCTTCCGTTATAATGCCGCTGGCATTCCATGTCCAAAAGAGCCAAATGCGCTCAAAATTAACTTAAAAAAAAGAAAAACAAAAACAAAGAAAAAAGGGGTATACAGCCCCATATACACAATAAAATAAAGAATCATATAGTTAATTATAATGAATAATACATTAGAATAGATATAATTAAAAGGATAGCCTAGGAACCTGGATAGTAAAGAATAAAATACAAAATAAATAAATATTTATTAAAAAAGAAATAAAAGAGAAAACATATCAGAGAATAAGAGAGAAAACATATCAAAATGTATAATATCTAAAAATTAATAATATAATATAATTGAATATAGAATAAAAAGATGCTATACATATAAAGATGTTAAGATATGGTATAAAATATAAATGTTCACACATATTTATTAATCTCAAAATCAACATTAAGTCCTCGTGGTGTCATCGTGTCAAGTTCAAACATCCACTTCATCTCTGCTAATCCCAAAATGTACTCCTTATTACCCCCTCTCCAATGGATTTTGATTTGGTCAATACCTATAAACTCAATACCTTTGGGATCCCCATTATGGACTTGTAAAAAGTGACTAGAGACACTATGATTAATAAATTTTCGTTGGATATTATATATGTGTTCCCTAATTCGGATTTTTAGACTACGTGTAGTTTTACCAATATATTGAAATCCGCATGGGCACGTTACCATATAAATCACATCTTTACTTGAACATGTTAAAAAAGACTTGATCTGGTATTCTCTTTTAGTAGCAGAGGATATGAATTTTGTAATTTTCTTACTTTTGTTTAGTCTAAAAGAACAACCTCTACAGGTACCACAAAAATGGAACCCTTTACTTCCCTTTAGAAAGTTGTCACCTATCTCTATTTTTTCTTTATCTAAAAAACTTTGAGTTAAAATTTGTTTAAAATTACTTGCCCCTCTAAAAATAAATCTGGGTTTAACGTTTAAAAAAGGAAGTACATTGGGGTCTTCTTTAAGTACATTCCAATGTTTTTTAATGACTTTTTGTAATAAATAGTTATTAGTGCTAAAATTGAAAACAAGGGGAATTTTTTCTCCGTCCTCTTTACTATTTTTATCTTCTAAATTATCTTTATTTTTGTATTTTAAAAGTGATTGTCTCTCCTTCTCTCCAATTTCCTTCTCAATTTTATCCAAATTTTCTTTCTTATATCCTTTTTCAATAAATTTCCTCTTTACAATCTCTGCTTGTTTAAAAAATTCTTGTTCATCGGTACAGTTTCTTTTTAACCTTAGCAGTTGTCCCTTAGGGATATTGCTGAGCCAAGGCCTAAAGTGACAACTTTTTAAATCTATAAAACTGTTGACATCAACAGTTTTAAAAAAGGTCTTACTCTTAATAACACACTCATCTATATATATAAACAGGTCTAAAAAATTAATTTGTTCTTTGCTGATTTCATAGGATAAATTGATATTATAAAAATTCTCATGTGTTTGATAATAAATTTCATTAATACCCCTTGAACCTGCGTTTCCTGGTGGTGTAAGGAATACAACTACAGAAAGGACCCAGTGAAAGCCCTACAAGAGTTTTTATTCAAGGCATGCAAGTTTGAGCCAGCTATCTAAGTGGCTCTTTTTATATCATAATCCAGTTTGGGTAATTTTACTGTACAAGTTTCTGTTTTATATTGAGTGCTCTCACCATTTGTACTTTTTATTGTCACTTGTATTTATTTAGTGGGTTTTGGTGGCTCCACTAAGGTGATTGTAGCACCATTTTCCTTGTTTAGGATTTATTCACCAGTCCATTTTATTGTTATCTATTGTTATTAGCCACTGTTCTAGGTGAATTTTTCCTTTAATATGTCCATTGGACAGTTAAGGTCAGGTTGGCTTAAAGATTTGGAGACCAAATTCTCAGGAGAAACTATAAATAAAAATGGAAGTATTGTTAAAACCAATGATTTAGATACGATATGTTTACAATTAGAACGGCTCCTAATTAGAGAAATGAAGTTAAAATGGGAGGTTTTTATGCTAGAGAAATATACTATCCTCCAAATTACACCAAGGGGACTCAGGTTTCACAAATTGCCAACTTCTGACCAAGATAATCCAGTGTTTATGGACATTTGGAATAACTCTCTAGAATCCTTCTCAAAACATATGATGGGGATTCTAGTGGAGCAAAAATCTCAGGTCTTGCATCAATTGGAGATTTCTATTAAAGAATTACAGTCTCGCTTAGAACCTTTTAAAAATATGGATGAGCTAAATGAGATTATAGATATAATGATTAAGAAAATTAAAAGTATAGAAAATACGGTTATAGAAAATAAAAAGAGGAAACTTCAACGGGATCAGGAAGATTATAAAAATGGACAGATTAGACCCCCCCGAAAGAATAATAATCAAAGAAGTAGAAATGAGAAATTCTTCTCTCCAAGACAAAATAAGAGGTATAATTCTTTTGATAAAAAAGAGCATTTTTATCCTGGTCCGTTTAAGAGACCAGATCGGGGTGGAAAACCATGGCCTAAACAAGAGGTCAGAAATCCAACTAGACAATATCAAAAAGAACAGGAAGACTGGATTGAAGTTAAATCTAGGAGATCAAGACAATATAGTAGAAAAGATGAAAATGATAAATCATTCACTAGATGGACTCCAAAAACTAATGATGCAATTGTAACCTCTAATAGATTTGAACATCTTAAAAATCATCAAGAACAAGATGTTTTTTTAGGCGAAAGACCTTTAGAGGCAAGGGAGAAGAGAAAAACTTATACTCCTCTCAAGAGATTACGAGAACGAGAAGAGGAAGAAATAGAAATCAGGGAGAAAGAAAAAAAGAGGAGGAACGAAAACTTTTGGAGAAAATAAATAGTAAAGATGAAGCAGATAATTTTAGGGTTTTTAATCTATCTGAAAAACTTTTAACAAAAGCCCATATAAGCATTTTTAAAAAGGGTTTTAAATTTGCTCCTAGTTGTAACCTGGATAAGTTTGATTCTTTTTTAGATTTAAATAGGTTTTTAAGGAAATTAAGTCTTAAAAAGTTTTTTAACAATACCTCGTTATCAGAAAGAGTTTTAGATTTAGAGAATAATTTTACTCATACTAATTTAAAAAATAAATCTTCGTTTTATCCGATAAATTGTAAATCAGATGTAATGCGAACATTTGAAAAATTATGTTTAAGGGATATAAAAAATATTAAACCAATGAATAAATATCAGGAAAACCTCACAAAAGAGGAAAAGCTAGCTTTAAAAGATTTGAAAGAAGACAAATCTATAATTATTAAACCAGCGGATAAGGGAGGAGGGGTTGTAGTTTGGGATAAAGGAAAATATTTACAAGAGATTTATAAACAACTAGGTGATGACAAGACATATAAAGAACTAACTAATAACCCACTCCCCGAGATTAAACTAAATTTTAAAAAGTTTTTAGATGATGGGTTAGATTTAGGAATTTTAACAAAAAAAGAATATGATTTTTTAGATGTCAAATACCCCAAAATACCTGTAATTTATGTCCTACCCAAGATCCATAAAGACGTTACTAATCCGCCTGGTAGACCCATAGTTTCGGGGATAGGGTCTTTGTTGTCACCCCTATCCCAATATATAGATTATTTTCTACAGAAAAAAGTTATTGAATGTCCAGCATATTTGAAAGACACAATGAGTCTTTTACAAATCCTAGATAATTTTAAATGGCAAGAAGATTATATCATGGCCACGTGTGACGTAAAAAGTTTATACACGATAATCGAACATGAAAAAGGCTGTGAAGCCACTAAATTTTATCTGGAAAAGTCAAAGGATATTAATGAGCAACAAATTGATTTTTTAATTAAAGCTATAGATTTTATCCTTAAAAATAACTTCTTTTGGTTTGACAATAAATTTTATCTTCAAATTTTAGGTACGGCTATGGGGACCAGATTTGCCCCGAGTTATGCGAACCTTTTTATGTCCTTTTGGGAAGAAAAGTATATCTTCTCTAAGGAGGACATCGGGGCAAATCTGGTCCTATATAAACGTTACATCGATGACATTTTTATTGTATGGAAAGGGAATAGGAAGTCTTTAGAACAATTTATCCTTTCTCTTAATCAGAATTTTTATAATATCAATTTATCCTATGAAATCAGCAAAGAACAAATTAATTTTTTAGACCTGTTTATATATATAGATGAGTGTGTTATTAAGAGTAAGACCTTTTTTAAAACTGTTGATGTCAACAGTTTTATAGATTTAAAAAGTTGTCACTTTAGGCCTTGGCTCAGCAATATCCCTAAGGGACAGTTGCTAAGGTTAAAAAGAAACTGTACCGATGAACAAGAATTTTTTAAACAAGCAGAGATTTTAAAGAGGAAATTTATTGAAAAAGGATATAAGAAGGAAAATTTGGATAAAATTGAGAAGGAAATTGGAGAGAAGGAGAGACAATCACTTTTAAAATACAAAAATAAAGATAATTTAGAAGATAAAAATAGTAAAGAGGACGGAGAAAAAATTCCCCTTATTTTCAATTTTAGCACTAATAACTATTTATTACAAAAAGTCATTAAAAAACATTGGAATGTACTTAAAGAAGACCCCGATGTACTTCCTTTTTTAAACGTTAAACCCAGATTTATTTTTAGAGGGGCAAGTAATTTTAAACAAATTTTAACTCAAAGTTTTTTAGATAAAGAAAAAATAGAGAAAGGTGACAACTTTCTAAAGGGAAGTAAAGGGTTCCATTTTTGTGGTACCTGTAGAGGTTGTTCTTTTAGACTAAACAAAAGTAAGAAAATTACAAAATTTATATCCTCTGCTACTAAAAGAGAATACCAGATCAAGTCTTTTTTAACATGTTCAAGTAAAGATGTGATTTATATGGTAACGTGCCCATGCGGATTTCAATATATTGGTAAAACTACACGTAGTCTAAAAATCCGAATTAGGGAACACATATATAATATCCAACGAAAATTTATTAATCATAGTGTCTCTAGTCACTTTTTACAAGTCCATAATGGGGATCCCAAAGGTATTGAGTTTATAGGTATTGACCAAATCAAAATCCATTGGAGAGGGGGAAATAAGGAGTATATTTTGGGATTAGCAGAGATGAAGTGGATGTTTGAACTTGACACGATGACACCACGAGGACTTAACGTTGATTTTGAGATTAATAAATATGTATGAACATTTATATATTATACCATATTTTAACATCTTTATATGTATAGTAGTTTTTTTTTTTTTTTTTTTTTACTTTACTATCCAGGTTCCTAGGCAATCCTTTTAATTATATCTATTCTAATGTATTATTCATTGTAATTAACTATATGATTTTTTATTTTATTGTGTGTATGGGGCTGTATACCCCTCTTTTCTTTGTTTTTGTTTTTCCTTTTTTTAAGTGAATTTTGAGCGCATTTGGCTCTTTTGGACATGGAATGCCAGAGGCATTATAACGGAAGGACACTCTTTTTCCTCTACGACGTTCCCGATACGTCCTAATATGCGGCGAACCGGAAGTGAAGTCAGACGTCGGGACGTGATGACGCAGGACGCGTCCCGACGTCAAACCCGGAAGTAAAGTGCCGCGAATGTGGCGGAAAAGGGCGCGAGGAGCAGAGATATAAAACAGCATGCTTTGGATTACGAAAATTACCTCGGATGAAGGCTTATTGCCGAAACGCGTCAGGTGCTCTTTGGACTTGTTTCTTAAAGGGACTTTCTTTTATATATGTAGTTTTTTATTTATGTTTGAAAATAAATTTCATTGATACCCCTTGAACCTGCGTTTCCTGGTGGTGTAAGGAATATAACTACAGAAAGGACCCAGTGAAAGCCCTACAAGAGTTTTTATTCAAGGCATGCAAGTTTGAGCCAGCTATCTAAGTGGCTCTTTTTATATCATAATCCAGTTTGGGTAATTTTACTGTACAAGTTTCTGTTTTATATTGAGTGCTCTCACCATTTGTACTTTTTATTGTCACTAGAATTTTTTTAATGACAAGCTTTCGGGAATACAAATTTTATCTGTTTTTTACATATATATTCCTCTTGTAGTAGATCAAATGCCTAGGTGCAATCCCGCGTCCAAATATACATAAATCAATAAGGGGAGTACACCAGGACTTCAGTATAGTGAAAAAAAGTATTTACTGTATCAAAAACATGGTACAAATTCTGTGCAAAAGAAATCAACGTTTTGACCCTGCTGGGGTCTTTATCAAGATCATATATATATGAAAAAAAAACAGATATAAGTTGTATCTTTTAATACCTTTTTTATTGGACTAATATAATTTTTTAATGACAAGCTTTCGGGAGAATCTCTCTTTCTCAAGTCTGAAGCATTTCTGAGCAAGATGACACATAGAATTCAAACTTGAGCTGTGATACAGGGGTGAAAGTGATATGTTTGCAGATAAGACACAGGTTTGATAGAAAATAGTAAAATAGACAACATTATTGCAGAGGGTCATAAATTTATTTCTGATGATCAGAGTGAGGGGGTAGAGGGAGAGAATAAAAAAACCAAACAAGCAGACAGTGCAGAAGATGGTACACTTTATACATACACACACACACACATATATATATATGTATATGCAAACACATGAACACATATACATATACATACACATAAACACATACATACATGCACATGAACTCATATACAGAAATATAAATGCACAGTCACATATATAAGCATACATGCATAAGAATATGGGAAATCATAGGTCTATACATATTAGAAGTCGTTTTGAAGTGTTGATACATATGACAGAACAGTAAGATAATGTGGTGGAGTGTTTATGTAAAGTGTTGGTAGTGGGACAGGAAACCCAAATCAATATTTAGTCCTCTATTCTTGCTGTTAAACAATTGGATCATTCTGGCTTTAAAAGTTTTTATATATGTGTATATATCTCAAAATACACTTATAATGCAATCATATGCGGTCACGAAGGGCTTAAAGCCCATTGTAATGCGGATAACCCCACATTTAAGGGGTTAAAATGGGTTCTTTGGTTTACCAATGACAATTCAGTGCAAAAAAAATACATCTGTCACCAGTGTGCAATGCATGCTGCCAACAGACTAGTGCATGCTAGGGGAAGCTCGCTCTATTATTCCACACTCCCTCCTTGTGGGCACTCCCTCTTCCCTCCCTCTGTTGCAGAGTTATTAAAAAACAAACAAAAAAAAACCTGTCTCCCTCCTTTCCACTACCTTTCCTCTCCTCGCCAGCCTGGACCCCGCATGCGCTCTGGGCTGGTGAAATGGTCCATTCAAGTTCTCTATGAAAAGCCTGTGATTGGACCATGCTTCACCCTGTGATATCCAGGGGGGCGCGGAAGATTAGATACTCCTGGTGAAACTCCCGGTGCTGGACTACAGTTAAGTAAAAACTTTGTTTTATTTATTGCAAGATTAATAGCAAATCGAGGGGGTGACCTTCTCCATAGTGCCCAATAGGGCATTTTACACAGGCAGTGTATCCACCTCAAAAGTGTTGGAGTAACTCTTTAAGCTATCTTAAAAGATTTTTTTGAGCTAAACACGGGTTTGGGTGCTTAAATAAATATATAGAATTAAACAATTAGAAAAAGAGTAAAGGGACATATATAGCTGGAGTAACCATTTAAATTTGAAATTCACATTGAATTCTTACTTTAGTAAATAACCCTAGGAACATAGGTCATTCTCTCTGCTAAAAGAGGAAGGAGTGCTTAGGGGGAATACTCACTAGCCCACCTGCTCTTCTACATTACAAACAAACCACCAATAATAAAGTGTTCACAGACTAGCATTATTTTGGATTTTGGTTTGCTCAGTTTGAATGACTATTTTTTTCTTAAAACTTACAACATAATATTACCTCAAATCTGAAAAATCTAGAATGCCTTTAAATCTACTATAGCGCAATGTACAATAGCTTTGTATAAAAGTAAATATGTATAGATAGATTATATATGTAATATCCATGTACGTATGTGATTTAGTTCCACATTAAAATGTTTTCAGAAATATCTAATATCCTTGCAGTTCTTCTACTCAGCTTACTTAGATCTGTGTATGTAATCCCTTCTATGTTAATGCTTACATAAATCCTTTTACAGTGAAGGGAAGCATCTTTATCCTCACATAAACCATAATAACAGTTGATTTATTTATTTTACTTCTTTGAAACAGTGCACAATACTGTATAATAATACTTTTTTAAAAATGCTACCTTTATTTCAGTATTTAATTTTAGATTAGTTTAAAGGAACACTATAGTGTCGGGAATATAAACACTATAGGTCCCTGGCCTCATTGTCCCCCATTAAAAAGGTGATTTACTCACATTTTCCAGTGTCACACAGGTCTCCTTGTGGCTGGCTCCACCCTACAATCCAAATGTGATAATCTCAGCCAATCCAATGCCTTCCTATAGGAAGGCATTGGGATGCTATTGCACGTGAACGCCAAAATGCCTTACTGCGCCAATCATCATCACCTCATAGAGAATCATTGAAGGAAACATACTTTTTCCAAGCCACTTTGAATAAATAGTAACTGATTGGCTGCTCTCAGCCAATCAATGGCGCCCATACATATGGCACTCTGCGCTTGCTCAATCTGAAAATTCAGAAGCTGGATGCTCCTGTGGAGGTGTGAGTGGACATTGTTGCTGGAGGAAACTTTGGGGTTAAGCCATTCAAAAATGAATTAATCTCTTGAGGTAAGAGTGCCTCCAGGGGCCTCCTGTCACCATAGTAACTTCATATAGATTATGTTTTTTTTGTGCCTGGAGTGTCCCTTTAACACCCTCAGGACGGAGTCAATAGTACACGTTCTGATCAAAACAAAATGTAAACAAAAACTGGAATTTGCGCTATATGTCTGTTCACCCGTAGTTCAGCTCTTTCATATTATATGCACCCACACTTATTAGATATCAGTTTGTTCAGGAGAAACAGGGCTTTCATTTCATATCAAATATTTGTATATGAAACATAATCTATTATGAATAAAATCAAAAACACTGTGAGAATTTTTAAAAAAAATTTTTTAAATCTGTAGTTCCGCCTCACATTTTAGCTGTAAATGTCATAATACTGTTAGCTTTTACTGCAAGAAAGCACATATTTGGATTCAGCAAAGTCTCACGAGTACAACAGTAGCCCCCATTAACAGTTTTTTACAGTGTTTTGGAAAGTTAAATGGTCAAATATAGCCCATTCCATTTTTCAGTTTTTTCACATTGAAATTTTCCAGATTAGTAATGTTACCTTTGAGACCGTGTGGTAGCCCAGGAATGAGATTTACCCCCATGATGGCATACCATTTGCAAAAGTAGACTACCCAAGGTATTGCAAGTGGGGTATGTTCAGTCTTTTGTAGTAGCCACTTAGTCACAAACACTAGCCAAAGTTGGCATTCATATTTGTTTTTGTGTGAAAAAAAGCAAAAAACTAATATTTGGCCAGTGTTTGTGACTAAGTGCTTACTAAAAATGACTGGACATGGGGGCGTGTCCTGGAGCGCAGAGAGAACAGTCGCATGTGCTGCTAACTCTGTGGAAAATCGGCCCTAACGCACACTTTTAGCCCGAAAATTAGCACTTGCAAGCCAACAGACCATGTCCCACCATAAGGGAAAAAAGAATGTCGACAAAACTAGTAAGCACAACTTCTTTGGAGCCAAAACCGGCCACCAGAAACAGGCGCTGACCCCAGAAGACAGCAAAGATGGCGGCGATACCGACCAAGAACAAGCACACAGGCCTCCCTCCCCGCAAGTATTACTCACCAGTGACATGCTGCAAAATGTGCTGGACGCGATGGCTGCTAAACTACAGGCCAACCTACAGCAATCTTTCAAAGATCTACGCGGCGACATACTAGAGTTGGGCAACCTGACCTCCACGCAGGAAAATAAGATGGCGGACCATACGGAGGCCCACAACGCCCTAACATCTGAAGTAAGGGAACTGAGGACACAACTGGAGACCTACGAAGCCAAGCTAGCTGACATAGAGGACCGTTCGAGGTGCAGCAACCTCTGGATCAGGGGGATACCAGAAGACGCAGGGGCGCAAGAACTTCAAGGCTACATCATGGAGCTATTCCCATCCTCACCCCGGATATACCGCAAGACATGCTGCTCCTGGACCGGATCCATTGGGTTGCTAAACCCTCTTTTCTACCACAAGAACTGCCAAGGGATATAATCCTGAAGATATATTATTTCCATATCAAGGAACTAATTCTACGCTCCAGCACAACGAAGACAGATTTACCCGCCAAATTCCGCACGGCAAAGATATTTGCGGATATATCGGCCCCCACTCTGAGAAGGAGGAAGACCTTCACCCCCATTACCAGCTACCTACGAAAACAGCGCATAATGTACAGGTGGGGTTTCCCCACGAAGCTGCTCATCCAACACAACGGTAAAACCACAGCCATCAACTCACTGGAAGATGGTCTGCGCACGCTGAGAAGCTGGGGCCTCCAGATCCCGGACCCAGAAGACGCCCGACAGCGCTCTCCACCACTCCAACTGGAATGGAAGCGGACACGACACTGAACCACGCAACAGCGTCTATGGCTGAGGTCCTCTCTGGGTTGCTGCAGACCGCAAGTATAACAGGCACTCACACATGCCATACCCGGACTTTCACTCAACCACTAGGCCTGCACACACGACGACAAATTCACCTCATGGACAAGGTGTATAAACACACCACATCACAGGGGCCTGGTAATATTGTAGACCGCCCCACGGACATCTCTTGCAGCAAGCTGAGTGACCCCCTCATACAACCCAACTGCATGCAACGATACAAGCCAGACTGTACCCGAGGCACAACTGGCATACCCCGTTGAGATATGAAAAGCAACGACCCCCCATATGCATGACATCGAACGGCAACGGCTGCAGGGGGAATATGGGAGCCACAATGTATTGTAATGTAATGTACTGCACAGCATAGTTCATCCCTCTGGGTACAGGAATAAATGCTCATGTTGTCACTGGGGACTCTAACCCTACCAATGTTGAGTCGGAGGGGGAGCGGGACAAGTAAGCACACTGAGCACTACATTTACGACAGCAGAGTGGACACCACACCGAAGGGGATGCAGGGTAACACGGAACTGACCAACCAGGGGACCTACTAATGCGACCGGGGAGGGGCCGTAGGCCTAGACGCTTATAAGTTTATATACAAAATAATAAAAAAAATTTAAAATTATGTGTGTATGTATATATATATATATATATATGTATATGTGTATGTGTGTGTGTATATATATATATATATATATATATATATATATATATTACACAAGCATCCAGCGCAGCTTCACCTACTCCACTAAACAGCTAACATTCAACTGTTGAAAGATTTTATTTGTTGTTTTAAAAACACCAAAGGCCTCAATAATGATGTTCGTTACACTATAGACGTATGGAGAGCCTGCACCCCTCAATGCCCACACACCACTCTACACAACACATATTCCAGAATCGATGGATGCTACATGCCGAATCCACCATGACCAGAATCTTAGATTGCGAAATCGAGTCCATTCATTGGTCGGACCACGCACCAGTGACACTATCACTCGCAAACCCATATGAATTTAAACACAAAATCCTCACATGCTGTGGCTAGCTCATAAAGCAGTAATAAGAGGCACACTCATAAGCAGAGCCTCTTGCCTTAAGAAACAAACGGAAAAAGAAACGACACAATGCAGAATACAACTTGACAAACTACACAAAGAAAATCAAAAACACCCCTCAGAGATACACAAATACATGCACTCCAAGAGAAACTCGATGAAATCAGACTACATAAATTTGGCCTCATGCTAAACAGACTGAATACACGCACCTATGTACAGGGTAACAGAGCTAGTAAGCTCCTAGCACAAAGATTACGAGACAGACAGCAGCAAACAAGGATAGCTCACATTGTCAACAAAGATGGCCAGAAACTACACCTACCTTCAGATATATGCAAGGAATATGCCCAATACTAAGTCACAATCTTACCCTAACATATACGAACCGACAGAACGAAACAGAAAGACTAGCAGTACGTAGGTTGTAATGCTTTTGTTGTGCAAAATAAATGTGCTCATAGAGCCTACGCACAACAAGTAAAACAAATGTATTCATATATTCTATTTTTAAAGGTATGTTGTCTATAGAGCTTGGTAAACAACATTTGATAACTATTGGATTTACAACTATATATATATGTATGTATGTGTGTGCATATGTGTCACGTATTCATCCGCTATAATGTGGTTAAATGACATTTACTGTCCACACAGGAAAAGGGCCGAGCAGGCAGAATCTGCTAGGCTTTCGCCTGCTGTATATCCAGTCCTGCATATATAATGGCTTATTAAGTACCAGGTTTTTTTCAATTAAATGTTAATTAAGTTAAAGTTTGTGTGAAGGATCCAGTCAGGATGAATGTCATTTACTCAAGCTCTTTGACCTCTACCCTAGTCCATATTTCATAGCCCGATTGGTTTATTAGACTTGTAGTCTCAGGATTCCAGGCTTTTATTTGCAGATCAGCTCTGCGGTGCCCCGCCCCCTACAAAAATTTTAAACACAGTGAAATTCTAAGTGTTAGAGTTTTAAGAGTAGAGTGTTAGTCTCAGATGTTGTCCTGGGTTTCTCTGCATGTCCGAGTTGGAGTCCCCAAACTCCCAATTCCTCTCTCCTCTTTTTCCTTCTCCTTTGCATCCTTTGCATTTGCCTTTCCTGTCTTCCCTTTGTCCTAACTTTTAAAG
>OW240916.1:69684822-69708624 GCA_933207985.1 Pelobates cultripes | reverse complement strand
GGCCAGACTCTCTGTACGTCATCAGTTGATAACCCAATAGAAGCACTAGAGGTGTGGTTATCTTCCAGATCGCAATTTAGTTATTTGATCTATAGAGGGCAGTCTTGTCCCACTAAACATACCTATCCAGGAAAGAGTTAACTTTTCCTGGTGGCTATTTTGACGTCATTTTGGCCTATCTCTATCTCTGCTATAACTTAGATTGCTGTCAGATAAAAACAATTTCTTTAAGGTTTGTCCAGACTATGTGTCTGCAAATCTGAGTTTTGACCCATAACTTACAATGGGACCTTATAGATATAGACAGTAAAATTAAATTATTTAATCTTCTCTGTCACAAATGTCTGGGTTTAGAATTGATCTATTCCATTAGCATTAGACAGTCTGTCCAACCCCCTTTCTGCTTATCACTTTTGTTTATACTATGCATTCCTTTAGCTCTGGGAAACTGGTTAGTTTACAGATAGAAATCTTGTGTCTTTTTGTTAACTTGGAAATAACAAAATGGAGTCTGCTCTGTTCAGAGTGACTCAGAATATACACTTTTAATTTCTATCATAGCACAAGATGTCTGCCGATATAAATACTCTGACATTCCCCATGGACAGAGCAAAAATTGGTTATCTAATGAATCAATTAAAGGGCAAGACCCTTGCCTGGGCTAATTCGTTGTGGGAGAGTAATCGGAGCATATCTCAAAATTACCAGGAATTCCTTGCCGAATTCAAGCTCACGTTTGAGCCATTCGGTAGAGAGGATGACGCCTCCACTGCCCTAATGCACATCAGACAAGGTAACCGGTCTATCTCGGATTATGCTATTGAATTCCGTACCTTAGCTTCCGAGGTAGACTGCACTAACAATGGGTTAATCTCAGCATTTAAAAAGGGTCTCTCAGAGACTATACTAGATGAGATAGCCGCTAAAGAATTACCTAAGAGTCTTAACAAATTTATTACGTTTGTCATGCATATTGATAATAGGTTAAGACTCAGAGAAGTCACCAGAAGCAAGACCAGACATATGGCTATGTCCCTAGCACCTCAATTCTCTAAACCTGTTTTGTCTAACCTCCCTGTACAGTCCAAACCCGAACCTATGCAGTTGAGGGTCACTAGACTGTCGGAGGCCGAAAAACAGTATAGGAGAAGGGAGGGGTTATGCCTATATTGCGGTAGAAAGGGACATATGATAACTAATTGCCCAGTGCGTCTGGAAAACTTCCGCACCTAAGGACCTTAAGGGGACAGATCTTAGGTGTGATGGAGTTGTCCTCTAACCAAAACAAAAGTAGATTCCTCCTTGAGGTATCTATTTCCCTTGATAACAAGAAGTTTTCTTGCAGTGCCCTAATGGACTCAGGTGCTGCCTGAAATTTTATTGATGTCCAGTTTATTAGGGGTAATGAGATACCGGTCAGGGAGAGACCTACGCCGCTAGCTGTAGAGGCTATTGATGGTAGACCACTCACACCGCTTATAACCCATGAAACTGTCCCTACTACGATCTTTATTGGGGCATCCCATAGGGAGGTGACGTTTCAGGTTATTTCTTCTCCATCATGTCCTATCATATTAGGGTTAGCACAATTCCTATATTGACTGGGCTAATGGGAAGATATTAGAATGGGGTAAAGAGTGTATGGGGAGATGTATAAAACCAGTACTAAAGAGATTGGATACTATTGACCTTCCCACTACCACTCCCCAAACTCCTGGAGTTCCCATACAATACCGAGAACTTCAGGAGGTGTTTAACAAGGCTCAATCCGATGTATTGCCTCCCCACAGAGCATATGACTGTGCTATTAACCTGTTTCCAGGTGCTATGCCACCTAAGGGGGCAGTTTATGCCTTATCTCCCCAGGAGAGTAAAATAATGGAGGTATACATCAAAGAATACTTGAGCAAAGGGCACATAAGAAAGTCATCCTCACCAGCTGGTGCAGGATTCTATTTTGTTGAGAAAAAGGGTGGTGAGTTACGCCCTTGCATAGACTACAGGGCACTTAATAAAATCACTGTAAAAAATGCATACCCTATCCCACTCATTTCCGAATTGTTCGATAGACTTCAGGGAGCTAAAGTATTTACTAAGCTTGACCTTAGGAGCGCTTACAATTTGGTTAGAATTAAAGAGAATCATGAGTGGAAGACGGCATTTAATACCCGTAGTGGACACTATGAATATCTGGTAATGCCATTTGGGTTATGCAACGCCCCGGCCGTATTCCAAGACTTTATAAATGATGTACTTAGGGAATTCATTTACTCATTTGTCTTGGTTTATTTGGACGATATTTTGGTGTATTCCCCTGATCTTCAAACTCACCACTCCCATGTGAAACAGGTTCTGCAGACGTTGTTGAAAAATAAACTTTATTGTAAATTAGAAAAGTGCATATTTGACCAGCCTGAAGTCCACTTTTTGGGTTACAACATCTCTGCATCGGGATTTCAAATGGATCCTAAAAAACTAGAGGCTGGCTACTACACTGGCCATTACCCTCTGGTTTAAAAGCCATTCAAAGGTTTATTGGTTTTGCCAACTATTACAGAAGATTCATCAAGGGATTTTCTTCTATAATAGCCCCCATCACTAATATGACTCACAAAGGGGTTAGTAGCACGGTATGGTCCAAAGAGGCTTTTGAGACTCTTAAACAAAGATTTGCCTCTGCGGACATACTAAAACATCCTGACACCAGTAAACCTTTTATATTGGAGGTTGATGCATCTGAGACAGGGGTAGGGGCTGTTCTCTCTTATAGAGAAAGCCAGGGAACACCAGTGCATCCTTGTGGCTACTTCTCCAGAAAGATGTCTCCTGCTGAGCACAACTACGATATTGGCAATAGAGAACTGTTGGCCATTATTCTTGCCCTCAATGAGTGGCGACATCTTTTGGAGGTTCCAAGGACCCCCTGTTGATCATAACCGACCACAAAAACCTGGCATATATAGGGGATGCCAAGCATTTGTCTTCCAGACAGGCTAGATGGTCACTGTTCCTTTCACGTTTTAACTTCCTCATTACTTATAGACCTGGTTCTAAAAATACCAAGGCTGATGCCTTGTCCAGGCAATTTGATAACGAGTCAGCTCCGGAACAGGTGATTGCTACTACTGTCCTCTCACTGTCTTCTCCACTGCTTGGCACCATACAGGTGCCCAGTGGTAAACCGTGTGATAAACTGTTCGTTCCCCTATGGGAAAGGGTTGATATCATGAAAGTGTTCCATGACAATATAACTGCTGGACACCTGGGCATCAATAAGTCCACTGCCGCGATCACTAGATAATTTTGGTGGGATTCACTCAGGAAAGATGTAAAGGAGTATGTGCAGGCATGTTCTGTGTGTGCAGTTTCTAAGGTGACTCATGCACTTCCTTGTGGCCTGTTGCAGCCTCTTCCTGTTCCTGAGATTCCATGGTCCCACTTATCCATGGACTTTATTGTTGAGCTTCCTAGCTCTGCTGGGTTCACTACTATTCTCATGGTTGTAGACCGATTTTCTAAGATGGCTTACTTCATTCCTCTCAAAAAGATGCCATCTTCGCAAGAGTTGGTCCTAATTTTCATACGTGAAATTGTCCGTTTGCATGGCATCGTTGTTTTATTAATAGCACACAGGACAATTGGTCCCAACTACTCCTGTGGGCCGAGTTCGCTAGAAACAATGCTGTTCATGACTCCTCTGGGCACAGTCCTTTTTTTGTCAATAATGGTAGGCATCCTACGGTTCTCCCTGCAGTATTTTCTGATACTGCCATTCCTGCTCTGTATGAGCGTCTGGCCTCCATTCGGGATACCTGGGTTAAGGTTCAAACTGCTCTAGGGGCTGCTGCTGAACGCTTCAAACATTTTGCTGATAAACGTAGGAGTGCCAACCCGGTGTACCAAGTGGGGGACCGGGTTTGGTTGTCATCTCGCAACATCAAGCTTAAGGTCCCTAGCATGAAGTTTGCCCCCAGATTCCTTGGTCCCTATAGAGTGCTTCGTAGGATCAATCCAGTGTCTTACTCTCTGGCTCTTCCTGCATCTTTAGGGATTCCCAACACTTTTCATGTGTCCTTACTCAAACCTCTTGTCTGCAATAGATATACTGTTCCTTGTGTTCCTCCCCCTCCGGTGGTGGTGGGTGGTCAGGAGAAGTATGAGGTATCTTCTATCGTGGTTGTTTGGAAAGGTTACGGTCCTGCTGATCGTTCTTGGGTTTCGGCTCCTGACCTGCATGCGGGCCGTAAGATCTGCGCTTTTCACGCCAAATTTCCTCTCAAGCCTGGTCCTGCCCGCCCGGTGGGGGTTCTTCAGGTGGGGGGTAATGTCACGTATTCATCCGCTTACAGAAATGTGGTTAATGACATTTACTGTCCACACAGGAAAAGTTGTGCCGAGCAGCAAACTAATCCACTGGAGGGTTAATGCTGAGCAGCAATTATGCAAATGAAACCTGGTAACTGACTTTGGGGTCAAAGGCCGGTTACAGCCTATCAGAACTAAAGGAGGGGTATTTAGGCCCAGTTCTCATCCTGCTCAGTGCCCTGTCGTGGTTTCCCTTGTGGTTGTCCAAGAGCCCGTTCCTGTTATTAGTTTTCTACCTGTTTTTTGACTTTGGCTTTGTTTATTGACTTCTCTATATTCTGGTATCCTGACTCCTGGTTTTCCTCATCGCTGCGTCCCTTTCTGTGTTCCCTGACCTCGGCTAGTATTTTTGACTATTCTATGTACGTTAAATCCGGCCATTCTAAGGACCGGTAATACGTTACTTATTTGTCATCCGTGCTATACAGTTCTACGTGCTGGATCAAACAGTAATCCTGACAATATGTCATACACAACATAAGGGACAACACAGGGCTAATAAAGACCCACAGACCTAACCTAGAGTGCCGCACACGTGGTAGCACACACAGGACAGGAGCTTACCGCTTCACCCCCAGGGATACCCTCCAGGTATCCGGCCAATATGCTGGCACACCACAAGTTACCATTACTGTTATGTTTTCAGTTCAGATTTATGTACCCCTAAAACTTCACAGCCCAGACCAGACGGGGGTTGGAGAGCCTGCAAGGCCTCGAGAAGGGGGATAGAGAGGCAGACAGTGCGTTCAGGGGCAATATTGCCGGGCTTGACTAAGCTGGGAAAGGCGACACCCCCACAGAATATTATATCCTGGTCACAGACAAGCAAGCCCACTCCTTTCAAACCCCCATGAGAATCTACTGCCACAACGTTAGAGGCCTGAATATACCAGTGCAGAGACATCACCTCAGCAGAGACCTTAAAACACAGGGTGCAGACGTGGTCTGCTTACAGGAGACCCACTTCAAAGAGGGGAAACATCCCACACTCCTCGCCAACACCTACCAACACCAATTTCACGCCACATCACCTACCAAGTCCAGGGGAGTATCCATACTCATAAGCAAACAGATAGCTTTTGAACTAATGACGCAGGAGCTAGACAAGGAAGGCAGGTAAATCATTCTCATTGATAAACTCAATAACATAACATACACAATAGTTAACATATATGCGCCCAACACAGAACAACGAAACTTCATACACAAAATTCTTCAAAAAAACCGCAGCAATACAAACAGGGATTGTGATCATTTGCGGAGATTTTAACCATGTATTGGACCACAACATGGATACCACTCTGCCCTAGACACCACCCACTGAAACGCAACTGCACAGCCATAACAAAACTGCTACTAATGCACCTTCTATACGACACATGGCGCATAACACATACCGAAGACAGGGAATACACATATTACTCCTCAGTTCATAACACCTACTCCCGAATATATCGATTCATAATGAGGGGACAAGACTTAAACCAACAAATAGTATGGTCGGACCACGCACTGATAACCATGACACTAATAGACAGGTACTAGTACAAAAACAGAGCCCCATGGAGACTCGAGTCCCTGTTACACGACCAAAACTTTGTAAACACTCTCCAATCAGACGTAGAAACTTATTTCGCCGACAACACAAACTCTGACCCTCCAGCACCACACCGTATGGCTGGCTCACAAGGCAGTCATCAGGGGCCTACTAATAAATAGGGCGTCATACCTACACAGGCGAGCCAAAATACAACTCTCCACCTGGCAAAAAGAACTATATGAACTAAGGGCGAGTCATCAAATTGACCCATCCACAGACACACTGGCACAGATAAAACGGCTCCAACAAAACATCCAACACCAAGCACTCAACAAAGTAGGGTTCCACCTCAGAAAGCTGAAAGCCACCCAATACGCTCAATGCAACAGAGTGGGGAAGCTCCTGGCCAACAGACTCAAACAGAAACAGGCAAACCAAGCTATAGCGCACCTCATTTCACGCGCAGGCCACAAACTCATGTCACCGAAAGACATAAGCAATGAGTTCTCCTCATATTACTCAGACCTATATAATGTCCACCGAGACCCTAATACCCAACAACCCACACAGGAAGGCATAGCACAATATTTAGACAGCGTACAGCTACCGCGACGGTCCCCCCAACAACAATCCGACCTAGAGGCCCCAATCACAGAGACAGAAGTAAAACGTACAATACAATCCTTGCCTGCGGGTAAATGACACGGCCCAGATGGCTTTGCAAACTCCTATTACAAAAAATTCAGAGACACCTTAGCCCCACAGTTGACTAAGCTATTCAATGACGCCATCACCTCCCAAGCGTTTCCCCCCAAAGTCCTCCTAGCACACATAGTCACACTGCCGAAGCCAGGCAAACCACCCACGAGCCCACAGAACTTCAGGCCAATCTCTCTTTTAAACACAGATGCTAAAATATTCGCAAAGGTACTGGCCACCAGACTGGGACCTGTACTCCCCGACATCATTCACAACGACCAGGTCAGATTTATAAAAGGGAGACAGGGCTCTGACAATATCCGCAAGGTACTTTACGCAAACCCAGCAGCGCGGGTACTAAATGCGGGATTCTTGTCCGAAAGATTCAACATAAAAAATGGGACTCGCCAGGGATGCCCATTGTCGCCACTCCTCTATATGCTAGCCCTCGAGCCCCTGGCAGCAAAAATCCGGGCAGACATGGCGTGGAGATAGGCAATAGGGAATACAAGGCGAACTCCTCACGCTCACTCAACCTCTCATCTCCCTCCCCAATCTTCTTAAACAAATCAAGGAATATGGCCTCCAGTCATATTACAAACTAAACATAGCAAAGACGCAGACGCTAAGTGTCGGCATAGACTTCCCAACTCTAGAGACCCTGAGATCTAAGTTGAACTTCGACTGGAGGACCGAATACCTGACCTTTTTGGGGATAAAGATCACCAAAACCATTCCATCCTTATTTAAACACAACTACGAGACGTTACTGACTGTATTCAAACAAACCTTTCAAAATTGGAATGACAAATACATCTCATGGTATGGCAGACTGGCAGCTTTCAAAATGTCTCTCCTGCCCAAATACCACCACCTACTCCGTACACTACAGATCCCACTCCCCAATAATTTTTTCACCGCCATCCAAAAAGCGGTAGTACAATTCATTTGGGCCAGAATAAAGGCCAGAGTGGCAACGAAAATCCTACAACAACCTTCCAAACATGAAACTATACTATAGGGCGACACTGCTATCATCCATAATCACAGCTCATGCCAAGATAGAAAAGCCACAGTGGGTAGACATTGAATCCCATAGGTCCTATAACAAAGGTATACATTACATGTTCTGGGCCAAAAAGCAGAAGCGCCCCTTGCCGCAGACCACGTTACCCACCACTAAACTGCTTCTACAAACATGGGACACCTGCCGAGAATGCCTATGCCCGGGGAAAACATACTCCCTGGCCACCCCACTTCCCATTATTACACTGACCAATCCAACGTTTGACCATAGACCATGGCTAAAACAAGGGTGCTCTCATGTACTCCACTTATATGAGGGAAGACAGTGGAAGGAATTTCCTACACTCCAAACCCAATACCAACTAACCAGCTCAGCCCTCTTCTCCTACCTACAGCTAAAATCCACCCTACAAGAAACACACAACACCTCCAGACCCCAGCACTAACCGCATTTGAAAAGCTCTGCCTAAACAACCGACCCCCAAAAGGGGCGATATTGACTATCTACCAAGAATTACTAACGAAGGAGGTATGTAGTGAAACCTCCTTCACACAGGCCTGGCACAGGGACCTCAACACCACGTAGACCAATGAACAATGGAAAGAGGCATTCCTTGCGCACAAAGGAACCTCAGTCTGCGTATCTCATTTTGAATTAATCTGAAAGCTACAATACCATTGGTATCTAGTGCCAGATAGGTTAGCGCACATATACCCGGGTGCCTCGGACACTTGTTGGAGGTGCGGGAGAGAAAAGGGCACCATGAGCCACGTCTGGTGGACATGTTCTGCCATATGCCCGTTCTGGGACATGGTTGGTGAGGTGGCAACCCAAACCTTGCCCCAGACCCCACCTTGGACACCGGAGGTCTGTCTACTATTCATGGGCCACAAAACCCTCCCACGAATAGACCGCAAGCTCCTCTTCCACATTCTTATCGCTGCCAACACACTGATAGCCAAGAGGTGGAAAAACGAGAACGTCCCCTCGAGGGATAGAACAAATCACAGTCAACTGGATCTATGAACGCATGGCCCACACACAAATCAGAGCAGACTCAGACAGGCTAAAAGCGGGAGACACGTGGACACAAAGCTGGACCTCAGGCAGAGATACAGGTGAGGCCCCCACCACCACCACTCCACAAACTACCTAGGCTAAATTCATGAACCTCCAGATGAGGGGAACAATCCTCACGCAACAGATTCCGTCCGAGCCACACGCAGTTCACAACCCATAGTGTAATACACATACACTCCACACACCCCAGGCTTCGAAAACCACTATACGAGAACACTGAAGTGTACCTAGAGGTCACGAATACGAAGACTTTGAATGACTTAGCCACTAACCCAGCATTCGACCAAAACGTGAATTTCATAGACTAAAAGCTACAAGGCAAGTGACGTGGATCTGAGCAACCAACCTTTGGGGACAAAGAAAAGGCACCAGGCCCCACCCCCACCCCGAACCACGGAAGCAGCATAAGTCCGCCACCCCACTAGTTAACCTTTCCCCCCAGTTTGGGTTGACCACCCCACCCCCTCACACCCCCCTAAAGGGGCAAGGAAACATCTCAAGACAACATACAACGAAGTGGCCCTGGCACGGTCACAGCAGATCACACATCGACACCTACCACCACCACAACACCGCGCAGTGCCACTTCCCCACACACTCGCCTAGGCTGGACACACCCTGGAGTCAAGCACCTACGAAGGAAACCACACTGCCAGGGAAAGCAGAGATGGATGGGGAGGAGGGACTGGAACGGGTTGGGATGGACTAGACTACACTAGACTAGAATAACACAGGTTAGATAGAACACATAGACAGTGAAGCCCAAGGAGTTTGAACAAGGCAGGGAACGCACATACCCAACCCAGACTCCCTAGATGGGGAGCCAAGTAGACAGGGCACCAGGGGATTGTCATAGTAGATGTAAGAAAAAGGAAATATGATGTATGATAATGTTGCCAAATATTGCTCTAACTCCCCCCCCCTTCTCTTTCTGTATCCCATAACCATATGATAAACAATAAAAATGGTCAAATTGGAAAAAAAATTACTGGACATACCCCATTTGCAATACCTTGGGTTGTCTACTTTTGCAAATGGTATGCCATCATGGGGGTAATTCTTATTCCTGGGCTACCATATGGTCTCAAAAGGCAACATAACCAATCTGGCAAATTTCAATTTGAAAAAAATGAAATGCAAGCCTTATATTTGACTCTCTAACTTTCCAAAACAAAATAAAAACTGTACATGGGGGGTACTGTTATACTTGGGAGACTTCACTGAACACAAAAATAAGTGTTTTAAAACAGTAAAACATATTACAACAATATCGTCAGTAAAAGTGCCGTTAGTGTGTGAAAAATGCAAAAATCTTCACTTTTACAAAAAATATAATTGTTGTAATACAAGTTACCAATTTGAAACACTAATATTTGTGTTCAGCAAAGTCTCCCGAGTAAAACGGTAACCCCCATGCACAGGTTTTATGGTGTCCTGTCTATAGTGCTTGCAATTCAAATTCTCTGCACTTTTTGCCTGGGTTGTCAGGCATGTCAATCAAATTTTAACTAATTAAATCACATAATTATGTTAAAATATTACTTAAATATACACATAGACTTTTAATATATATACATATATATGTATTTAAAGTCTACGTGTACACTAATGTAGTTATTTATGTAATTATATATATTTATCTGTATATATATATATATATATATATATATTTGCGGTTATTTGTATTATATATATAGATAGATATATATAGAATGTCATTCTAAGTGTATTTTGTTACCAATATATATATATATATTAATAACAAAATAGAATGAAATAACATATTTATATATAATTTATTTACATTTTTTAAAATATTTTATTTATTTATTTTATTTATTATTGTAATTATACGTGTTTATATAAATATAAAATATATATATAACCACAAGCAACACAGAGCTTCGGGATACGGCTGAAAATTAGTCTAAAAGGAACATGAAAAATATATACAAAATAGTGAAGTACAATTAACACATTTTTTTACGCTGAATACAAATGCACTCACAGAATGAAGTAGAATATATCGCTCATAGGGTGCCTCCCCTAGTTGAAATGGGGGGTTGGTAATCCCTTGGCTCCTTGTAGGCTTCCTTAATAATGCTCAGGACTCCAAGCAGGTAATGGTAGAAAAAGATGTATTTATTGATAAAAAGTGAATAATCACCATCAATATAGAATATGATAAAAGAAAAAACGGTATGGTCCTACGCGTTTCGTTCTGCAAAGAACTTCATCAGGGACCGTATATGAAAAATAAAATCAATATACAGTTACAATATATAAAAAAACATCCTATTCCCCCCATCCCTGAGTCCTCTTTAAATAGGGCTAATCCCAATGTTCATTGGTGGTTCCGTGGGTGGTATCCAGTATCCATTGCTTGATTGGTCCTGAGAGGGAGCTATTCAGCTGTTTTCCATCCTCCTTATATTGCTGTAATCAATTTCGGCGCGTTTTTCTTTCTTTTTGAAAAATTCGCAATTTTTATTTCAAAAAAACCCCCGTCATACCGATCTTTTATTTCCTTCCTAAAACACACAAACGCCTCCCTAATCCACCAGGGCGTCCTATTATTAGCGGTGTAAATTCAATAACAGCTAATCTATCCGCCTATGTTGATTCATTTTTGCAGAAATATGCACACGGAGCGCCTTCTTATGTGCGTGATACGAAATCTTTTTTACAAGAGCTGGAGTGTATCGAATGGAAATCGGAATACAGCTGGGCCACACTAGATGTGACCTCTCTGTATACTGTGATCAGTCATCACCTAGGGTTGGAGTCAATTGATTATTATATGTCTAGAGATAATACATTATCTGTAGGCCATAGGGAGTTTATTTTTTCTTCAGTTCAATTTATTTTGGATCACAATTATTTTTTCTTTAATGGTGATTATTATTTACAAACCACTGGGACTGCCATGGGTACCAGGTTCGCCCCCAGCTATGCCAACACCTACATGATAAGATGGGAAGAACTTTTTGTGTGGTCTGGGCATGGCTGGAGGGAGAGCCTGGTCCTATAGCGGCGGTATATTGACGATGTTATTATTATTTGGAAGGGGTCTTCGGTTGCTTTTCAGGAGTTTGTCTGATACCTTAATTGCAACCAGTACAACTTGGTTTTTACTCCAGTATGGAATAAATATGAAATTCATTTCTTGGACCTGGTCCTTTTTTGTGATCAAGAACAAATACAGACTAAATGTTTCTTCAAACCCACAGATGGTAACGGCTACGTACATCAACGAAGCTGTCACCATAAACCGTGGTTACGGGGTATAGCTAGGAGTCAGTTCACACGTGTCAGATGTAATTGCTCTAATCTTCAGGATTTTAAGACCCAATCATTATATATTAAGAAAAAGCTTATGGATAGAGGCTATAAAAGAAATTCTTTGGACAAAGAAATCCGTTCCATTAGCTCGGTACAGCGTAGCTCATTATTAGAAGATAAGGGCAGTATAAATGAAAATAACAAAAACTTTAAATAATCCTTTATAACTCAATACAATACTGATCATCATAAAATCAAAAAAAGTTTGCAGGAATTCTGGCCCATCTTACTTCAGGACCCAGTTTTGGGAAAGTCTTTATCGGATCGCCCTATGGTGATCTATAAAAAGAATAAGAATCTTAAGAACTTACTGGCTCCTAGCTATGCTATCAAACCTCCTAATACTCATCTTTCTTCTACTATTGGTTTCTTTAGAGGCTGTGGAATCTGCAAGGCCTGTATTACTACATCACTGTCTATAACACAGGTTTTCCATAGCAACATCACAGGGGAAACATTCAAGGTGAAATCTGAGATTAGTTGCCACTCGGACTATGTGGTCTATCTACTGCAGTGTCCCTGTGGCAAACAATATGTGGGACGTACAAAGAGGATTTTAAAGGTCAGAATACTCGAACATCTAAATAATATTAAGAAGAAACTTCAAACTCATTCAGTTTCGGCCCACTGTTCTAACTGTCCATCATTTACTTTTCGGGAATTTATTTTTATGGGCATTGAAAGAGTTTTTCCATTCTGGCGAGGGGGTGATAGAATCCAAAAACTATCCCAAAGGGAGACTTTTTGGATACATCGGTTGAGTACCCTAGAGCCAAAGGGCCTCAATATTGGTATCGACTTAGTTTGTTTTCTGGATTAGAATTTGAAATTGATTTTTTATTTATACATATATTCATTTTTTTATATATTATTATTCTGTGGGTTATTGTTATTTTGATTAAAATACAGCCTTCTTTCTCCATATGGGTTATGTAGAAGTAAATATGTAGCTGAATTGCTCATTATATACATTATATATATCAGCTGGAACTTTTTGATACTTAGGAATTTAATTATATTTGGGAGTATGGTCTTTTTATATTTTGTAAACATACAGGTATTGATAAAAACATTATCCTGTATGTATTTACCAATTAATGGGTAAAAATACAATCATCTGGGATATTAGATATATGTGTAACTCCACTTAATATTGGAGACTTTCTATAGGAACAATATAAAATTTAGTTTTCTTTAAATTTAAAATTTATTCTTTTAAAATATTTATTTTATTTTTCTTAAAAACTTTGTGGCACGAACCACCTATTAATAATCAATAGATATTGATATATATCATATAGTTTAGCTATGTATGTTACACTTTAAATACAATTTTTCTTGACAATAGGATTACATATATTATATAAACTGTGCAATTTCAGTGCACCTTTCACTTTAAGAAATATTGTGTGATACTGTTTAATTATAGTAATTTAATGGTGATTGATTATAATAACTAACACAAGTAAATGTAGAAAATAAGGTTATTAATATTATTTTTTTCTTTAGCAGATAGAATATATTGTTCTTTATTGTTTTTCCTGATTATACATTTATGTTGAGACACAATGAAGGTGGAACGCATTTTAGCCGCGGGTGGAACGCATGTGGAACGCAAGTGGAACGCGGAAGTGCGATACAATTTCCACTTCCGGTTCCGGTTGCTCGAACGCGCCGAAATTGATTACAGCAATATAAGGAGGATGGAAAACAGCTGAATAGCTCCCTCTCAGGACCAATCAAGCAATGGATACTGGATACCACCCACGGAACCACCAATGAACATTGGGATTAGCCCTATTTAAAGAGGACTCAGGGATGGGGGGAATAGGATGTTTTTTTATATATTGTAACTGTATATTGATTTTATTTTTCATATACGGTCCCTGATGAAGTTCTTTGCAGAACGAAACGCGTAGGACCATACCGTTTTTTCTTTTATCATATTCTATATTGATGGTGATTATTCACTTTTTATCAATAAATACATCTTTTTCTACCATTAACTGCTTGGAGTCCTGAGCATTATTAAGGAAGCCTACAAGGAGCCAAGGGATTACCAACCCCCCATTTCAACTAGGGGAGGCACCCTATGAGCGATATATTCTACTTCATTCTGTGAGTGCATTTGTATTCAGCGTAAAAAAATGTGTTAATTGTACTTCACTATTTTGTATATATTTTTCATGTTCCTTTTAGACTAATTTCCAGCCGTATCCCGAAGCTCTGTGTTGCTTGTGGTTGTCTATGTTAAAAGGTCGTCTTCTTTGGGTTACGATCTTGGGAGGCTGTAATAATTAAGTTAAGTATCTGTATACATTTCACTACAGTTATTATCTTTAGTAGTGTGTATATTGTACTGTACTAAAATATATATATGTTTTATATATGTTTTAAGGCTGTTTGGCCTGTATTTGTGGGAGGGGCTTAAATTAATTCACTCCCCTATCTAAGGGACACCCCTTACCTGACTCATATAGCTTGAGGTCAGCATCAGAATGATTTCCACTTCCGGGTCATCCAGACGCCATTTTACCTGATTACTCCATGAGGTTTTCTAAGCTGAGCTGTGTCAGGAATTCAGCCACACACTTTTCCGGCCTTCCACATTCTTTCTTCAATCTATCGCTGTGGATGGTGTCCAAGTGACTCACAAACCGTAAGTCGACCTACCCGTTACGCCAGGCATCAGTCCCACGGCACCATGCACGGGTCAGGTCCTCACTTTACGGCTGCATTTTGTCTAAATCTGTCCTAAAACCATTGGATGTTCATGCATATCATTCGTTTAAATTCACTTGTTTATATCTGTCACTGGCTCATTTCGAGCATTAGCATACTCCCAAACGGGAACACATTCTGTTTCAATTGCCTAAACATACTAGGCAATTCTGTGCGTGCATTTCGAATCTCACTGCTCGTTTCGTTTTGTTTCCCTGACATACCAGGCTCACGGTTCGTGCAATTTTCTACCAAACGGGAACTAGTTCATGCATTTACTATTGTACTACACACACGCTTCGTGCGTTTACAACCCATGAACAGAACTTTGGTTTGTTACAATGACTGTTATTAAGCTATTATGTTCACTTATTGTATATTCTCAAACGGGCACTGTTTGTTTCCCTGTCACACAACTATAATGTTGGGGCATAGCTCACAAACAATGTTTCACATAAACCACACTGACCCCTACAGGTCACTCTCAAAATCTCACGTTAACCTTGCATTTGGATTAACCCCTTAAGGACCAAACTCTGGAATAAAAGGTAATCATGATATGTCACACATGTCATGTATCCTTCAGGGGTTAAAGGGTATTTTACCATACAATCAGCATTTCTGACCCCTACTGGTCAACAGCAAAACTGTCTTCACATGTCATATACAATTACCAGCCAATATAAATTACACATAAGATTGTTTTAAACATAACCATAAACCATAAATTAAACTCCAACACGGGCTCAACTTCAGGTTTAATTCACAATAATTTACATTTCACATTAAGACTAACAGTGGTTCTATCAACACTGCCACCTACAGGTCTGTCAAGTACATTGACAATTTTCATGGGATTTTTCATGGGGTTTTACAAACACCAAAACAGTGACCCCTATAGGTCAACAGACAAACAACATTTCACATACCAATCAGTATCAACTACACTGCCACCTATAGGGCACTCGGCAGATCTCCAGTGGACTTGCATTTTGCAACTCCATGTTCACTGACCATTCAATAAGGCATACAACAATTCACATAGCAAGCAGTATATCAATATCTGTTATAAATACACATATTATTACACAGTCTATGCCATATTTCCTTATGCCATACGATTTTATCCATTCAGGTTACAGTTACTACTAAAAAACCTATACGGATTGTCAGGTTCAATACCATACTACCAGGTACGTACACCTGCTCACGTAGTTATCCATCTCTTACCTTCCCTGGAATAGTAATAGTGTACTGGCAATTAGGGTTCTAGGGCCCAATAGGTATTACCCCCTTTTTTCTCTGCATTATGCTTCGGTTAGTGGTCCCGCGAGGCCAACACCCCGCCTCACACTCGGAGGCATACACCCCTCGGGCCACTCGTGAGCTAGCCGCCTCGCATTGTATCATAGAGAGGGCCTCACCTGTCACTCCCCTTCCTATTTTTCTGGTTACTGTCACCGAGAGGCCAACATCCTGCCACAACGTTCGGTGGCCACACAAAATCCCCTCGCGCCAAGCATAGATAGAGCCTCTCAAGCCACTTGGCAACTAGCAGGGCCTCACCAGTCACCAAAAAACACCAAGCCTAATCGTTTTGCCTTACGGCTTAGCTAGCAAGCCGGTACAAGACCCCTGGGTACAAATATATAATTGCAATATTTATTGTTATTTAAGTATTTCTCAAAAAGATGGTAAAGAATCACCTCTTCCTAGCACCACGGCTAGAAGTGATTAGTGATGTCGCGAACCCGAAATTTTCGGTTCGCGAACAGCGAACGTGAACTTCCGCAAATGTTCGCGAACCGGCGAACCGCCCGAAACGCCATTGACTTCAATGGGGAGGCGAATTTTAAAACACACAGGGACTCTTTCTGGCCACAATAGGGATGGAAAAGTTGTTTCAAGGGGACTAACACCTGGACTGTGGCATGCCGGAGGGGGATCCATGGCAAAACTCCCATGGAAAATTACACAGTTGATACAGAGTCTGGTTTTAATCCATAAAGGGCAGAAATCACCTAACATTCCTAAATCACAATCAATATGGATTGACACCTGACATATGACATATTGACACCTTGACATATGGATTGACACCTGTCCTCAGAGCCCCTGATGCACACGGACACAGAGCAGAATAGAGACTGGTCCCCCTACATAGGGTCACTTGGCAGATATGGATTGACACCTGTCCTAAGGATCCCTGATACACACTGACACAGAGCAGAATAGGGACTGTTCCCCCTACATAGGGTCACTTGGCAGATATGGATTGACACCTTGTTACAAACTGCTATTTGTAACCGTCCCTTTAAATGGCAAATTGCCCTGCTTCCCTGGGTTGTGGAGAAGCCTATTTGCCAGCCTCCTCCCGCATGACTATGGCCCCTGGGAGATTGTGAAAATGTATGCACTTTTATTTGGTGTGTATGGCCCTTTAAGACTGTCGGTGGGCATATTGGGGCTTATGGACTCTTCATGTGACTGGTGCTGGCCCTTTAAACACCTTTTTTGGGACATCAGGAAGATTGGGACACCTTTAAGGCCGTGTCCTCAGACTTGTTGGGGACACGGCCCCTTTAAGACGGTGTCCCCTGTGTCCCCAGGAAATTATTTCAGCTGCAGAGACTAAGTCCCATTCGCGATGGGACTTAGTCGTTTTTTCAGCCTGAAATAGACCGACCTCACAGCCCAAATCTATGGAACTGTTTTGGGCAGGAAAATGTGCTTGCGGTCGGTCATAAAGGGACCTCCAGCTAACTTTTAACCCCTGGATGGATTTGGCTGATTTTTGGTTATGTTTATGTTTTAAGTGTGCTGATTCCAAATATGTAATTATGAAGATGGGATGTGTAGTTTTAAAGTTACAGGGTATGGCTAAAAACTGTATTTTTACTGCCTGTGTTTAATTATGTTAATCTCTTCCCAAACGTCATTTCGTTCAAAGTGGAGAGAATGTTAACAAAATATATTTTTGTTCGGAGTGTGAGAAATGCTTTTCAGCCGCTTCTAATCTTAAGCATCATTTGAGGAGCCATACAGGACAGAAACCTTATTTGTGGTGTGTTTAGTATTGTTCTGATCAGTTTAATACCTTCCGCGTCTCCTATCAGTGGACGTGTATATGGCAGCCATTTTAGGAACCGTACACCTGGGACCCGAGCAAGGTCACCTCGTTCAACAGGCTTGCAGCGTATCCTCCAGGAAGAAGAGCCTGAACCCTTACCGGCTGCACGTGTCTTACCTGTACATGGAAAGCTGCTGTGGTTCCTTGATGAGCCAGCTGCCCGTGAGTTAACATGTCCCGTGGAGAAGCACTCTGTCCTGTAAAGCCTCACCAAAAAAGGAGTGGTGTGTTTAGTATTGTTCTGATCAGTTTAATACCTTCCGCGTCTCCTATCAGTGGACGTGTACACGGCATTGATTTTATCTAAGCCGTAAACTTTTGCACAGTGAAGTATATTCACTGCCATTGAAAAGGAGTGCATGGCGGTGGTGTGGGCCCTCAAAAAGCTGCAACCTACTTGTATGGACAACCGTTTACCTTACTCACAGATCACAACAAATTTGGGGCACTGCGCGTGCAATCTAATGTGCCACCAGATAGGAGTGGTATGTTTAGTACTATTTTTATCAGTTTAATACCTTCCGCGTCTCCTATCGGTGGGCGTGTACACGGCATTGATTTTTGTAACAGGGAGATGGAAGAAGAGGCTTGGTCGGTCCTCTTACTGCAAATTTGGGGCACTGCGCGGTCAAGCTAATGTGACACCAGATAGGAGTATTGTGTTTAGTACTATTTTTATCAGTTTAATACCTTCCGCGTCTCCTATCAGTGGACGTGTACACGGCATTGATTTTTGTAACAGGGAGATGGAAGAAGAGGCTTCGTCGGTCCTCTTACTGCAAATTTGGGGTACTGCGCGGTCAAGCTAATGTGACACCAGATAAGAGTGGTGTGTTTAGTACTATTTTTATTAGTTTAATACCTTCCGCGTCTCCTATCAGTGGACGTGTACACGGCATTGATTTTTGTAACAGGGAGATGGGAGAAGAGGCTTGGTCGGGTCCTCTTACTGCAAATTTGGGGCACTGCGCGGTCAAGCTAATGTGACACCAGATAGGAGTGGTGTGTTTAGTACTATTTTTATCAGTTTAATACCTTCCGCGTCTCCTATCAGTGGTCGTGTACACGGCAGTAATTTCTGTAACAGGCAGATGGAAGAAGGAGATGGAAGAAGAGGCTTGGTCGGTCCTCTTACTGCAAATTTGGGGCACTGCGCGGTCAAGCTAATGTGACACCAGATAGGAGTGGTGTGTTTAGTATTGTTCTGATCAGTTTTAATACCTTCCACGTCTAAGTCACGCAAGTCAACAGGCATTCAGAGCTAAAATACAGCAGCGTGTGGACCATTTTTAGCCCAAGGCAGCTCATCCCATCAGGGGCCTTTACATAGGGCCAGCCTTTGGCAGATATGGACTGGACACCTGTCCCTAGAGCCCCTGATACACACTGACACAGATCAGAATAGGAATGTTACCCCAACATAGGTCACTTGGCAGATATGGATTGACACCTGTCCTCAGAGCCCCCTGGATACACACCCTCGACACAGATCAGAATAGGAATGTTACCCAAATATAGGGTCACTGGCAGATATGGATTGACACCTGTCCCAAGGTTCCTGATACAGATCAGAATAGGGAATACACCCCAACATAGGTCACTTGGCAGATATGCGGATTGACACCTGTCCTAAGGTTCCCTGATACACACTGACACAGATCAGAATAGGGAATGTTACCCCAACATAGGGTCACTTGGCAGATATGGATTGACACCTGTCCTAAGGATCCCTGATACACACTGATACACACCTACTTGAATGGTATAGACATTTTTAGTAGCTCCTGGCCCGAACACCTGACCCACATAGGAGCCGTAATAGACCGGATTAGGGAGTCCGGACTGACCCTAAAGCCCAGTAAGTGCCATATAGGAACGTGTAAAAACCTCCCTAAGATAGTAGTATGGGCCCCAGAATGTGAACAGGCCTTCCAACAGCTCAAGACGGCGCTCATTAAATCACCTGTACTTTCTTCTCCTGATCCAACTAAACACTTTCTCGGCCATACAGACGCTTCTATGCTTGGATTGGGAGCAGTATTGAGCCAAGTCGGAGCAGATGGTGGCTAGCAACCCTGGGCTTATCTAAGCCGTAAACTTTTGCACAGCGAAGTATATTCACTGCCATTGAAAAGGAGTGCATAGCGGTGGTGTGGGCCCCCAAAAAGCTGCAACCTACTTGTATGGACAACCGTTTACCTTACTCACAGATCACAACAAATTTGGGGCACTGCGCGTGCAATCTAATGTGCCACCAGTGAGTGAGTGGTGTGTTTAGTACTATTGTTATCAGTTTAATCACTGTTACGCCCCCTATCCGTTGATGTGGAGCAAGAGGCAGCAGCAGAAGAGGACTAAGCCGAGGAGGTTATGGAAGAGGATGGAGTAGGAGGAGTAGAGGAGGTGGCAGCGTACTGGCAGAGTACACGCTGTAAGGCTGACACACCCGCTTTGAGACAACTAACTGCTATTCAATCTATAACTGATGTTTGTTTCACAGGCAGAAAGTGCCCTAAAAGATGTCGGCTTGAACCCAAGTTGGTGGCGGATCAGTCACGCAAGTCAACAGGCATTCAGAGCTAAAATACAGCAGCGTGTGGACCATTTTTAGCCCAAGGCAGCTCATCTCATCAGGCCTTTTTTAATCTAATGTATCGCCCAGTGTCAGTTCCTTCGGGATCCATCCCTCATTCATCTTAATAAAGGTGAGGTAATCTAGACTTTTTTGACCTAGGCGACTTCTTTTCTCAGTGACAATACCTCCTGCTGCACTGAAGGTCCTTTCTGACAGGACACTTGAAGCGGGGCAGGCCAGATGTTCTATCGCAAATTGGGATAGCTCAGGCCACAGGTCAAGCCTGCACACCCAGTAGTCAAGGGGTTCATCGCTCCTCAGAGTGTCGATATCTGCAGTTAAGGCGAGGTAGTCTGTTACCTGTCGGTCGAGTCGCTCTCTGAGGGTGGATCCCGAAGGGCTGTGGCGATGCGTAGGACTTAAAAAGGTCCGCATGTCCTCCATCAACAACACGTCTCTAAAGCGTCCTGTCCTTGCCGGCGTGGTCATGGAGGAGGAGGATGACTTCCACCTCTCCCCCTGTTAGATTCCCGTTGTGCTGTGACATCACCCTTATACGCTGTGTAAAGCATACTTTTCAATTTATTTTCTAAATGCTGCATCCTTTCATACTTGCTGTAATTCGGTAACATTTCCGCCACTTTCTGCTTATACCGGGGGTCTAGTAGCGTGGACACCCAGTACAGGTCGTTCTCCTTCAGCCTTTTTATACGAGGGTCCCTCAACAGGCACGACAGCATGAAAGACCCCATTTGCACAAGGTTGGATGCCGAGCTACTCATTTCCCGTTCCTCCTCCTCACCGATGTCAATGAAGGTATTTTCTTCCCCCCAGCCACGTACAACACCACAGGTACCAGATAGGTGACAACGAGCACCCTGGGATGCCTGCTGTGGTTGGTCTTGCTCCTCCTCTTCCTCCTCCTCAAAGCCACATTCCTCCTCTGACTCCTCTTCCTCACAATCCTCTTCCAGCGTTGCCGCAGGTCCAGCAAGCCATGCTGATAAGGCTGTTTCTGGAGGTGATGGTGACCACAACTCTTCCTCTTCCTCTTCACGCTCATCTACGGCCTGATCCAGCACTCTTCGCAGGGCACGCTCCAGGAAGAAAACAAATGGTATGATGTCACTGATGGTGCCTTCGGTGCGACTGACTAAATTTGTCACCTCCTCAAAAGGACGCATGAGCCTACAGGCATTGCGCATGAGCATCCAGTAACGTGGCAAAAAAATTCCCAGCTCCCCAGAGGCTGTCCTAGCACCCCGTCATACAAATATTCATTAACGGCTTTTTCTTGTTGGAGCAGGCGGTCGAACATTAGGAGTGTTGAATTCCAACGTGTCGGGCTGTCGCAAATCAAGCGCTTCACTGGCATGTTGTTTCGCTGCTGGATATCGGCAAAGTGAGCCATGGCCGTGTAGGAACGCCTGAAATGGCCACACACCTTCCTGGCCTGCTTCAGGACGTCCTGTAAGCCTATGTACTTATGCACAAAGCGTTGTACGATCAGATTACACACATGTGCCATGCACGCACATGTGACAACTTGCCCAACTTCAATGCCGCTAACAAATTTGTTCCGTTGTCACAAACCACTTTGCTGATATCCAGTCGCTGCGGAGTCAGCCACTTTTCCACTCAAAAGGCCTAGGGCTGACAGGAGCGCTTGTCCGTGTGACTCTCTGCTTTCGGCAAGTCAAACCTAAGACGCATGGACAATGCCGTGATCCGGGATGTGGAATAGTACCTGGGGAGCTGGGGTGTGCCGTTGATGTGGAGCAAGACGCAGCAGCAGAAGAGGACTCAGCCGAGGAGGTTATGGAAGAGGATGGAGTAGGAGGAGTAGAGGAGGTGGCAGCAGGACTGCCTGCAAGTCGTGGCGGTGTCACCAACTCCTCTGCAGAGCCATGCATTCCATGTTTGGCAGCAGTCAGCAGGTTTACCCAATGCGCAGTGTAGGTGATATACCTGCCCTGACCATGCTTTGCAGACCAGGTATCAGTGGTCAGATGGACCCTTGCCTCAACACTGTGTGCCAGACATGCCATTACTTCCTTTTGCACAATCGAGTACAGGTTGGGGATTGCCTTTTGGGAAAAGAAATTTCGTCCGGGTACCTTCCACTGCGGTGTTCCAATAGCTACAAATTTTTTGAACGCCTCAGACTCCACCAGCTTGTATGGTAAAAGCTGGCGGGCTAATAGCTCGGACAAGCCAGCGGTCAGACGCTGGGCAAGGGGGTGACTTTCTGACATTGTCTTCTTACGCTCAAACATGTCCTTGACACACACATGACTGTGGGAAGATGAGCGTGAACTGCTCAAGGGCGGAGGCGGAGGGCGGATGGCTGAGAGGGGACAAGTGAGGGACAGCAGGGTTGACGCGGGCTGAAGATGTGCTGGACCACAGGGAGGAGGCTGGCGGCTTAGAGTAGGCGCAGCCGTTTGTACTCATGTGTTGATCCCATAGGCGCCAGGATGAGATCGATGCCTACGCAAAGCAGTTGTACCTAGGTGGGTGTTGGACTTCCCACGACTCAGTTTCTTTTGGCACAGGTTGCAAATGGCATCGTTGTTGTCAGAGGCAGACACACAAAAAAAATTCCACACCGCTGAGCTCTGCAATGACGGCATTCTGGTGGTGGACACAGCATGCGTTGATTGGCGTGCTGTCGGGCTGACCCCGGGTGTCGATGCATGCTGTCTGACTGTGCCACTAGCTCCTTGCGACGACCTCCCCCTGCTTCCAACTCGTCTCCTCCTCCTCCCCGTCTCCCCATCTGAACTTTCACCCTGTTCTTCTTCTTGACGAGCGGGCACCCACGTGACATCCATGGACGCATCGTCATCATCAACCGCTTCACTTGTATCTGACAACCCAGCAAAGGAAGCAGCAGCGGGTACAACATCATCATCATCATCACACCGTACGTCCATGTGTGTAATGCTGCCTGCCTGAGACATATCCCTGTTATCTACATCCTCTGGCAATAATGGTTGCGCATCACTCATTTCTTCAAACGGGTGTGTGAATAACTCCTCTGACATACCAACCGAAGCGGCTGTGGTGCTAGTTTTGGTGGTGGCGGCAGGCGGGTGAGTGGTATCTGGAGAGGTGCCTGAAGCTAAGCTGGAGGAGGATGGTGCGTCAAGGTTCTGAGCGGAGGCTGTAGAAGATTGCGTGTCCTGTGTTAGCCAGTCAACTATGTCCTCAGAACTTTTCAAGTTCAGGGTACGTGGCCTCTGAAAACTGGGCATTATTCTAGGGCCAAAAGGAATCACAGCACCACGACCATGATGGCCCCTGCGGGGTGGCCTGCCTCT
>OW240916.1:69603155-69671074 GCA_933207985.1 Pelobates cultripes | reverse complement strand
GCTGTGGTAAAACCATCTTTCTTCCTGTCATCAATTCAAAAGGTGACAATTTGGTAGCAGTGCTAGGTGTAGCTCTAATCGCCATTAAAACTAGGGGTAATTTAATGTCCCAGTCTTTACCAGACTCCTTAACATACTTCTTCAGAATATTAACGATAGACTGGTTATATCGCTCTACCCCCCCGCTAGACGCAGCGCGGTATGCCATATGTAGCTTTCGTTTAACACCTAGAATGTTCCACATCTTAGCCATTACTTCGCTGGTAAAATGACTACCTCTGTCTGACTCAATTCTTTGAGGCAGACCGCCGAACCTGGAAAAGACATGGTTAATCAACAAAGTGGCGCACACGGTACTTGTGTTCTCTTTACAAGGCAAACATTCTATCCACTTTGTGTACATACATGTAACTGTTAAAATGTATTTGTTACCTCTTGAAGATCTTGTTACAGGACCTATAAAGTCAATTTGAATATCAGACCAGGGTAATGACACCCCCCTCTTCTGAAGTGGTGCACGATGGGTTGGACCATGGGGTTGATATTGCGGACAAATCAAGCATCCCTGACAGTATGTCTTAACATCCCTTAACATGTGTGGCCAATATGCATAATCACGCACTATCTCATATGTGATCTTATCACCACGATGCCCAGATGTAGGTGCATCATGTGCGTGTTGGAGCATTAACCCCCTGTATACAGTTGGGACTACCCATTGTTGTATACCATGTTTAGAAGTTCTGACCAGTAACCCATCCATGATACTAAATTGGACTTTATATCTCATCAAGATTCGTAAATCTTCATTATCTTTGCAATCCTCATCTGTGAGGGGATTGGCAGTAGGGTCTTCTATATGTTTATAGAATATGCTTATGACGGGATCGTTCTTTTGACTAGTAATCAGGTCCTCACTAGGAGCTTCTTGACTCCATTGCACGACGTTTAAGTCGGCGTTATCTCTAGCCTGTCGTCTAGTTATGGCTTCAACATGAATTGAACCCATAAGATCATCAATGTTTAGGGTTTCACCATTGATGGCAGCTTGTTTTGCCAGTGAATCGGCTAAGTCATTACCATCCTTGTCAATACCTTCTATTTTAGAATGGCCTATGGTTTTCTTCCAATATATGGTTAAACCATTTTCCTTAACCAACTCATCAATTTTACAAAACAATTTCCCATGTTTAACAGGTTTGTTATTGCTTTTCAGCATTTGGTTACGTTTCCAGCTAGGCAGATATTCGATGAAACTGTTGCGAACATAGTTGGAATCCGTTATAATAACAAATTCTTTGATACCATATTCTATTTCCATTTGAATGGTCTTATATACTGCACAGAGTTCGGCTATCTGACTGCTTTTGGGACCAATATTGTATCCTATAGATACATTGGGATAATCACCTGTCCAGGCGATTCCGATACCTGCAACTAACTTCCGCTCAGCACCAACGACGTGGTGATATGAACAACCATCAATGTATACCCACGGTAGTGGTCGACAGTGTTCCTCGTCATAAACTTTATAAGGAGATAGCAATTGCTCTTCTAGGAAGTCATCTCCGGTGTCATTATCATCCAGAGATGGAGCAGTACAGTCATGTAATTCTGCTAAACCTTGGGCAACTGGGCTTCTCTTATTATGTTTATAACGGACTTCTAACGGCCATCCCTGTAAGGATAGAGTCCATGCAGTAATCCGACTGTTAGAGAGATTACCGCCTCTAATTCTTTCACTCTGCAGATACTGTAGAGGTTGGTGAGCTGTTTCTACAATTATTTTCTCACCTTGAATATAGCTACGAAAATTTTGTAGTGCCCAGACAGTCGATTATAACGCCTTCTCACACGTGTTGAATTTAACTTCAACAGGTGACAAAGTCTTGCTAGCATATGCAATAACTTTGTTTAAACTGTCCTGCTTCTGATACAGAACAGCACTGATGCTTAAATCGGTATATCCTGTCTCCAGATAGAAGGGTTTACCCCCCTCTGGGTATGCTAAACAGGGTGCCTGAGTGAGCTTCCTCCTCAGTTCACTTACCGCTTGGTCCTGAGGCTCCCCCCAGTTCCAGGTAGTTTCCCTTTTAAGCAGGTGTAAGAGTGGTTTAGTTATTTCTGCATAGTTATCTATAAACTTACGGGAGTAGTTAGTCATACCAAGGAACGATCTTAATTCCCTGATGTTTGAAGATGTTTTAGCCTTAATTACAGCTTCAACCTTCTTCCTCTGGGGATTTAATCCTTCAGAAGTTACCTCATGTCCGAGGAAATTGACATGGGTGCGACACCATTGCGCCTTTTGTAAAGATAGTTTAATCCCTGCCTCTCTTAACTGAGTGAGAACATGTCTAATCTCTGTGATATGTTTATCAAAGGAAGTGCTTTTCAGCAAGACATCGACGACATATGATAACGTTCCTCTCTCGAGTGCGTCAGGCATAGCTTTATGCACGAACACAGCGAATTCATGACCAGAGTTTATATAACCGAAAGGCATACGGGTCCAGGTATACTGCTGCTTTCCAAATGTGAAGGCCAATTTGTATTGGTCTTCATTATGGACTGGTACAGTCCAATATCCCTGCGCACAGTCAATGGCAGTGAATATTTTGGATCCCTGCATTTGTACCAAACATTGGTCTATGTATGGCGTTGGCCAACCAGACAAATAGATGCGTTTATTTAGCTGTCGTAAGTCAGCGCATAAACGCCATTGTCCATTAGGTTTCAGAATCCCCAAGATCGGATTATTATACGAACTGTGCACTGGACGTATAATGCCCCTTTCCTTTAAATTCTGAATGATGTCTTGTAGACCATCATATGACGCTAATGGGAGTCCATATTGTTTGATAAATACAGGTGGTAAATTTGGATCAGTTTGTATTCTGGCTACGTGGAGGTTAGTTAACCCACAGTCGTAGGAATCTTTGGCAAAAATATCTTGGAATTCCATAAGGATTTCCTTTAGCTGTTGCCGCTCAGCATCGCTGGAGCAACCGTCAGCTAAAGATATTTGCTCTTCTAGCCTTTCCTGAAATCCTGGAAAGATTTCAGGCTGGCCTATCTCATAAGCTTCTTCAAGCCTAGAAGTTAGGTCAGTTCGGTGTTGACTTACCTTTTCTCTTTGGTCGTGATACTCTTGTGATTCCTGCTCATTGAGCGGATGATCGAAGGTGATTGATGCCTCTTCGATTTTACACGAGCCTTCTTCATCGCTGAAGGGATATACAGATAGGATAGTGAATAATCCTTCTGGGGAGGAATGGAATATTTGATCGACAATTTCGTCCTCAGTTAAGTATTCTTCAGGGATGAGGCCTATAATTTGGTTTTGGAAACCAAATGTATAGTACTCAGCATCCAATGCTAGACCTAATAATGTTCCTTTTGGTAAAATAACACTATTGGGTGTAACATTGTTGACCATGATATAGGTGGGATTCTTACCAATACTTACCATTGGTGTATGTGTTACCACCATCCCTAATTGTTGTATCCTGTTGGATAAACAGATTAGGGCATCAGAGTTTTCCAATCTCTGACCCTCCTTGACTTGTAGGGGTAAAAGAAAGCTACTTGTCCCCTGTGGAATGGTTATGTCATCAGGTACTTGGATACTTACCGCATATGGGAGTATTTGTCCTGATTTCAGGGCGTTTTCCTCGTGTAGGTATCCACAAGGATTACCTTTTAACCTTGTCCACAAATTGGAATTAATCAGGTCAAGGTGTATGGCAAAGCGATGTATGACATCATTGCCAACGTAAACCTGATAGCGAGGTTCGTCTATCACTAGGAATAAATGTTTAACTGTCTTATTTCCTATGGAAATAGATAGTAAACATTTTGCTATCACATTGTGACTCTCTGATTCGCCATCCAGATTCTGGATCCACCTGTCATGTGGGGAAGCATACCTGATCATTTTAGGATTAGCGATCTGCTTTAACAGACTTCTGCTAATATAGCTGTTCTCACTCTGTAAGTCCAGCTTTGCATTCCTACTTCTTCCCAAGTCATTTATTTGCATAGGAAAGAATAAGTTGTTGTTAACCCTTTCAATTCTGGCAAGGAATTGAGCATGACCTGCCAGATCTACAGATTCAACATAGTCCTTTTGGAGAGAAATGGTTAAAACATCACCTTCCAGAGAGACATTCTTTATTCTCTGTGGAGCAACTCTTACGGAATGCTCATCTACAGGTGCGATTGCATCATTCACCTGCAGGATAGTCACGTCAGGTGACTGACTATTCCTAAAATGTACCTCTATCGAGTCAGGTCTTTCTTCTATCACATGGCAGTTACGATCAGATTTTACATGTGATTTCTCATAGGTTATGGGAACCTTAGCTTGTGACCATACAATTCCATTCACACAGTCAATAATTGTGTTAAGTCTTCTGAGTATGTCTATACTCAGAATCAGTCGGTCATAGGGGAGATCTACCACTATCACCGGGTGTCTAAAGGTTTTGTTACCTATTTTAAACTTTAACCAGGTATTGCCAATAACATGAAGGGCATTTCCTCCTACACTCAACAGAGCGTTGGGGAAATCTCTTAGCTTCGGCTTATCCGCTGCTAAGTCCATTACCTGCTGGAAGTAGGTATTGGATAAGATAGTGGCTTGTGAACCAGTATCTATTAACCCTTTGAAAGGCTGGGGTAGCGAATCCTGTATTTCTACAGACATGTAGTACCTTCCTTCATGTTCTTCTAATTCCATAAGAATTTAGAATGTGTCAACATATTACTTGTTTTCCATACATTACCGGTCACAGCAGTAGTTTCTACCTGTACTGAGGAATGCTCAGTCTTACCCACAGGCCCATCCTTTTTAGGAATATCTTGAACTGTGAAGCGGGAACTAGTGGTCGGCATCTCATCAGTAAACCCTTTCACGTCTGGATCCTGGAAACTAGTGGTTGCTGGGGCTACTTTAGCCTTTGGCTGAAATGAAAAAACAGAGGAACACGTTGCGCCTCCTTCACCCGGAAGTGAAGTGACGGGATAGGCAATAGGTTTCCTAACACAACTATTGTTTATTTGACTGTTAGTACCTGGAAAGGAAACAGGGTTAGGTATTACATCTACTGATCACCTAGCCTGTTTAGTCACAGAAGCTATATTTGCTGCGGCACCTGTTGTTGTTGCTGCGGTTGCACAGGTAGTTCTGCAATTGGAGCTATACCTAAAAAAGGATTTCTGGCAAAGACTTGGTTAATCTTTGTCATTTCCTCCATTAATTTGCCCATCTGGTCTGTCAATTGACCAACCTGACGACGCAAATTATTTCCCCCATTGCCGTTTTGTCTTTGCCCATTAGAATTTGGCTGGGATGGCTGAGACTGTTGGGAGTTACTGGAAGCAGATTGGTTATTTCTGTTTCCATATTTCCTATTTCCCTGAGGATTCCTTCTCCATTGGGAATTGCCTTGGTTCTTATTAACCCAGGGGCGTTTATTCCCATTGGCATTGGATTTTTCAGAGTTATTAGAGGAATTTGCAGAATTGCTTCCTGCGTTTTCCTGTTTCTGAGGTTTTGGTGTTTTCAAAACCTCGGAATAGGTCCTCTTTTTCTGTTGGGTTTCTAAACCTAACTGAATTTTAGTCTCTGACACCATTTTATCACCAGGTTTCTTAACCTTTAGCAGATTTTTGTCATGTGCATGGTGTATAGTATACAATTTCATGCACTGACTGACTAGCCATTCTAATGGTAACTTACAATCGTAATCTCTTGTGAGATTCATTTGTATGTTTACCGGCATGGCATGAAAATACAGATCTTTGAAGTCTGTGCTTTCATACCTGGGTTTTCTTTGAGCCACGGAGTATGCATTTTTAAGAATTATTAAAAATTCTCTGGGGCTTTGATCTGGACGGCACTTTAAGTTATAAAGCGCCTTCTTTGCAGAGGCAATGGTTTTATACTTACCATATTCCATGATTATTTCTTATTTCATCTTGGACCAGGACATTAACTGTATAGCTTGAAGACTTTCTAGATAAACACGGCACATTGAATCAAAGTCCATGTAATGAACCATTTCTTATGAATGTCATCATACATGCCCAATGAATTCATTGTTCTATCATAATTTTCCAGATGTTCAGATATGTTTCCTGAACCTCTAGAAAATTGTGGGACAGTCTCTCTAAGGAATTTGATGACCTTTGGTGTTTCATAAACAGGCATCGTTGATTTACGACCTCTGTTTCTGTGTTTGGGTAAACGTCTATGCAATCTGTCTGCTGAAGAGGAATTAGACCCGTACAACAGTGCAGATGGCATATCAGTTACATGGCCTTCAGAGTGGACAGTGCAATCACTTTCACTCCCATCACTCTGAGCTTCTTGTTCACTGTCACAATTCTGATCTGCATCAGAATCCTGCCAGTGTACAGAACCATGTCTGTTTTCATTCCTATCACCTCTCCCTCTCAAGTTTGGCCAAGACAGTCTTTTCAAACTGTTCTGCCCAAGATTGCCAAGATGGCTTGGTAATGTCATGAGATGGGGAATCTTGTTCCACAGGTGATTTTTTAGAATTACTCACATCTTTACTTGTGGGAAAATCATAATAAGGAGGGGATTTACAAATAGTCTTTTCTTGCATTTTTGTGCAACTTTTTGGCACAGAATGATGACTACCAACCTCACTGTCTAATTTCTGACTCTCCTTTTCATACTCATCCAATTGCATTTTAAGCTGATTTATTTCCTGTGCATATTTATCCGTCAAAGCTTTCATTTCTTTTTTATGATCAGCCTGACGAGTTTTATGCTCAGCAAGTAAATCTTGGCATTTCCCATTCTGAATGCCCAGATCGTCACTGTACGTGTCCAATTTGGCATTCAGTGACTTGTTTTCATCACACACCATAAGAAGTGCTGTCATAAAGAAAGGCCAAGAGTGTATTATGTATGCCATTTTCCTTTCTATATTCTTTTGTTCAGCAATTTCTTTAAGATATATGATGATGTGTTCATCAGTTAGAATGGTGTGTTTAGCTTCCCATTCTATGCTTTTCAACCAAACCTCATAGGTTGCATCATTTTTCATATGTTTATGAATATAAACTAGAGCATGTTTTCTTAGGTCTTCAATTATTTCAGTATTATCTGTTACAGATTTATCACTGCCACTGGCCATTTTTTGATTTTATACTAATTTAATCTCAATACAAAACTCTTTTCTATATCAAGATTAAATTGCATGAATTACACCAATATTATTATATATGAAATATAATTTCAACTTAAACGATCTCAGCAGCGTGCCTCCAATATGTGGGGATATTTATGGGATAATAATAGTAAACAGTGAGAATTGCCCACTAATTCAATTCTCAGACCCCAAAGATCGTTATCGTGTTAAGTGGAATGTATTTCATATAAATAATATCACAATGTTATAAAAACAGATTTTATTTTATAATAACAAATTAATTAATAATAATATGTAACATGCGTGACAATAATCAATGAATATCCAGTATAAAATGATATGCAATGGAATGGGTATACACATTTCAATGGCTAAACAGCATTTTCTGTCAAGGCTTACACGATTTATGAGGTATCCTTACACAGAGAGAAAGCGAAGGGCCATAAAACCCTGGTTAACAGTTAGAATAACCCTTTCAATGCTGGCTAGATCTCCTAAGTAATTAGGATCTATTCTTATGTAATTTTAAATAAAATAACATTTAAACCAGTTCATTAGTCATTTCCTGGAACCATCCAATAAGAGAATCTACCATATTATATAAAAGCAGAATTTAATTTGTCTAAAAGATATCTTCTCTTAATTTAGAGCAAATCAATACACCTGGATAAAAACAGCGGTATGCTAACATGTGATACTATCACATTAATATATAATTATTCTTAATTCCACCTGCAGAATGGAATGTTTATAACTATATATTCTTTAGTTAACTAAGATTTCTAAATATGGAAATCTGACCGTTATTTATCCAGTCATATATCATGCTATTAGTAAATTTTAATTAATTAAACAAAACCAGTATAATTACCAGTTGAGTAGATATTTCATCCGATTGGTAGTCTCAGGAACTTGTTTGGATGTCTCTCTCTGCATGGAGGTGTGTAGGAATTTCTGAGTGTCCTAGAGTGGATATCTGTCATATGCCTCTCTGCATTGCTTCCGACTGCTCACTTCTTTGCTTTCTTTGCATACCCTTGCATCCCTCGTCTACCTCTTCCTCCTCTTTGTCTTAACTTTTTAAAGGGAAAATTCACTAGTTGGTAAACCAATAGCAACACTGGGGGTGTGGTTATCTTCTAGATCGCAATTTAGTTATTTGATCTATAGAGGGCAGTCTTGTCCCACTAAACATACCTATCCAGGAAAGAGTTAACCTTTCTTGGTGGCTATTTTGACGTCATTTTGGCCTATCTTTATAGTAGCCATAACTTACGTTTTCTGTCAGATCAAACAGTTTCTTTAAGTTTTGTCCAGACTATGTGTCTGGCAAATTCTGAGTTTTGACCCGTAACTTACAATGGGACCTTGTACATATAGAAAGTAAAATTTTATTATTTAATCTTCTCTGTCACAAATGTCTGGGTTTAGAATTGATTATATTCCATTAGCATTTAGACAGTCTATCCAACCCCCGTTCTCCTTATCACTTGGTTTGTATATACTATGCATTCCTTTAGCTCTGGGAAAGTGGTTAGTTTTACAGAAAGGATAGAAATTTCGTGTCTCTTTGTTAACTTGAAAATAACAAAATGGAGTCTGGTCTGTTCAGAGTGACTCAGAATATACACCTTGAATTTCTATCATAGCACAAGATGTCTGCCGATATAAATATCCTAACAGGACCCATTTAGCCATGGATTTCATGGTGGATCTGCCCAGCTCAAACGGATTTAACACAATCCTTATGGTCATAGATTCTCAAAAATGGCACATTTTGTACCTCTTAAAAAAATTACCATCTGCTCAAGATCTTGTACAAATATTTTTAAAAGAGATATTTCGCTTACATGAGGTGCCTAAAAACATAGTTTATGACAGAGGTACCCAATTTATTTCTAGGTTCTGGCTTGCCTTTTGTAAACAATTGGGTATAGAACTTTCATTTTCCTCAGCATATCACCCTCAGACTAATGGCGCAGCAGAGAGGGCCAATCAGTCCTTAAAATCTTATTTACGCCTTCTCTGGGGATCGCGCCCAAATCAAAGATGGCGCGGACCACGTGGTCGCGTCCATCTTAAGCTCCGCCCCTCAAATGAATACAAATGTGCGCGTGACGTCACAACGTCAACGCACGCGCACGTTCTGGGGTCAGAGGTCACCCTCTGACCAATCAGAACCCAGACAGGGATATTTAAATCCCTAATTCACTCTAGTTCCCTGTTCCTGGTTCCCGAGAGTGCGTTTATCTTTGTGAATCTGACTTCCTGGTATCCTGATCTTGGCTTTTCCCTGGTTATTCCGAATTCTCGTTCCCCTGACTTGGCTTGTTTAAACGGTATTTGAGTATTTCTGGCTTCCTTGACCTCGGCTTTCCCTTTGACCATTCTCTATCTCTAGCTTATTAGTCCGGCCATTCTAAGGTCGGGTTTACGCTCTGTCCTTTTATTTCCTTTCCTTTACTATGTATATGTTTACATAGTTTCTGCGTGTTGGACCACACTAGCGGCCGTGACAATTACTTAGTAACGGACCACCCATCTACCATAGGCAGCAATGGACAAGGGAGAAGAAAGGAGTATCAATGTGAAGTCGCTTTCACAAGACACACCAATAGAGGGAGCCACCATAATGGAAAGGGAAGTGTATCCGACGTCACAATCACAATATGATTGAAGGAGAGCAATAAAATATCCTTGCAATACAGTGAATCGGAAGCTGTGTGCACATAGCAAGTTAAGATCAAAACTGATTTTAACAGGGAGAAAATCAATTAAATAAAAACAAATATTGCTAACCTCTTTTGATAAGCATGCTGCTTGATTTATAATGGGGGTAACACCTACCTAAGAGAAATTCATAATGGGGGTGGTCCCAAAACTCCATCCTAGTTCAAGGCCACCTAGTAATGGGCAGAATTAGTAATACATCTACAAGAAATGGACAGCTGATTCAAAACATAATAGCTGTTTCAAAACATAATATATGTTCTCCACTAATGGTGTATGCAAGAAACAAAGCTATTAATAGAGATGACATAGTAAGGTGATATAAAGTACATTTCATGGTAAGTGCCAGGTCCGAGTAGAGAGTAAAAGAACAAAAAACTAAACACAGCAGTGCCAGTTCCCCACTTGTCTGGCCTATGCAGGTATAGCACTACCTGGGCACTGTTGCACTAAAAAACAAATGAACTATTGAAACGTGGTCTATACCTATAAAAACAACTTATTTTTACTTATAATTATAAAAAAAATTTCAGTCAAAAGTGGACTCAAATTAAAGGATGATCAGTCATCCCTAATACAAGGCAAATAAAACAATTTGCACATAAGAAAAAATGATCCCATGCAACATATATGTAAACCTATTTGCATATTATGAAAAATAATGGCATTTAATAAATCCCTTATAGAGATAGAAGAACAATCTTTAATAAGCTATTTTTGAGAATATGGGCCAAAGCAAGCCTTAAATAGACTTACCTGTGTACTGAATGGTTCACGTCAGCATTGCGACTTAAAAGAGATTGGGATCGCACTGATGAGGTGGTCACTTTAAGAACAAGTGTAATTTCACGCCTACACTCTATAAAAGGAAGACATGCCGCATGTTGAGGGAGTTGAGTACCCTTCACTATGCCGCGCAGCCGCTTGGAGCAGTCGGACCATGCAGCAGGAGGAGGGCTGCACGGGGGAGGCAAGTACATGCCACAATTCCAAACCTCAATACATTTCTTTATAAAGGAAGTTCCAGGTGATTTTCAGTCCTATCAGCCTGACTTTTGTTATAACATGTTTGTGTTTTTGCTTACGTCTATGTTCAAATGTACTACCTAATAAAACATGGTTTCCTTTTTAATAAAGAATATCAATCACAATAGTAACCTTTTACCTTCTTTGTACTCCGATTTGGGGGTATTAGACACATACTGGTTTTGTATCTTGTGTTAACCCTATTAAAAGACCTTAAAGCTCCCCGTTTGGTGAACAAAACTTTCTTTAAGACCTAATATTTACAGCAAATGCAGGAATCTCAGTGTATATGTATGTGTGTGTGTGTATATGTGTGTGTGTATGTGTGTATATGTATATATATATATATATATATATATATAAAAAATTTTTTTAGCATTTTAAAGCGGCACTGTCACCACCTCCTGAAAAAAACATCTTTATGAAATACTCATATTGACTGTGTTGGAATTTCACTGAAATTCCTACTCCGTTAAAAGATATACTTTGGCTCAGTATTTTTCATAGGCTTGACACTTCTAGACATTGGGTGGGGCCAGGCCCTTCGCTACCGGGCAGGCAAACCAAGCAGAGCCAGTGCTTCCTATAAGGCTGCAGCTGCCTGAACACTCTATAGAGTGCCTCAGGCGGCTGCAGCACTCCTCTCTCGTCACCTCCGTCCTCCCCTTCCCTGTAGCGTGGCTGAGCTCCTCTTCCTCTTGGCTGTCCGGCAGGATACCGCGCGGTACAGTAGATTCAGTTTCCTGTTCCCGGCCGGACTGACAGAGGGGACTAAGAAGGGAGGGGGGAATAAGGACAGGGGGGGAGGGACACAGGGAGGGGAGTAAGAAGGACACGGGTGGGAGTAAGAAGGACACAAGTTGGGGAGGGGAGTAAGAAGGACACAAGTTGGGGAGGGGAGTAAGGAGGACACAAGTTGGGGAGGGGAGTAAGAAGGACACAAGTTGGGGAGGGGAGTAAGAAGGACACAGGGAGGGGGAGCGGGAGTAAGAAGGACACGTAGGAGCAGTTTTAGATAATTTTCACATGTTTGTGAGAACTGAAAAATGTTGATGTGAGTGTCTGTCTGTTAGTGTGTGTGTTTTAAGTATGTTGGATTTAGTTATTGTGCACTTTTTTTAATGTATATTTGATTTTATGGTACAGTGGTGTTTTTTGCAAATGTTCAATTGTTGAAAATTTTATGCACATTATATGCAACAGCAGTATTTGCACTGTAAACCTTTTTTATTTATATAAAGTGTGGGTGAACTTAAACTGTATGGCTATGCTGTGGTTCCTGTAGGCTTTGCGTGCATGGGTGGGGGGGCCTCCATGTCCATTTTGCTTGGGGCCCCCAAATTCCTTCAAACGGCCCTGGGTGGGGCTACAACTGTCTAGAAGTGTAAATCCCCCAGGTGTCACCAGTGACAGCTACAGGCAGGGCCGGTGCAAGGATTTCTGCCGCCCTAGCCAAAGATCCATTTTGCTGACCCCTCATGAAAGCAAATAACATTTTAGAGATTTATTAACTAAACTGAATTTCAGAGAGTTAAAAAAAACCAAATTCCAAAGTTTAAGCAAAAATAGCCGTATTGTGACTGTAGCTGAATTGGCGAATTCTTCTAGATCATCTATTTTGGACTAAATTTTGCCATATGGTTTCCAGTTAGGTCTGCCTACTACACACATACTGCTTAATGCTTACATCCATACACACATACTGCTTATTGCCTGTGGCAAAAAAAGACTTTAATCTGTCACATGGCACAAGATGCAGAGCCTCACCCCATGCTGAGATATTTGCATGGCCGATCTAGGAGTGCTTTTGTTGTCAAGTTGGACTTACAGATGGCGGAAGGGAAATGTAGCTTGTATATCCTGATGTGAAGTGAAAATAAAGGCAGTTGCTGTTTGTACCAAGAAAGAAGCCGGTTGTCTCTTTCCTTGCTGCAACTATCCAAGATCTGCTGGTGGATAAAGAGACTCAAAGCCCAGGTCATAGCACTTAGTATAGTGATCAGCTGTGCAAGTTAATGGAAGTACCCATGGACGATATTAGGGATATCGTCACAATGCATACATCCATATACACATACTGTTTAATGCGTATATCCATAGACACATACTGCCTTATACCTACATCTATGCACACATACTGCCTGATACATGCATCCATACACACATACTACTTAATTCGTACATCCATACGCACATACTGCTTAATTCGTACATCCATACACACATACTGCTTAATGCATACATACACACATACTGCTCAATGCGTGCCTCAATACACATATGCTGCTTAACTCATACATCCATACACACATACTGCCTTATACTTACATCCATACACACATACTGCTTAAAGGACCACTATAGTGCCAGGAAAACAAACTCGTTTTCCTGGCACTATAGGGTCTTTGGGTCCCCTCCAGCCTCATGGCCCCCCTCCCTGAGTGAAGTGGGAGGAAGAGGTTAATCCCTTACCTTTCTCCAGCGCCGGGCTCACTGCTGGGGACTCTCCTCCTCCTTCCGACGTCATCGGCTGAATGCACATGCACGGCAAGACGCTGGCATCTCCTCATTGTGAAAATCACTGTGAAAATGCCTATAGAGGTCCTTTAATGCGTGCATCCATACCATGGGCGTAGGAACCGGGGGGGATGGGGAGGACGAATCCCCCCCAGCAAATTATGCGGGGGGGGACAGGTTATGGGGAAGTCCCCCCCAGCTCCGCTGGCCCCCCCATGCTGCAGCCGCCCGAGCGCTCTGTAGAGAGGGGGGGAGGTTGGGGGAGAAAGTGACAAGGGAGGGAGGGGGACAAAGAGTGACAAGGGAGGGAGGGAGGGGGAAAGAGTGACGAGGGAGGGAGGGGGACAAAGAGTGACAAGGGAGGGAGGGGGAGAAAGTGACAAGGGAAGGAGGGGGACAAAGAGTGACAAGGGAGGGAGGGGTAGAAAGTGACAAGGGAGGGAGGGAAGGGGACAAAGAGTGACAAGGGAGGGAGGAGGGGGAGAGAGTGGGGAGGGAGGAGGGAGAAGTGGAGGGAGGGAGAGAGGGGGACAAAGAGTGACAAGAGAGGGAGGGAGAGAGGGGGACAAAGAGTGACAAGAGAGGGAGGGAGAGAGGGGGACAAAGAGTGACAAGAGAGGGAGGGGGAGAGGGGGACAAAGAGTGACAAGAGAGGGAGGGGGAGAAAGAGAGTGGGGAGGGAGGGAGGGAGATTGACATTCATCACACACACACACACAATCGCACAATCATGCAAACCTTACACACACAGAAACACACAATGCATTCCTTACACACACTAAATGCACCCCGTACACACACTCAATGCACCCCTTACAGACGCACACACTGCATCCCGTACATACACAGAAACACACCTTGCAGCCCTTACACATACAAACAGATTCACACAATGCATTCCTTACACACATATCAGGACATCCCCTACACACTCCACCCCCTGTGAACAAACTCATCGGTAGAACATGAAGGTGGACCCTGGGACCCAGACCTTGAGCTGTGTAAAGGGCCCCCAAAAAATGGAGCTGTTTCCCGTTCTCCAAGAACATTGATTTTTGTGACCACAGTTACAAACAGCCTACAGAGAGCCTGTTCTACACCAGACCAGTGGAGCCAGACTGCAGCTAGAGCCCATCATCATCCTCATCTGGTTGTAAGTAGGCAATCTAGCATATTATTCGTGGCACTAATCTCTAATTTACATGGAAAGGGGTTCTAATATAAATGGAAGGGGTAGAGACGAGTAGTAAAATGTATGGAATGCATTTCTGAAAGTGTCATTGAATGGCAGTTAGGAAATGTGGTCACCCTAAGTCAGGGGCAGTATTACACAATCTGTATATGTATAAAAAAATATAAAAAGTAATCTGCAAAGTACAAAATGTTTGTGTCATATGTCGTGCTAAAAATTAAGCTAGGAATGTGCATATTTTTTTTTAAAATAATTTTTAGAATAATGATACAGACATTTTATTTCTTACATTTGTGATGATTCTTTTTTCCTCTCTATATTCAAGGGACACTATAGTCACCAGAACCACAACAGCTAAACGTAGTAGTTCTGGTGTCTATAGCATGTCTTTGCAGGCTTTTTAATGTAAGCACAGCCATTTCGTAAAAAGGCAGTATTTACATTACTGATAAGGAATACCTCCAGTGGACACTCAGATGGCCACTAGAGGTGCTTCCTAGTCGAGACATGAATGCCACCCTATGAAGTATCTGCGCATGTGCGGCAAAACTGCGCATGCGCACCAGAGAGCAATGACGCTTCTGAATAGAAGTGTTTTATTGCTCCCTGCTCGCACCCTCCTATTTCGTTATTTTGACAAAATAGGGGGCGCAGCATCCGGAGGATCCCGGCGCTGTATCCAGGTAAGTAAAACCCCTTCCCTGTAGTGACCCTTTAAAGTTATTATTTAATCATTTTATATAGCAACTGCAAATTCCGTAGCGCTGTGCAATGGGATAAACAACTCATAGTTTACGGAATAAGAATATACCCGGCAAGTAAAAATGCTATCCCCCCAGATTTTTGGGGGGTTCCTACGCCCATGATCCATACACACATGCTCATTAACTCATACATCCATACACACATACTGCCTTATACCTAATGCATTTGGTGAATTTAATTTATAATAAAACCAGCAAATACGCAATTTATTGCTGAGGGACTTGCCAGACCTAGACACCGATTTATAGTTGTCAACCCCCGTCCCTCCCCCTCACGTTCTTCTCCCTATCTTATTTCTAGTCTTCCCCCCCTATCTCCTAGTATCTACACTTCCCCCCCTATCTCCAGGGGAAGACTTAACATGTTAAGGTGACCAAATTCCAACCTGGCACCCCCAAATGGGAGACAGAAATGCTACAGACGTCAGGCCCCTAAGTAAACTCTCACAATGACTCGAGTGGCCCAGTTATCCCAAAATGTAACAATAGAAACATCTAGATATTAAACTGGGAACATCAACACGATTAGAGGGTGATAGGAGGTTTTTAACTTAGCAAATAAAGCCGTTGTGGCGTGGCAGGGGTTCGGGCCCCAAAGATTACAGGAGTGACTTTCAGGTCACCAAACACCATAGGTGCTAGATATATGTACTGTTTGATTTCTTTTTACTTATGATGTTTCAAAACAGAAAACCAACATTGACTATGGACAGGTCACCAGAGAACTAGACATTATTATCCGAATATGGGCAGTCTTAGAAGCACTGCCAAGAGGATAATACAACGCTATATAAATAAGATGCTAAATATGCTCACTCATTGACTGTACCAACATTGTTTCTAAACATGCTGTTAAATATTCAAACTTGTCTGTTAATATATATCAATGCTAAATAAAGAATTATAAAACAAACAAAAAACCAGCAAATACGAGCACACGACACACAGTCACTGACAGACATGCTCACTGGCAGACACACACACTCATTGACAGACAGACACACACATGCACACATACTGACTGACACACAGTCACTGACAGACACATACTCAGTCACTGACAGACACAAACACTCATAGACACACACTCAATGACAGACACAAACACATCCACTCACTCACTGACACACGCACACACACAAACAGACATACGCTCACTGACACATACTCAATGACAGTCACACACACACACTATTTCGTTTTTTTGAGGCCTCCCTGGGGTCCTGTGTGGGGCAGCTCGTCTGTTTAGTATGCCGGGGCTGGAATGATGTCATAGTCCGGCTCCTGGCATCACAGAGGGCATGCAAGGGAGGAGTGAGAAGCTGCAAGAACAGCCTCCTTCGCCGCCCACTCTTGCCTGCCTTCTCCCCCGCCCCCTCTTTTCCGGCATTTATCGGCAGAGCAGGCACCTGCCATTAGGGTAAGCAGGTGCCTGCTCTGCCTTAATTAAAAAGGATGCCCCAAGGTAGCTCCCTCTCTGTAGGGTTATGCCTGAAGGATCGGTGCCCTGCTGGGGGGGGGGCGTCTCAAAGCCATTCGGAAACATTCGGTTGGTTGCGCCGGCCCTGGGTACAGGAAATTGACTCTGTCTATGGGGGATCCTGACGTCCTGCTCCTTTGCTGTGGACCTGTATGCAGTGCTCTATTATTCACTCATATATCCTTCACATTACTGCAGAACTCTGTGATTTGTGATTCTCTGACACCGCACATAAAGTAAAGCTATTTGCTGTACCTCTATACTAATAAACATGATCAATCTGCTCCTGAAGGAATTACAATATTTATCTGCTTATAAGCATGCATGATGTACAGTGGCGTCGCTAGGGGGGGGCCATGGCCCCCCCTACATCATGCTGTGCCCCCCCTTGGGCCCCCCCAAATGCTGGCAACTAGCTGGCCATCTGCTTCCCTCGGACTGTTACAGCATGTTACAGTCCGAGGGAATGCAGTGCTGAGGTGCTGGAGGCTGTCTGTGGCTGGAGGGAGCACTGATTGGCTCCCCGGCACAGGCTCCGCCCCCAAAACGAAGCCCCGCCTCCCGCCGGTAAGCCCCGCCCCCGCCGTTATGCAGCAGCCCATGCTGCTGCTGAAGATGGCTGCCTGACCCCCACAGGTGACAGGTAGGCTGGGGGGGGGTGTACACACACACATTGCCCCCATACACACACACTGCCCCCATACAGCCTCCCATACACACACACTGTCCCCCATACTGCCCCCTCATACACACACATTGCCCCCCATACTGCCCCCCATACACACACTGTCCCCATACAGCCTCCCATACACACACACTGTCCCCCATACACACACATTGCACCCCATACACACACACTGACCCCCATACACACACATTGCCCCACACACTGCCCCCCATACACACACACTGCCCGCCATACAGCCCCCCATACACACACACTGCCCCCATACACACTCATTGCCCCCCATACTGCTCCCCATAGACACACATTGCCCCCCATACTGCCCCCCATACACACACACTGCCCCCCATACACACACATTGCCCCACACACTGCCCTTCATGCACACACTCTGCCCCCCCATACACATACACTCTACACACATACACTATCCCCATACACACACACTGTATGGACTCAGCAGTCTGTGTGTGTGTATGGACTGAGCAGTCTGTGTGTGTGTGTGTGTGTGTGTATGGACTCAGCAGTGTGTGTGTATGGACTCAGCAGTGTGTGTGTATGGACTCAGCAGTCTGTGTGTGTGTGTATGGACTCAGCAGTTTGTGTGTGTACGGACTCAGCAGAGTCTGTGTGTGTGTGTACGGACTCAGCAGAGTCTGTGTGTGTGTGTGGACTCAGCAGAGTCTGTGTGTGTGTATGGACTCAGCAGTCTGTGTGTGTGTGTGTGTGTGTATGGACTCAGCAGTCTGTGTGTGTGTATGTACTCAGCAGAGTGTGTGTGTGTGTATGGACTCAGCAGAGTGTGTGTGTGTGTGTGTATGGACTCAGCAGAGTGTGTGTGTGTGTGTGTGTGTACGGACTCAGCAGTCTGTGTGTGTATGGACTCAGCAGTCTGTGTGTGTGTATGGACTCAGCAGTCTGTGTGTGTGTGTATGGACTCGGCAGTCTGTGTGTGTGTGTGTGTATGGACTCAGCAGTCTATCAATAATTAAAATTCCTGTGAGTTGTTGTGTAGGAAGGGCCCCAGTGTATTGCTTTGCCCAGGGGCCCTTAACTCTGTTAAAATGGTACTGCTTGTGTGTGTCAGTGAGCTTCTATTTAGTGAGCATGTGTGTGTCAGTGAGCTTGTCTTTAGTGAGCTTGTGTGTGTGTCCCTGAACTTCTTTGTAGTGAGCCTTCTGTTTATACAAGTGAGTGTCTGTAGTAAGGTTGTGTGTGAGTCAGAGAGTTTTGTCTGCCAGTAAGCCTGTTTGCGCATGTCAGTGAGCTTGTGTGCTTACTGTACTATATATATATATTTTGACTTGTAGGAATGGCATACTTTTTTTTCCAGGGCTGCTTTGGATTCCCAGGGATTCCCAGTTTGGCTCTGCCAGCGAGTGCACTTTACCGCTGAATAATCTGTGTGAGCTGTCGCACACTTTAGCCCTGTTACACGCGTCTGGGAGCTGCTGTTGACAGGTACTAGTAGTCTAGAGATTGGGGTATATGCTCAGCTATCTGTATAATACAGATCTGTGTGTATATAATATCCCGGGATAGTCAGTGCTTCCTGTATAGTGCTGCTCTCTGTCTTGGGATTATACAGAGAGCAGCACTATACAGGGAGCACTGAGTGTCCCAATTTATTATACACACAACTCTGTATTATACAGAGAGCACTGACTGTCCAGGGATATTATACCTAGACAGTAATTGATAGCTGTGCTGCAAAATGTCCTTGGAAATTTTTTTTCAAATGTTGGCAACTATGGCACTGTATCAAGGATAATGTGTTTGTTTTTTTAATAATCCCTGGTGGAAAATCATGATTCCTCCACCAGGTATTATTAAAAAAACAAAACACATTGTGTCGGGGCGTGGCTTAACATGTGACAGGGGCGGGGTCAAACTGCGGCGAGGGCGGGGTTAAATGTGCCCCCCTACTTTTGTCACTGGCCCTCCATGTGCCCCCCCGAAAAATGAATCCTAGAGACGCCACTGATGATGTACACAAAACACTCTTCACATAAAGCTTATTTTTGAAACTCTACAGAGAGATTGTTTGCTTATCTCTGCAGCTCCAGATGGCTGTCTAAGCTGAGCTGCTGTGTGAGAATAAACTGACAGGAGAGCTGACTGTAGAGGGGGCCTACAAAGGGAGCAGGTACACCCGAAGGGACTGGAAGGTCATTCTGCTGTGAATGTACATCAGGCTGCCTTTCCATCACCCAGGGAGGCCCACTGAGGTCCACTGAGGACTGCAGGGGGCACTATTTAATTTTCTGCAGAATCTCAATACAAATGATGCGCTCGCACTATGCTAGTTGGGGGTGGTTTAGAAAACATGACCTGACAACTGGGACTGTCCAACCAAAATCTAGACAGTTGGGAAGTCTGATATACCATATATTTGCATAATGTAGACCCACTATCAAAAACAGAGGAAGGCTGAACTTGATGGACACATGTCTCTTTTCAGCATATGTAACTATTACAAACAAATTGTGGCAAATGGCAATCTATAGAATCCAGGTTTTAGTAGTAAATGCAAGAGTAATTTAGCCCAAATAGAGTTTTACCTTCACAGCCAATCAAATATAGCAAAATACCCTGAATGTGTTCCAAATGTTTTATTATTTTGTTTGCTAAAATTGTCCTGATCATTTCAAAGAATTAATAATTGAAAGAAGTACTTTATCTAAAGGATATAATGTGGATTTGAGATAAGGCAGCAGGGGGAATTTGGAAGTGATGGCCAGAGGAAATTAACAGTTGCAGCCACTGTTAAAATGTAAAGGAAATTAGGAGGTAATTGAGTAAGCACACAAACAGCTGTAGGAGCACGCTATAAATTTAGTAACCTGGATGAGTGGGAGGAGGAGTGGGTTGGAAGTGCTTAGAGAAAATGTAATACTGGGTGTGTGAAGTGAGGCCCAAGGAACAGGGATATTGATAAGATACAGCTATGCAGAGGCCGCACTCTAATTAGGCGATTTAGGCGGCCGTCTAAGGCCTCGCACTGATGGGGGCCTCGCGGCCACTTAAATCACCTTAGGGTAGACTACCATGTCAGGTGACTGAGGACCCGACACAGGAGGTGGCCCGGCGGCTTGCCCATAATGCCACTGGGTGCGAGGCCCCTCCAGTCAGCCTGCCTGGGAGAGAGACAGCTGCAGACTGAAGTTTCTCGCGATCTCCCGCCAGTCAGAGCATTGCCGTGGGTTACCACAGCAATGCTCTGACTGGAGATCATAAGATTTACCTCGTGGTCTGCAGCTCACTCCCGGCGGAGCTGCAGACCAGAGAGCCAGACCACTGATGAGAGAGGGCACCCACCGGACCACCAGGGGAATCCACAGGACCACCAGGGAAGGTATTTATGAACCCCCTCCCCCTGTCACAGCCTCTCTGCCCCCCACCTCCTGTTACTGCCCCTCCAACCCCCCTGTCACAGCCCCTCCATCCCCCCTATCCCTGTCACTGTCCCTCCATCACCCTACCCCCAGTCACTGTCACTCCACCCCCCCATCAGTGCCCCTCCACCCCCTATCCCCTGTTACTAACCCCCTACCCCCTGACACTGTCCCTCCATTCCCCTACCCCCTCTTACCATGTCACTGTCCCTCCAGCCCCTTCACCCTGTTATTTACCCCTATCCTACCCCCTGTAACTGCCCCTCCACCCCAACCCTCTGTTACTACCCCTCCATCCCCCCTATCCCTGCCCCTCCACCTCCTACCCCTGTTACTACCCCCCCCTACCCTCTGGTTACTGCCCCTCCACCCCCATACTCCCTGCCACTGCCCCTCCATCCCCCTACCCTCTGTTACTACCTTCTTATCCCGTTACTGCCCCTCTATTCCTCCAGCCCCCCTACACCTTGTCACTACCCTTTGTCACTGCCCCTCTATCCCCCTACCACCTGTTACTAAGCCCTTACCCCCTGTCACTGCCCCTCCACCACCCACCCCCTGCTAATGTCCCTCCATTCCCCCCACTCCCTCCATACCCCTATCACTGCCCCTCCATCCCCTACCCCCTGTTATTGCCCCTCCATCCCCAACCCTCTGTTACAGCCCCTCTACCCCCACTCCCTCCATCCCCCCTACCCCTGTCCTGCCCCTCCACCCCCTACCCCCATCACAGTCCCTTCTACCCACTGTCACAGCCAGTCGCCCTCCTGACCCCCTGTTACTGCCCCTCCATCCCCGTTACTGCCCCTCCATCTCCCCTACCCCTGTTACTGCCTCTACCCCTCTCACTGCACCTTCACCCCTCCCCTGTTACTGCCCTCCACCCCCCCACCATGTCACATCCACTCCAGCCCCCTTACCCTCTGACAGCCCCCTACCTTGTCACAACCATCGACACATATTGTCACAGCCACCCACCATCTCACAGCCCTGCCAACCTGCCACAACCCACCTTACTGGCTGGGGGATGACAGCCCCCCCACCCTGTCATCTCACAACCACCCACACCCCCTGTCACGGTGCAAGGATATCTGCCGCCCTAGGCAAAGATCCATTTTGCCGCCCCCTCATGTCACTCACTCACTGACACACATACACTCACTCACTGACACACACACAGATACTTACTGACAAACATACACTCACTCACTGACACACACACACACCCACACACAGACACTTACTGATAGACATACACTCACTGACAGACAGACATGCACTCACTGACAGACACACACACACTGACATACATACACTTACTCATTGACATACAGACACATACACTCACTGATAGACACCGACACTCACAAACACACACTCACTCACTGACAGACACACACACACACACACACACACAGATACTCACTTACATACATACACTCACTCACTATCAGACAAACACACACACACACACACACACACAGATACTCACTGGCATACATACTCACTGGCAAACAAACACACAGACACTTACTGACAGACACACAAACACACACTCACTGACAGACATACACTCACTCACTGAGAGACACACACACACACAGATACTGACATACATACACTCACTCACTGACAGACAAACACACACACACACTGGCATACATACTCGCTCACTGATAAACACACACACACATACACACACAAACACACTCACTGACAGTCAAAACACTCACCTCCCTGGGGTCCAGTGTGGGGCAGCTCCTCACTCTTCCCGCCCGCTATTTAGTATCCCGGGGCCGGAATTACATCATATTCCTGCTCCCGGCATTACAGAAGGCGCGCGAGGGAGGAGTGAGAGGCTGCAAGAACAGCCTCCCTCGCCGCCTGCCTGCTCCATCCCTCTCTCCTCCGGTCACCGGCATTTAGTGGCAGAGCAGGCACCTGCCATCAAGGTAAGCAGATGCCTGCTCTGCCTTACTGTAGTACAGCATCGGGGGTGCCCTGAGGTGACCAAATGGCCACCTCCTAGCCACCCAGTGACAGGGATCCTCTAGGGGCCCACACCTTCGGGCACCTTGAGGATCGACTCAGCATTGGGGGAGTGCGGCTCAAGAGCCACTCGCCCAGCACTGCGGCCCCAGACAGGGGGAGTCCACCAGGAAACATCCCGGTGGGCGCCCCCAGCAGGCCAGCGCCCTAGGCGAATGCAACCCCTTCACCCTGCCACACTCACCCTACCACATAAACCCCTCCAACTATGCCATACTCATCCCAAACTCTGTCACACTCACACTTTCACATTAACCTAATCCTGCCACGTTACACTGCTTCCTCCAAACATGGCACATTCACCCCAACCCTGTAAAACACCCCCCAACTATGCCACACGCAACCTGTCACATTAACCTCCTCCAATCCTGTCAAATTACTTCCCTATGCCATGTCACACTCCCTCCTCCAACCATGTCACAGTCGCCCCTATCATTCTCATCCTTCCTCATTCTGTCACACTCACCCCCCCAACCCTGTCTCATTTACCACCCTCACCCTGTCAGACTCACCCTGCCATAGAGACCCCTTTACTCACCTTGTCACAGTCATAAACTGAAGACATTCATAATACATACATGCACAAAGGTCACAGGCAGCCCCCATAAACACCACACATCGCAAGCAGCTACCCCACACACATATGGTCCCGGACACATGCTCATAAAGACATACATTCACACACAAGGATACTCTCACTCAGACACACACTTTCATGCACATAAACACTCCGATACACACACCATCAATAATGTATACACGACTGCAAGGCTATGTAATCATACCCCACAGTCGTGTATAAACGATAAGCATAATTGTTAATTAAATTTGTTTATTGCAAATTATGCCATAACTACAGTCAGAGATCTCACAACACAGCGGCACAGGGAGCCGTGACACTGCAAGCCTCTGAACAATGAATACAGAGACTAGCTCTCTGTATCCAGCGCTGCAAGCTTGTCCAATACAGCTGCAGCCCCTTATATACACAATGCAACCCCTATTTTTTTCCCACTTTGGATGTTAGTGGGGGCCTCATGTTTGAGTTTTGCCTAAGGCCTCACAAGTCTAGTGCCACCACTGCAGCTATATGAAGGTATTCACAGACAGGAGGGGCAAAGGATGGTAGAGCAAATATGTTGTATAAAATTGCAAAGTTTACCAACCAAATTCTAGCACCCCAAATATTAATAACTATGTGTAAATGTAATATTTGTGGAATGCATTCTATGAAAATAGCTATAAAAACTGCATACACAGGAACAAACCATTGGCAAACTACAGGTATAAATGGTGACATTGAATAAAAAGTTGTTATTAATGGTACATTTTCAAACTGGACAAAAGTGGTAAGTGGTGTCCTTCATGGTTCTGTTTGGGGAATGCTTTTATTTAACATATTTATAAATGATCTTGAAATAGGCATTAAAAGCCACATTTCAATGATTGCAGATGGCACAACACTGTAAAGTAATACAATATGAGCAGGTTATTACTTTGCTACAGTGGAATTTAGATAGATTGAGGGACTGGGTACTCAAATAGCAGATGAAAATTTAAGGGACACTATAGAGTTAGGCACACAGACATGTATTCCTGGGAACGCAGGAAAGGCCTCTGGATACAGGGAACGCAGGAAAGGCCTCTGGATACAGGGAACGCAGGAAAGGCCTCGGGATACAGGGAACGAAGGAAAGGCCTCTGGATACAGGGAACACAGGAAAGGGCTCTGGATGCAGCACAGCAGCCAGCTAGCACAGGAACTCAGGACAAAAGGAACAGACCAACAACATTATTAACATTATTGAACTCGCAAACAAGACAAAACAGTTAGAAGTTAATCACAAGGTAAGGCCAGCTGGGAACAGAGTGAGATTTCAGTCTAGGTGCAGCAGCCTTGAATAGCACCACATACAGGTAGTGGTGTTACCGGGAAACTGACGGAGGCCAAGCACAGAGAGATGGACACAGGTTTCTTCAGGAAGGAAGAGATCTTTAGTCGATTCACAGACCGGGACTCAGAGGGACTTATGTCACCAAAAACAGCAAAGATCTGAGCACTGAATACATAGAGTACATTCCGTATATAGCACTGTAGCTCCTCCCATAATTAGCTACGCCCACACATACCCTTAACCTAATCAATGAATTGAGTCTAAACTCATCCATCCGGTCTAAACACGTGGCTCATCTGAAACAAAGGAGAGGGACGCGTAATTCCAGTTCCTGCATTCCTGCACATGCTCAGTACAGTGATGACAGTATCTTAGCTACGTGTAACTAACTGATACTACAAACACATGTACCTACATATGCCTTGTGGCAATCTTGGCCTGCTAAACTTTTATTTTACTGGAATTCCATCACATTCCCCCCTTTGATGCTTCTGATTTAAAATAATTCCAGATGCATCACCAATCATAGTTTGCTTACACCTCAAGTTGCCATAAACCAGACTAGACTTTGCGATCCTCTAAAGATACGAACCCCTCAACATTCCTCTTCCTGCATGTATTCTCCTTGATCTAGAGCTTCATACCTGCAAACAGCCATTACCTGTGCTGCGGCCTTTCTTTCTGCTATACTTTCTATAATGCTCTGCATAGACCTAATTACCAAAGGAATCAGACATGGCAGAAGGAGACACAACATCAAAATCAGTATGACTCCACCTACCAATGCCTTGATTCCTCCAAACTGCTCATACCAACTACCAAACCAACTACTCGGATTATACCCTTTCCATACCTGAGTAGGTACATGTGCTAGCTTAACCATATGGCTAGTAAGCTCAGCTATTGCTTGCCCTTCATCATCTATTTGAAGACAACAATTGCTTAGATTAAACTTCCCACATACACCTCCCTCTACTGCCAATAGGTAATCCAAAGCTAATCTATTCAGGTAGATGGCTGTCCTCATCCTAGTGTTTTGCTTCGCTAGGAGATTGAGCGCTTGTGATGTTTCATTGGTAACTATCTCAACTACTGCTTGCACTCTTATAATACGATTAAGCATATATATTGGGGTTCTGTATCCATAAGTATCCTCTGCCCACGTAGCTGGCCCATAATAATCTATAATACGCTGGGGAGGCCACTCATCATCTTCCCAGGTACCTATCTCTAGGGGTGCCCTTTTCTTCCTATGATTTACATCATATACTTTAACTCCCAAAGTCTCTCCTGTTTCAATTGGCAACAAGAAGAAGGATGGTTTGAGCATACCTAGTACACATGCCCCTTCCCAGTCCTGTGGTAACTCCGAATATGCCTTCTTACCACAAATCCAGTACAAATTTGCTGGGGCTTTCCAACTAGATGTAGCAGATAGGTCAAACCATACATCCTTTAAATTGGTATAATTTGCAAACGGATTAGACGGTTCTGAGACATTTGAAGCTGACCACCAAATAGTATCCTTTGTATTGTCATTATAGGCTTTCTGCCCTAAACAAGTCAATTCTCCTACAGATGTATTAAACATTATTCCTTTCCTTGCTATACAAACATAACCTATAATGGAGGTCTTTAATCGCCACTCAGATTTACCTCTAACACTCACTTGATAATCAGATTGAGAAGATATTAGTTGTTCAACTGTCTCAGAACCAGAATACATTACCTCCTTTGCTTCCCAAGGCCATTGGTCTCCCATATTAGTACCTCCACACACATAGCGGTTGGTTACAGTAAGACTACCAGCAATGCTCTCAGCTAGGTCTATGAATAAGTTTTTGGCATTATGGGGAACCTTATCTTCCACACTCATCTCCTCATAAAAAGAATGGAAAATCCGATGAGTCTGGGGGGCCACTGTATCTGTCTCTATTCCTATGTATAATATCGTCCCAGGATCCAAACCTGTTCCATATATTTGGAACCCAAATAGATTCCCAAACTTATCTATAAATAGCTCTGGGTCCTTGATAAGTATATGGACTGGGTTACACTCCATAGACTTACAATATGGCTTGGTAGGCAATCTAGTGATAATCATATCCTTATCTACTGTCTGTCCCCAGGTTGCCCATCCCACACAGGACCAATACGGACAATAATTGTAGTCTTTATTTAGGCAGTTTGGATCTATATACTTATGCTTATTACTAGGACAAATATACTTATCATTAGACCCATACGTTCTTTCCCATTTAAGACCACCACATACATTCCATGGCGTCCTACTACCTGATATCGCCTTACATGCATCAAATAGCAATACACCTGGAGAATGTACGCTTTCTAGTACAGTCTTATTTATCAGGTTCCCCTGTGCGTTCTCATTCCGAATAGTCAACCAAATTGTACGGTACTGATACTCAGGATTAAAACACCTAGGTTCTCCTGCTCCTATATGGCATACACTATAATCTGTACCTAGGTATCTACACTTTGATACGTGTCCTGTGCACTCATATTGCGAATGCCAAATAAGGGTCTGTGAAATACTATTGCCTGTTTTTGTAGTCTTAATGCAAACCTCGCAGCCTGGTGTGTCGGTACTTCTACCTTCCTGAATAATTAAAAACACACATATATACATCATCAAACACATTACTCCTGACATCTTCTTCCTAATTCTTCGACCGTGCGACGGCACCTCAGCTTCCAGGCGTGTGAGGGCTGCAGGGAATGGAGTCCTTCTGATCCTCACTGTTCTTCACAGAGGATTCCTCTGGCTTAAACGTTGGTAGGTGGTCAGGCTTTATTGTGGCCGTCAAAACACCTACTTGTAGATCTTTGTTGATGTTCCCTTGTAACAATACTCTTCGCAAAAACCACTTTTAATCTAACTGGGTCACTCGCTTCAACCGGATCTTGCAGGGATTCTCAGGATCTTGAGTAGCTTGCCAAGAATCTGCTGCTGGTTTAACCCTGGAGTGATGAATCCACGGAGTCACCTCTGCCACCTTTATAGCTGTTGGAGTAGACAAAAGAACAGCATAAGGACCCCTCCACTTTGGCCCCAACGGTACACTGTTCCACTCCTTTATCCAAACTTGGTCTCCTGGATGGTAAGAATGGACAGGTGGATAAATATTTACAGGTAACCTATCTTGTACCCATTTCTGTACCTCCTCCATAGTTTTACCCAACTCTACAACCTGCTGCCGAGTAATTCCTTCTTTCACATAGCTACTACCATCCGTATAATACTGTACATCCGGGTCCTGAATGGGAAAGTCATGAAGGTCTGGTTGGCTTGAAAAACACCTCATCCATTATCTCCAAACAATCATGTTTACTTTCATTACGTTGTGGCAAAAGGGTAGCTGGATTCAGGGTATTAACAGTTTCACATAGCATGGCTTGATATTTAGTCATTCGGCTATTGCTAAACCAATGATTACCTTTATAGTCTAGCAACATCTGTACTGCGTGCGGGACTCGCACATAGAGTTCCTGACCCAGAGTGAGCTTGTCAGCTTCTGCTACCAACAGGGCGGCGGCAGCTACGGCCCTTAGACAAGGAGGAAGACCACTGGCTACTGCATCCAGTTGTTTGGACATATACGCAACAGGTCGTTGCCATGATCCCAGATACTGTGTCAGTACTCCCACAGCCATCCTTCTTTGCTCGTGTACATATAAGTAGAATGGACGTGTATGATCAGGTAGACCTAATGCGGGGGCGCTCATCAATGCCTTCTTAACATCCTCAAATGCCTTCTGCTGTTCGATGGTCCACAGGAAGGAATCATGTTCTGTGCCTTTAATAGCGGCATAGAGGGGTTTCGCCAGTATCGCATAACTGGGAATCCATATCCTACAGAAGCCTGCTGCCCCCAAGAATTCTCGCACTTGTCTTCTGTTCTTAGGTGTTGGTATTTGGCATACAGCCTCTTTTCTTTCAGGCCCCATTATCCTTTGACCTTCAGAGATATGGAATCCCAGATACTTGACAGTTGGCTGACACAACTAAGCTTTCTTCATGGACACCTTGTATCCTGCCTTCCAAAGAATGTGCAGTAAATCATAAGTTGCTTGCTGGCATATCTCTTTAGTAACTGCCGCTATCAACAAATCATCCACGTATTGTAGTAGTACACATTCTCCTGGGATGGACTTGAAATCTAATAAGTCCTGACTTAATGCTGATCCAAATAGGGTAGGTGAAGCAATCTTGTCCAGGTCATCTGACGTTTCGAGTCCGTTACAGCATCTTCCCATTGGAATGCAAAGATACACTGGCTTTCTGTAGCAATTCGTAGGCAAAAGAAGGCATCTTTAAGGTCCAAGACTGTAAAGTAAGTAGCCCCACCCGGAATCAAGGCAAGCAGGTTATAAGGATTGGGCACAACTGGATGTATACTTACTACCGCATCATTGACTGCTCTCAAATCCTGCACAGGACGATACTCATCTGACCCAGGCTTCTGAACAGGCAACAATGGAGTATTCCAGGGGGAAGTACAGAATTTTAGGATACCATACCTTATGAACTTATCCAAATAAGACTGTATGTTCTTCTTCGCCTTTTGAGGTATATGGTATTGTCGCAGGCTTACTGGATAAACCCCAAGCTTTAGTTCGATGCGTATAGGTGGGATATTGCGAGCAAGTCCTGGTGGGTTATTTTCTGCCCACACTCCTGGTATATTATACAAGGATTCATCACTCTTAGGGTTTTGACTTGTCATCACTGTATAAAGTCGCCACTCTTCTTCCTTTGGTACTGATAGTGTCATTATACCTGAGGGTCCATTAAACTTCAAGGATGTCGTTCCGTTAGGCAGAAATGTTATCTGTGCTTGTAACTTCGACAACAAATCCCGTCCTAGAAGTTGGACTGGACATTCAGGCATGTAAAGGAACTGATGTTTCACTACGTGGCCTCCCAGTGTACAGAGTCGACTTTTGAGAACCGGTTTAGCAGCACTCCTCCCAGTTGCTCCTATTACAGTGATAGTTCTTCCTGAAGGAGGAGCAACTAGGTCGGTTACCACAGAATGTTCAGCACCAGTGTCGATCATGAAAGAACTCCTTTTTCCCCCTATTGCTACATCGACCATAGGCTCCGCTCGACCAAGGGGAATGGAGCCCGGTTGGTATCAATAGTCCTCCATGACAGTGTCAGCCAAACCCACAAAGTCCCTATCTTCTCTTTCTCGCGGTCTCTGCGTGGGTAGATAATATCTGTCCCCTTGAACACTACCTCTATTATTCCCACTATTTCCTCCAAAACTTCCTCCACCTCGACCTCTAGAACCACCTCACCCTCTTCTCTCTTCTTGTCTACCACCTGCAATATATCCCCTCTGTGGACAGTCACTTTCCAATGCCCTTCCTCTCTACAATATGCACTTTGATTTCTACTTAAAGGTCCCTTATTCAGCCTATTCTCGACTCCTTTATTCACTTCCCTTCCCTGTCTTTCTACACTTGTGATAGCTACCGCTAGCATATCTACCTTTTTCCTTCTCATCTTACGCTCTTCTTCCTTCTTCGTCTCTGTCTCCCTATTCATATAAACCTTATTTGCTATTTCCATTAGTTGAGTTATAGACATCCCTACAAACCCTTCTAGCTTTTGCAATTTTCTTTTAATATCTCAGTAAGCCTGGCTGACAAAGGCAGAGTTAACCACCCGGGAATTCTCAGGAGCCTCTGGACTAAAGGGGGTATACAATCGGTATGCCTCCAATAATCGGTCATAAAAGGCACTGGGCGACTCATCACATTTCTGCTATACCTCAGCCGTCTTTGACATATTGATCGCCTTTTTCCCTCCGGCTTTCATGCCAGTAATAATGGCTTCCCTATAAGCTTTTAGGTGAGCCATATCAGCACCATTAGCATTCCAATTCGGATCTACGTTTGGGTAATGAGCTGCGGCCCATGCTACCGGGTTGGCCTGATTCTGTGCACGGGCCACTTCTTCAAGCGCTTTAATTGCCGCCTGATTAATCCGAGTCCTTTCCTCGATATTAAACAATGTCATAAGCAATTGCTGGCAATCAGCCCAAGTGGGATTGTGCGTTTGGATTATGGAGGTAATCAAATCTGTCATGGCTTGAGGTTTGTCTGTGTAAGAGGAGTTATGGGTTTTCCAGTTGAACAAATCCGTAGTGGTAAAGGGAACATAAACAAATACGGGGTCGGCATGTTGTAACTGGCCTTCACCATTAATGTGTGTCGGGCCCGGTGTCAATCGGAGAGGCATTTGATAATGTCGGGGTTGGAGGGTACCGGTCATTGTCGGGTTAATACAGGGCTTCGGCGAAGGCTGCTCAGTCTGAGAGTAGTAAGATAGGTGGAAGGGGGTGAGCTAATTTTACTAGTCAGCATTTGGTGGATGAAACATTTTTTTTTTTTTTTAAAGTGTTAAACCAAAAACCTACCAGTAGGTGTCACCAGAGGGTAATTGTATCAAAATAATCTTTATGGGTCTAATAATAAAACTTAACTTTTAATATATTTATACATAAAATAAAACCTTATAGCAATAAATATATTAAAATAGGATAAACAATCCTACTTCTGTCTGTTATATGCCAGTATAGCGTTAAAGATGATTATGCAATGTAATATCAATGTAACTCCCAAAGATGGCCAGTAGGTGGCCCTAAAGTGCCTCCCTAAAATCTAATGAAGCAGATAAACTTTAATTATGTGCTTATTTTATTAGTACTTATTTTAATCACTGCTCACCCTGATATCTAGGCTTGAGTAAAGCTTTAGTTCTATGGTAAATTAAACATCTCAGTTTGTACTTTAGTAAAAGGGATATTTTGGGATCCACAGGAACACTGGTTACCAGAAGAGGCCGTCCTCTGCTACACAGAGTATTTTAATCTTTTGGGGACAGTGTTACACCATAATCACAAACAGCATATTCCTTAGAAAGGGGTTTTTTTTTGTTTGTTTTTTGACACATACAAGACAAAGGACTGTTTGTGAATCAGAAGCACCTATGATTTCAACAGAGCGTCTGATTCAAAGCAGTACAAATATACAAACAGTTTCAACAGTCACACCAGTTACCTTAGCAACAGCACCACGTGGCACAGTTACTAGGCCAAACACACACCAAAAACACGAGGAGAATTCTCATACACACAGCTGTTATACCACACACTAAATAACTATTACTGTACCTTTTTTGGCGAAATTATACAATTACCCACGCTATAATTCTCAGTATTTAAATTACCCGTCTATAACACACCCTAGTAACATCGTTTTTACAAACAGTAGTTATAGTACGGTTAGCATTGGTTAGAATACAATTTTAAAGTCACAGGTCAGTTAATAGTAGTTATGGTGTTAAACATACAACATAAACGACAGTTATTAGTGATTATTTACAGTATCAGTGATTATAATACATGCTTATGGTACCGTGCGCTATGATACAGTTACACACTATTCACACTCTCGCTAGACGGCAGAGCTCACGCTACCCAGCAAGATATACACTCTACTATAATAAATTTTAACACATTTACAGTTTCCCAACTAATCTATTGGACAGTACCTCGAGGGACTACCTAAAACTATTTACATCCGTTTTGGTTAGCCGTCGCTGCCCAAGCACCACATATAGCGAACTAGAGGGCGGAATTTACAACAATACCCTTTTAGTCTATCTACTCTATCAATAGTCTAATGGGTTCCAAATTTACACGCCTTCCCACTTAGCCAAGAGTCTGCTTAGTCTCCCGGTCCCTCCGACCTAGCGAACGAAATGTACACCCTAGATACGCTAGTCTAGACAAGACACCGGTGTCCGGCTTGGGCTATATACATTCAACCAAGACCCAGCCTGACTCCATGCCAAAATTAGACGGGCTGACTACAGGGCGTCTAATTATGAGCGGTGCGCCTTCGCTCCTTCCCTCCACTGGAGGGGGCCAATTCCATACACAATTCCAATTCAAACCCCTTATGGGACTACCGCACAATCGGTATCCAATACCCCTAGTGGGTCCACCGTCTAAAACAGTAGTCGTCTTACCTCCTCGTTCCTGAACCTGAGTTCACACTCATCGACGGGGACACCCCAGTACTTACTACGTAGAGGCCGATGATCTCCTGGACAACAGACCAGTGGCGCCGAGACGAAGGGAAGTCCACACAGAAGTTCAGGGGTGCAGCCGTAGAGAACATGGGCAAAGATAGACCGTCTCACGCCTCTGCTTCCTAGCCACCGTTAACGACGAGCTTCCCGGCCAATGCACCAAAGATGTTACCGGGAAACCGACGGAGGCCAAGCACAGAGAGATGGACACAGGTTTCTTCAGGAAGGAGGAGATCTTTATTCGATTCACCGACCGGGACTCAGATGGACTTATGTCACCAAAAACAGCAAAGATCTGAGCACTGAATACATAGAGTACATTCCTTATATAGCACTGTAGCTCCTCCCATAATTAGCTACGCCCACACATACCCTTAACCTAATCAATGAATTGAGTCTAAACTCATCCATCCGGTCTAACCACGTGGCTCATCTGAAACAAAGGAGAGGGACGCGCAATTTCAGTTCCTGCATTCCTGCACATGCTCAGTACAGTGATGACAGTATCTTAGCTACGTGTAACTAACTAACTGATACTACAAACACATGTACCTACATATGCCTTGTAGCAATCTTGGCCTGCTAAACTTTTATTTTACTGGAATTCCATCACAATACAGGTACAGAATATGATTGTGTTAACAGACAGCTATTGTACACAGATATATGTCGATGTGGCAGGTTAATGACAGAATCATATCAAGGCCTGTCAGCAAGTATACAATGCAATACAGTGTAGAAGACATGCTATACTATCTAACATGTGACCTTAGGAACTAAAACTGACTCAAGGTATATTTCGTCTTTGTTCCAGTACCCTACCGTGGCTCGAAAAAATAAAAATGCTCGGTTTGAACATTGTTATCTGCATTTAGTTGACAAAAATCTGCTGAGTATCGCACTATGGTGTATAGAGTCCAAAGAAGTCCAAAAAAGAAAATCATTAGTCTGCAGAATTTAAAACTAAATCAACTGTTTAAGCATCTCAGTGAACTCATGTACTTGTAACGGCTCACAGGTATGCCAGTTTATAGTCTGGAAACGTGCCCTATGAGAGAGGGCCTGAGAAAGAATAGTAAAGAAAGGAAGACACAAGAAGAAGAGCCCCCCAGTCCTGCAGCTCACAGGGGCCGGGAGGTACCCCATTACTCCTCCAGTGTCAATCGCCCAGAGGACTGCTGTCCCACGGCTCCCACAGCCGCTGGAACCCCCTAGTCATCCATCAGACGTGACTCTTTATTTCTATTTTTCACGCTTCCTATGTGCAGTAATTCTTGTTTTAGCCAGGTGGATGCTATAGCCCGCCATGCGGCCAGCGTAATTTTATGTATCAGTTTCTGCTCCTGTCTGGTCCACCCATCCATAGATCTATTGAGTAGATACACCCAGGAATCCAGCTCTGGGGCTCTGGAGAAAACCCGGGCCAGCAGGCCTTTTATGCGCTTCCAGAATGTCTGTATAAGTGGGCAGCCCCACCACATATGAAGATATATCCCCCTATCTCCGCATCCCCTCCAGCATACACCAGTGGTGGATTTGTGCATCTTATAGAGTTTGACTGAGGTTGTATACCATCTGAACATTGTCTTAAGCGATTGTTCTAGTAGTGTGACGCAGACTGAAGTTGTGTTGCTAACCTCCCAGATCTCCTGCCATTCCACCCCCTCCAGTTTCTCTCCCAGATCACTCTCCCACTGATCTGTGTATGTCAGGCTACCCCACTCCCCTATCTTCGTGCAAAGGTGGGTGTACAGGAGTGCTATGAGCCCCTTAGGCGTGGTGTCAGATATACAGATACGTACAAAAAAAAGTCATATTTCTGTTCACCGCTTCTTTTATAGGAGATTGTTTAGCAAAATCCCTGACCTGTATGTACCTAAAGTAGTTGGCTGGCGTAAGGTGTTACCCTTGTTGGAGTGTATCAAAAGTGACGAATTTGGAAACCTGGTACAAGTGGTAAAGTCTTTGAAGACCCGCTAGTTCTAGATTTTGGAAGTTTTTAGCGGTCATACCCGTAGAAATGCCATATTGCCCAAGAATGGCATAAGCGGGGAGGAGGACGACACTAGGCTAAACTTCTGTCCACATGAGTCCAAGATTCTAAGCAAGTTGAGGGTTGCCGGGCAAGTGGCTCGGACCAAGGGTCTTTGTTCCCTGGCTACCCACATGATGAACTGTGGCAAGTCCGCACCCGTCATGTGTGACTATTTCCACCCATTTCCGTTTATCCAGGGGCGAGTGCCACAGTGCAATCTGCGGCAGCTGTGCTGCTAAGTAATAAAAATACACGAGCACTGCACTAAAGCGGATGATGATTTTAATTTAGGATTCTATTTTGTTTTCAGACTGTCCTATCATTTATTTATTTATGGTGGGATCAGATACTAGTCTATTACCAGCATGATATTAGGGACTCCTTCCCCCAAATCTCCTACAGCTGTTTAGGCAGTTTGCTTAACATTTATATTGCTGGCTACTTAGACTGCAGCCTTTTTTCCTGCAATGTTGCAAATGTATTTTGGTAGATCTTTGTGCACATATTTTTTGTGCACTTGATATACTCTTTGTTCTAATTATAGAGTTTATTTACTTTTGTATTTAGAGATCTTCAGTTTGCTACATTTAATGTATCTCCCCCCCCTTTTGGTTATAGTTATTTGCTACTATTTATGGCAATTCTGCCACACACATGGTGGGATTAGATACTAGTCTATTACTAGCAAGATATTAGGGACTCCTTCCCCCAAATCTCCTACAGCTGTTTAGGCAGTTTGTTTAACATTTATATTGCTGGCTATTTAGACTGCAGGCTTTTTTCCTGCAATGTTGCAAACATATTTTGGTAGATCTTTTGCACATATATATATATATTTTTTTTTTGTGCACCTGATATACTCTTTGTTCTAATTATAGAGTTTATTTACTTTTGCATTTAGAGATCTTCAGTTTGCTACATTTAGTGTATCTCCCCCCTTTTTGGTCAATTTGCTACTATTTATGGCAATTTTGCCACACACATACTTATAGCATTTCTTCTGACCATATTACTATTACTATTATTTTTGGACTAGTCGATTCTATCTAATTAGATCCTAATTTTATTACTTGTTTGTTTAGTATCTGTGTGTTTCTCCCCAAGAGGGATTAATAAAGAGTTTTTCGTTTTTTGCTCTCTGCGCTCCACTTTTATATTTATAATTGCAGAGTAGCTTTTTTCATATAAGGATACAAGGTCTTTTTGGGAGGCAGATTGTTTATAATCTGCAACCCATTAGTCCTATTCTCTCTTTGCACTTCTAGGGGTTAGGCCCCATTGTATCTCTCAACCATCACAACCTGGCGGATGGATTTGTTCCATTCCTAACCAGTGCTGTGTTTCTTTCTAATAGGGAGTCCCACACCGCCTCTCTTTTTTGGGCAGTACAGAACATGTCGTGATATCCTGTGTCTTGTTTTGCCATATAAAATTCCTGATCGCCTGCTGTAGGGGAGTAAGTTGGGCCTTAGTTAGGTGTATTGGCAGTGCATGGAACATAAATAGGATTCTTGAAAGCACATTTATCTTCACTGAATGGATCCTCCCTACCCACAAAATGGGTCTATTGCTCCATGTCTTTGATCAGTGTTTTCAATAAAGGCATGTAGTTGTAGTGAGTCAGCTGTTAAGTTGATCTCTAGGTATTTAAGGGAATTTATGTCTATATGTATGTCATATGCATGGTGTATCATTGCTGTGTCTGCCGCAGTCATTCCTATGGGAAGTGCACATGATTTAGAGATTTTGGCCTTATATCCTGAGATCTCCCCATAAGCATAGAGTCCACCTGCCTCGTGAGCGTCATGAGCACATCATCCGCATATGCTGCCACCAGAAAATCCCTCCCTCCCACTTTTACCCCTTGTATTAAGGGGTGGTGCCGAAACGCCTCCAAGAACAAACGCAAGAACAAACAAGAGGGGAGATAGTGGGCAGCCCTTGTAGCGGATTGCATTTTGGTGTCCCTAACTATTATAGTTGCAACAGTATTTCTCTTTCGTTTATTCCTTTGAATACAATGTATTGTATGAAGCATTCGTCTGGTTGTTTGGTAGAAACGCAATGGATTCCCATTAAATACCTCAGTTCAGAATACGAACAAACTACCGAACAACCAGGCCACCCCGGAGAGAAGTGTGGCTCCAATTTACCTCTCCAGCATTTGTTATTACAGTATAATTGAAAGGAATGCAAATGCACTGTATATTCCCTGGGTGGTCGCAGTTCGGCATACGAACACGTGGCGGCGGCCATCTTTCCATAAGAACGCCCAGCGGAGTTTGGTCGTCGAGTGTCTGGAACCTAAATCCGACACTCGACTAGGCGAACACCGCAGAGACCTCCAGACTTCCATCCCTTCGCAAGGAAACACACGAAGCACCTGGCGTTCTGTAAAATTAATACCACGAACAAGAGGATTCACACGAACAGAGGCCGACCGCAAGGCCAAGATGCATGGAACGGTTTTCGGCTACTGCCTCGTGTGGGGTCGGTCAAACAAACACATCCATGTAACTCCCGAACCCCTGGTCTGATCTGGGTGATTTTTGAGTATGTTGCTCACCAAGGTCAGGGCTACCAGGGGATGTATGATTTAGGGGTGTATCCTATGGGGTACATCTGGAAAACAGGGAAAAGTGTGTGCTGAATAATTGGATTATCTGTCAGGCTGAGGGGAGGAGATGTGTGGGTTGTAACTTGTGTATGATTGGCTACTGTATAATTTTCTGTGGGTGTCTCCCTTGCATGGGAGAGATGCATAAAAACAGGGTATTTGGGATTAAACAACAGTTCTGCTCCTGATACTGTGTGTTGTCCAGTTATTGGGAAAGGTGATGGGATATTCCTGGATTATTTTATTTACTACTGATGCGGTTTTTCCTGTGTTAACCCCTTGTGCTTGGATTGCTATTGGATTACCAGCGGAGAAAGCCTATGTGAAACTAGTGCTCTGCTACAGCCCTGACTAGTGCCATTATACAGTTGGAAAGGGGAGAGAGGGGCACCCGAGATCTGTACCTGTGCCCTGACGTTGCTGTACTGTGATGTATTTGTTCGGGAAGTCTAAGTGTGCCAGTAGGGCAAAGAGATATGGCCAATTGACCCTGTCAAAGGCCTTTTCTGCGTCTAGTGTAGGTGTATTGGTGACTACCTACTTCAATATGAGGTCAATGTTCCTACAAGTGTTTTCAAACAGTTGTCTCCCTGGCACAAATCCAACTTGGCCAGCATCTATAAGGGACGTTAAGTATGGTGCCAGTCTGTCGGCCTGGATCTTAGCTAAAATCTTCATGTCGTGATTTATCAGCGATATGGGCCTGTAACTACCTGGTATTAGTGAGTCCTTGAAACACTGCGGGTCGCCCCAGACCGGCAAGACCTGTACCCATGCATAGAGGATCCCAGCCTCAGTGATAGGCTTCCAGTCTCATCGGCGCTGTAAAGTGCTGGGCGCCAGGTCCTGGTTAAGGGTGAGCTCAGCTCCATGGTGCTTGATGGGACCCTCCCTACTCTTTTTTTTTCTCATTTATCTTTTTTTTTATTGATGCAAAACAAATGATCAGACATTTTGCAACGCAGTGCATTTTTGACATGCCATACCAATCACAGACGCAGCTGTGGGTGCCCTGTTCCAAAGATTTGCCCAACATATTCCTTATGCAAGCCTGGAGTCTTTATGTCAGCTTCCATGAGTGTATGCTCTTGGTCTTCTCACACTGAGGAGCACTTATATCGTGTGGTGTGACTCGTTCCTCGCTCGTGTTCCGTGTTATTTCGGTGTGAGTAGGGACTGCTACTAGTGCTGCACATCTGTTAAAATATCTGCATTGCTTTTGTTGTGTAACCTTTAACTAGGGGATTGGGGGTGGGGGGGTTACAGAAGGAAAAGGGAGGGTAAGGGGGTGCCCTAGACAACACATATTGCATTTTTATTATGATTTGTTGGAATTGACCCTATGTGTGACCCTGTTGCCCCTATTCGGCCTTTTAACTCTCAGCTGCTCCATTCTCTGTCATATCTCTGACTACAGCCGTTTACCCTACTTGCCATTTTTTCATATTGACTAATTGTAGAATATTACATATTCTATGTTTCTATTGATTATATATATGGATGTGTGGATTGACATAAGTAACAGATGGTATCAATAAGTCACAAGGCTTTCTTTGTCCGAGAGCTCTGGAATGTGGATGTGGGGGTTTTGTCCTTATATGGCTAGAGTTAAACGCTGACGTTAGTATGAGCACTTCTATATAGTAACAGAGAGACACAAGGTCACTCTCTCTTGGCTTGAGTCTTGGCTCTGTACAACAATGTAACTCTCCCATCAGAAGTCCAGCAATTACCATCTGCTGTTGAATGTCCACTATCCTGTAACATCCTTTATTATGTTTTATTATGTATCCGTAATAAAGAATAAACCTGAAGAAAACGTAAGTCAGATTGCGTATTACTACTTTTCAATAATATAGACATTTTTATTGTGGCGAGCATTTGGCCCAAGACTATATATATACAAAAGACGTATATACATTATATCAATCATCTACATTTTACATTGGCCAGCCAGCCAGTCTTCTATTCAAGTTTTGTTCCCACTTCAAGGGGGGAGAGAGAAGAATCGAGTTACAAAGCTATTTTGGAACTGGGAAAACAAATTTGAAGAGGAAAAAAAGAATCTAGACTGACTATCATAGAACTGTGGTTTGTAAGAAAAAGAAAGTTTTCAAATCACAAAGACTTTACAAGACTATTTTCTACAACTGAGACAAAAAGCACAAGATACAACGTGAATTCTAGAAGCAAGCACGTGGCAGAGATTGGCAATCATCCAAGCAAAGAACTGCGCAGCTGTGTGGATGAAGCAACGGAATAGACAGAAATAACTGATCTGGTGAGTAACATGGAATTCATAAATGATGTTGCAGAGAAAAGTAAATTGCAGTTTGCATTTAATAGCAGCTATTCAGATGCTGTATTGTGGCAATCTTTATACACACAATGTGAAATTGCCAATAGTGAAATTGACAAGAAACTTTTGTTAATAAGAAAAAACAAAAGATCAGAAATGTTATGAAACTAGTCTGTACTTACAATGCATTGATTTGTAAACGAGATGCAGGTCAAAAAAATTTAGAATCAGCAGATAAAGAAATAGATTTGTATGGGTTAACAGAAGACAAATCAGATTTAAATGAACAGTGTAACAATGTAACAGAGAGAACATTGTCAGAAACAGTCTGTGAATTAGAGGATAGAGTTGAATTAAGAAATGATCTTATTTGCCAGCTTAGAAATGAAGTTAAACTAGTGTGTGTTAATACAAGAAAAATACAGGCACAGAATCTAATCCCAGAACCAACAGATACTGAAAATGTATCCTCACAGAATGACGTTGCTTTATTTGTGGATAATTTAAGGAGAGAAACCAATAATGAAGGGGTTAAAATGACTTGTGGAATTAGGCAGAGAAATAAGTGCAGATTTTACACCCCTTGTCCCCCCCCCCTCCTCCTTCTTCTTCTAGAACAGAGTGTAAAAGAGTGATACAGACAGCTGAGCCCCTCCCAATTTATTCAACTAAAAACTGTAGAGTTAATCAAAGACAGAATATAACTCCCAAAGTTATTTGTTTTTGGTGCAATAAACATTATTTAAGATCTTGCAGATATTTTATCCGAGATATCAAATCAAAAGCAAATGAGAAATTAAATTTGTTGATTGAAATTTTTGACAGAGAAAATACATGTGGAGATAAATCAATAAAAGCCTTTCCTTGTAAACTGATAATCAGACAAATAAAAGCAATTTTAGCTAAATCGAAATTAGGAGACAGACAAGCAATGCAGTGTAACACAGAAAGTTATAAGAATCAGATAACTTCAAGAGATATGATCAGTTTAGGGAATGAGCATGGATATGTGTGCCAACAGATGTATTAGGTTAATTAATTAAAATAAAAATTTACATCAAGTTTGCAAATATGGCAGAATGAAATACACTAATGTAGCAGTTAGGAGACATGCAATGTATGTTGTATTTGGTGTATGCGATTATACAGTAACTCCAATCATTTTACAGAAGGAAAAAACAATGTTGTTGCTTCTGAGGTTGATTTAAAATCTTTGATTTAATTCATGAGAATGAGATTTTAATGTCATGACTGATAATGGATTACTATATTTTGCAAAGCCTGGACATACATATGTTTTAACTATTTAGAAGACAAAAGTTTTGATAGGATAAAACCTAGATTTACAAATACATTTGATGTAGGAAACAATATATGTTTTTGTAGTTTGTGTTAAGACAAAATGGCTACTATAGCTAAAGTATAGTGGAAAACAATATTTTGTTGTAACATCTGACATGTGATTAGGTTATACCTCCACATTATTAAACAGTTTAAAAGGGGGGTATGATTAATAAAAAGTTTGGCAAATTTAAATGTTCAGAAAGATTTTAATATAAAGGCATAAATGTAATGACCACTAGATGGTAGATCTCATGAGAAGAAATGAGTATGTTTTGTGTAGTCAATATAATTCAATGTTAAACTGTATAATAATAATGAGATATAAACATTGTAAGCCGCAGTATTGATGCTGCACGTTTTTTTGTTTTAATGTAGGTAAAGCGTGACAGATCCTCATGGCAATAAATCAGGAAAGCATTCCTTCAGAGAACTGGACATTGACTGTTGGAAAGAGACTTTTCATCTGATCTGCAAACTGATGGAAGATTCTACAGAGTTCATTTGATACAGAAGATTAACAGACTTACAAAGAAATAAAAGATTGACACTAACATACATATCAATTCCTAAATATTAATGAAGAAGAAAACAGATAATGAAAAGTTATATAACAGTTATGAGTATTAATACCAAAAGAGTATTTATAAATGTGTAACACAAAGTAAAATTATGAAAGGATAGTATTATGAAGAGAACTATTATATTATTACCTATACATAGAATGAGAAGTATCAGAGGAAGATAAAATATGAAGTTGATAAAATAATGATCATGGTTACTTAATACTGCAAAGATTGAGTGCAATAGTATTTCATAGATTAATAATTTGTTTATATCGAGGTAAAGTAAAACAAACTATGGTAACATAAGGAAGAAAACTAAGGAAGGATAATTTATATTGATTAATATTAAGTAATGGTATACATTAAGAATGCCTTGGATATAAGAGTTCAGAGATCCAAGAGGAATTGAATTGAATGGAAAGAGTATAGTACACAATTATATTTGACCAATCATCTACATTTTACACTAATCATGTCCATTCTATTATTTATAGTGTCTGCGGCTGGGGTTTAATTGCTCTTCCAACTGCCGGCCAACATTATTTTCGCTACCGTGAGTATGTTAAGGATCACTTTTCTGTGTGGATGGGAGGCAATACCGGGTGCAATGTGAAGGATGTAGTGTTCTGGCTTCATGGGCAGAGTGAACCCTGTCCTACCTAGTATGAGGGAGTGAACCTTTTTCCAGTAATCTATTAGTAGGGGGTAAGCCCAGAAGATATGAAATATAGTTCCCTCGCTTGTGTTGCACCTCCAGCATTTCCCGGACGTGCCCGGGTACATATGTGCTAGTCTTTGTGGTACCAGATACCACTGCATTAATACCTTGCAGTAGGCTTTCCAGATCGCAAGACTTTGCGATGCCCATTTTGTGATTGTCAGTGCTGTCAGCCATTCTGTCGTGGGGATCTGGAGTCCCAGTTCCCCTTCCCACTGAGTCATGTATGACAGCTTATCAGGGGCTGTCGCGGTGATCAGTGCTTTGTAGCATGCTGACAGTGGTTTTATGTGCCTGGTGGAGAGTACCTGTGTCATTGTTAAGTGGGGTGTGAAGGGGTGGCTAGTGAAATTATGGATGTGCAAGTGTAATATGTTTTTTACTGGCAACTGTAGATCCTTTTGCAGGTCGGGGAATAGCTTAATCTTGTCCCCTTCTAAGATGTCCCGGACCCTGCATGCAGCCCCCTCCCTCCATCGATTCATCTTCAGGTCCGGGGAGAGTATTTCTAATGTTGTCAGGGGTGCTGATTGGAAGAGCGTTTTGGGGTCTACGATTTGTGGGCTCCAGTTATTCCAGGCCCTCAATAAGAACTTTGAGCTCTGCAGCTGTTTTCCTGCCGCAGCTTGTGCATGCCCCCCTGCCCATAGATAACTTGACATATCGTGGGTATTTAGACAGGCACTCTCCATTGCTAACCAGATGGGACTTTGGAGGGTGTTTGTGGGGCGCAGGAGTCGAAGTCCCTGTGCCAATGCAGATGCCTTGTAGTAAGTCTAGATATCTGGCATGTTCAATCCCCCACTTGTACATGGGAGTCCTAGAGTACCCTTTGCCACTCTCAGGGGTTTCCGCTTCCACACATGTGCGTTTATTGTGCTTTGAAAGAGATTTAGTAGTTTGTTTGGTAGAGCGATGAGCAGGGTTCGGAACAGGTACAATATATGCGGCAGTGCCATCATTTTCACAAGATTGATGCGGCCTAACCAGGACACCTCAAGCCCCTCCCACTTCGAGTGTGGCATTAAGTTTTTGTATGACCGGGTAATGGTTTTCCCGTGTGATGGTTTGGGTATTTTTCGTGAGCTTTATCCCTAGATATTGTAAAGAGGTTTTGCGCCAGTCAAAGGAGTGTTGTGTTTTTAATGATATGACGGTAGCGCTCGGCAAATTAATAGGCAGTGCTTGTATCTTCATTGTGTTGTTTCTGTAGTACGATACCTGCCTATATGTGTAGAGTCAGTGCAGAAGTTGTGGTAGGGAGGATTCTGGGTGCGTTATAAACACTAAAACATCGTCCGCGAATAGTGCCAACTTCTGTGTATGGAGTCCCTGTATCGCAGAGTCATGTTTAATGAGGCGAATCAAGGGTTCTAGGCTCAGTATGAAAATGAGGGGCGAAAGGGGGCAGCCCTGCCTTGTACCATTTCTTATCTCTATTTGGTTAGATATGAAGCCTGTGCTGAACACTCTGGCCGTTGGGTGTCGGTATAGGGCAAGGATGCTTGCCAGGATTTTTGGGATGAAACCCATTCTTGTTAGTGTCTGTGACATGTAGTCCCAGTGAAGGCGATCAAAAGCCTTTTCAGCGTCCAGCACCAAAATCAGGCCAGTCTGAGACGTTAGATTTGCCCAGTCTATTAGGTTCATAAAGTGTTGTGTGTTGTCCCCCACCTGTCTCCCTGGTACGAAACCCGCTTGTTCTGCGGAAATTAGTTCCGGGAGTATTTTTTTGAGTCTCGTTGCTATCAGTTTGGCATACAGTTTTGTGTCTGCGTTCAGTAGGGAAATCGGGCGTAGGTTGGCGCATTGGGTGGGAGGTTTGTTTGGTTTGGGCAGTGTTACAATGAAAGCTTCCAGCATTTCCTTGGGCATTATCCCTGAGTCTCTTATGTTGTTGAAGAGTCTAGTGAGGGGGGTGACCAGGTGTGGGGATAGTTTTATGTAATAATAATTTGATAAGCCATCCGGGCCAGGGGCTTTGTGTTTGGGTAGTGTCTTGATGGCTTCCGCTATTTTCTCCTCTGAGAAGGGTTCTTCCATAGAGGAGCACTGTGCGTGGGACAGACACGGTAGGTCAACTTGTTCAATGAATCTCTCTATCTCCGATTTATTTGGTTGATGTGTACTATGGTCTCTATCTAATTGGTAGAGGGACTCATAATACCTTGCTAATTCGTTGACTATGTCCTGGGGTTATATAATTTTGCCCCTCGTTCCGAGGTGATATAGGGTATTTTTGTTTGTAATTTAGTTTGGTGAACCTCTCTAGCTAGGAGCTTCCCCGCCTTGTTGCCCATGGTGTAGTATGATTGTTTGAGGAACCGCATCCTCTTTTCAGTTTCTATTAGCTGAAGTGATTTAAGTTTTGCTCTGATTTCTGCTAATTTTTCGTGCCTGCTGCTTGTGGGTTTTTGTTTGTGTGCCTCTTCGTGTGTGATCAGGTCTCGTTCTAGTTGTGTTTTTTCAGTGTTGCATTGCTTTTTTGACCTCGCCCCTAGCTGAATAATGCCGCCCCTTAAGACTGTCTTGTGGGCTACCCATTGGGTTGTTATCGACGTCTGGCAATTTGCGTGGTTCTTAAAGTAAGCTTTTGCCTGGGCTTGTACTTGGATAAGGTTACCTGGAATGTCTAGGAGGCGCTCATTGAGACGCCATGTGCCTCGTCCCCTAGCTGGGTACGGGATCTTTATTGTTACGAGTTGTGGAGCGTGATCAGACCACGTGATTGGTCCAATGTGTACACTTTACGCAAACGGTAGTGTTCTAGTGTCAAAAAGGCATAAATCTATTCTGGTGTATGTCATATGAACGGGCGAGTACTATTGCTGCTTTACCCTTGACCATTTCCTGCGCCGCCATTCTGCGGTTATGGGGGCTGTTGAGGCCTTTCACATTCAGGGTTAAGATTCTCATTACATTAGCCATTTTATTCCCTTTTTAGGATGCATTTGTGGTGCGTGCGAGTTCGAGTGATGATGTATAGCAAATGTTGTTGGTGTTGCCCAGGGGTAGGTAATGTGAGAAGGAACTGGGGGTGACAAAACAGGGGGATGTAACAAAATGAAGTATATACATAGCGCCATTTGTTTTTTCAGCGCTCTACCTGAATTGAGTGCGAGCCGGGCAGTCTGTCCCGTCTCTGCTCTCCTAGGGGTTTGTCTGACGGAGAGAGCACGGCATCCACGACCTCTATCGGATCTAGATTTGCTGCCCTTTCCTCATGAGTGCTCTGCCCCTGTGGAACGGTTGCTATCATACCTGGCCCTTTGGGTAGATAGGAGTGTAACCTTGATCTATAAAGCTCTCTTTTTGTTTGCGTACTGCCGCTTTGGCCCACCCTATCCAGTATTTGAATGTCTAGGGCCTTCTTTTACTCTTATGTTCCCCGGCTCCCGCTCTGCCCATCTCTGAAAATCTTGTTTTTTTTCCCTCTCAACCTGTCTGTCTTGAGTGTGTGCTGCTAGGATTGTGGTGTTATAGTTCTGTACATGTGTGCATATGCATTATACTCACAACAGTTTGTCAGTTCAGTTTGTAAGTGGCAAGCAGGACAGTCACTTTAAGACATACTACAGTCCTTGTTGAGAGGGCCCATTGGGTTGTTAAGATAGGGTGGGTGACCCCGCCATCTGCCATTCTCTCTGCGGGCGTTTTGGCGATTCTGCCGGCGCTTTTTCTGGGGATCTTGCTGGAAAAAGGCCTCATTCCTTTAGGAGCCGCATGCCCACCTCCGGTTCGTTTGCTGTAAGTGTTCTTCCGTTCCTCCAGACAATGATCTTGGTCGGGTAGCCCCAGCGATATTGAATGTTGTTGTTCTGTAGTGTCTTTGTGACCGTTACAAACTCTCGTCTCCTACTCATGGTCATAGCCAAGAGGTCTGCGTATAGTTGGACGTTTTCATATGGTGTAGGCAAGGTTGTCGCTTTCCTTGCCGCCGCCAGTACTGGGTCCTTGGTTTTGAAGTAGTGGAATCGCACTACTATGTCACGCGGTGTATCTGGTGCGAGCCTTTGGGGCCGTGCGCCTGGTACTGTCGGGACCAGGGATTTGCATATCGACAGTATGCTCTCTGCGAGGCCGTCATTCGTGACCGATTCCGGAATTCCTCGGAACCTGACGTTGTTTCGCCTTGAGCGATCTTCCATGTCGGCCATTTTCTTTTTAAGGGACATGTGTTCTTCAGTTAGGTTCTGTACCGCTGCCGCCAGCGTGTCATGTGCTGAGCATAGCTCGTAATGTCTGGCCTCCAAGCTATTTGATTTCTTTTTTTAATGTCATTTGTAGCTTGTCGCAGGTCCTTTTGCAATGTTAACCTAAAGTCCTGCAGCATAGAGAAAAGCTTTCTCTCTGTGACCGGAGCGTCTGTGTAGATGCTTGCCTCGTGCTCTTGCTCATGTATGGAGTCTGAGGCTTGGGATAGCGTGGGTCCGTCGTCGCCATCTTGGGTGGACGGCGTACTGTCTTTTTTTGCTGGCGGATTGGATCCGTGATCTTCCTTTGCTTGGCAGGGGCCATCACAGCAATGTTATAGGTACTGTACCTTCTTTTGTTTTATTTTTCGGGCGGTTCGCTTTGCTTTATCAGGCTTAGAGGTCCTGTGCTGCCGGGAGCTCTCACGCCATGCGGCCGCTCTCTTCGGCCGTCAGCCCTGCCCCCCCCTCCCTACTCTTTTGATGACATACCGCAGGGAGTAAGAGCTTCAGGTCTCCGGGACTGCAGGGCCCTGTGGGCTCTTTCCCTATGCCACATGCCGTCCGTAACGTCAGGCAGGAGCGGTTTAAAAATGGTAAGTAGAAGATCCTGGAGGGATCCCTCTCCCTCTCTATCCGGTAAGCCTCTGACTCTGAGGTTGTTACGTCTTGACCGGTTAGCAATGTCTTCTATTGCCAGGTCAGTCTAGGCCATTCGGGCCGTAAGCCTGTTGAGTTGGGCTATAGCCTCATTGTGTGCCCTTGTGGTACCCTCCAGGCACTCTTCCAGGCCTTCAGCCAATTTTGCCAATATCTGCGTGGTGTCTCCCTGGGTAGAGTCAACTCTGGCTGCTGCACGTGGCGAGGTCAGAGACGTAGTGAGGCCCACACCAGTGCCATCTTGGGCCTCAGACGGGCCGGCTTTTTGGGCAGCGAACATCTCCATTACTGTGGTCCCAGGTTTAGCTCCCTTCTTAAAGTGCTTTTTAGGGTTCGTCTTCTCCATTTTACAGTGAGTGTCTCACTATTTGAATGGCTGATATAAGCTTTAGGCAGCTATGTAGAAGTAGAGCTTTACTCCAACGCGTCCAGCTCATTCCTCGGCTAGGCCACATCTCCCTAGGTTTTACGGTTTTAAACTAATATTTGTGTTTATAGGATCTCAATATAGGGGTTGCCCAATTCAGTTTGCCAGATTGGTTTGCTGGGTCTATGTTGCCTTCTGAGACCATAAGGTAGCCCAGCAATGTGAATTAACTCCACCATGGCATACCATTTTCAAATGTAGACAACACAGGGTATTCAAAATGGGGTATTTCCAGTGTTTTGTAGTAGCCACTTAGTGACAAACGCTGGCCAAAGTTAGCATTATTTGTTTTTTTCATTTGTTTAGACAAAAACTGCACTTTTACAGGTGATACCATCGTTGTGAGAAGTTTTACTTTTTAAAACACTCATTTGTGTTCAGCGAAGTCTCCCGAGTATTACAATACCCCTCATGTACAGGATTTAAGGTGTTAAATATAAGGATAGCCAATTAAATTCTCTGGACTGTCTAGCAAGTCCTTTAAATTATAATTAATGAAATCAAATAATTATGTAGTTAATAGTTAAATATATATGTACAGTGAGTGTGTGTGTGCGCGCGCCTATATACATAGACACACTCCCTTTATACGTATAATATAAAATAATGAAAGCAATAATATATTATAATATATATATATATATATATATATATCAAATTTTATGTTAAGTGTATTTTGAGATAGGGGTCTATATCTCAAAGTACACCTATAATGAAATTATATATGCATTATATATTTTTTTTACTTTTTAGCAGCCTGGGGGAATGCCTGAAAGCGCAGACATGGGGTCCTCAAATTCCGGCCCCCCAGATGTTGCTGAACTACAACTCCCATGATTCTTTGAATTACATAGCCAGAGAATCATGGGAGTTGTAGTTCAGCAACATCTGGGGGGCCGGAGTTTGAGGACCCCTGGCTCAGACAGTCCCCCTGCAGGCAGCTCCATAGACTACTATTGCGGCGATGTGATCATGGTGATCACATGGCCCTGGAGAGCCGGGGAGGTCGGACCTGCTGCAGGGGGGCTGCTTGAAGAAAAAAAAAATATATAAAAAATATTAAACAGGGGCGGAGCCAACGGCTGAGCTGCATGGACGTGTGTTGCTAGCTCTCCCAAAAAAACACCAGCTAATCGGTCCACATGATGGGTCACCCGAAGAGATCCCAAACCCCTCAACATCAAACGGGGAAACCCATGGCAAGTAAACACAGCGCACTTACCAAATTCTACCATGATCACACGGAACCCCAGCAGGAAGCCGCGGCCCTGCACATGGCGCCTGAATCCTCTCAGGATGGCTCAGCACTCTCGAGCCCAGAAGGTTCCATGAGGTCCACAAACCCAGAGGACATGGAGCTTATAAGGATTCTACCCACTAAAGACGACATAGCAAACTTGCTAGGCAAAATGGAAGCCTCATTCAAGGCACGCCTACACACTATTGGGACAGATGTCCGCAAGATGGGAGACAGAGTCACCTCACTGGAAGATGATCGCTACCTGCTCAGTGCAGCAACTTCAAGCTGCTATGAACACGCATACATCCACCATCTCAACATTCTACCGCTCACTAGATGATGTGGACAATCGTGGACGCCGCAACAATCTCAGGATTAAAGGCATACTAGAACAGGATCAAGAAGATATAGGAGCATCCCTAAGCGAATTATTCAATCTACTCCTAAATAGGCATCCAGACACCCAAATCCTGCTGGATAGAGCTCATAGAGCCCTAAAACCGAGATGCGCACCTTCCGCAGCACCAAGGGACGTGATCTGCAGACTCCATTACTACTCCATAAAGGAAGATATCCTGAGGGCGCTGCGATTAAAACACCAGGGGAGACCATACCCGACACGTTAGCCACACCTTTACTACGCTTCAACGTCAATCAGCTGACACACTTCCAATCAACCACACCACTCCTCCGCGGTGCAACAAGAGACTTATCCACATTTGAAAACCTGTGCGAAAGCGTAGGCCTCAAGTCGAAACACATCTCAAAATTCTATAATCTACTTCAGAACGACACATGTTACCCTAGACCCCCATTCCTAGCCCAATGGGACTATGCCCCACCTCCACCATTACTATATCGCAGCCCAAGTCGCCCAAATAGCCCACTGGCACTGCCCCAAAAATCAACGCCGATGGGTTGACATAGAATCCCTCATGACAGGCGCAGACCTCCCGCAATTCCTCATATGGACACCGAGACAACATAGAACAATCTTACGGACCGACTGCCCGGCCATCCTAAACTCCATTAGCTTATGGGACCAAATCGCACAGAAATTCAAACTCACAAACCTCCCGTCCCCAATGACCCCAGTACTACGTAACAGAGCATTCCCACCAGGCCTAAGGGCAAGAGACTTTAAAGGCATCGAAGCCACAAACCTACAACGCTATATTCACCTATATATAGACAACCAACTAGTAACATACAAACACTTACAAACCCTAGCCCCATTACAAACCCGAGACTTCTTCCGATATATAAAATTGCGAGATTTTGCACAAACCAAGGAGGTCAAAATGGCAAATGCCAAACCTCTTACTTTCTTTGAGCAAATCTGCCTAAAAGAAAAAATGCCAGCGAAACTAATCTCACTGCTATACAACCACATATGCCTAGAATCAGGAACGTGGGGACCACAGACATACACAGACAAATGGGAAAGCAGATCTGGGTGAAACGTTAGAGGGGACAGAGTGGCAAGATATATGGGAGGCGAACACAAAAGTGTCTATATGCACGACCCTACAGGAACAAACATATAAAACAATGCTCCGGTGGTATACAACCCCAGTCAAGCAATACCACATGCAACTCTGCCCCACAGACACCTGTTGGCGACTATGTGGAGAAAAAGGCACATACATCCACATGTGGTGGCAATGCACCAAAGTAAAAGAGTTTTGGGGAAAAATAGTGGACATGAACACTAAAATCCTACACCGACAAATAACACTGGACCCTTGGGCATGCCTTCTATCACGACCGACAAATGGACTAGACAAACACGACCAAAAACTTCTGAATATGCTCAATCTAGCAGCTCGCAGAGCATTGGCACAATACTGGATAAAACCTGAGACACCCCCACTATCTCTAGTAATTTCCAAAATCAGAGATAATTACTTAATGGACAAGATGACAGCAAACGTCCGCAACACCACCACCACATTTCAAAAGGTATGGGCCCTTTGGGAACAATATGACGAAAAACCATAAGACAAATGAGCACCCACTCACAGACAACTACTCACTCGTGCAGTTCTAAGATTTAACTCCTATTTTATCGTGTTCTTTTTTTCTTCTTTTGTACATGTGTTTATGCATACAACAAAAAAATAAAAAACCCTTGACAGGAGAAACGAAAATTAAGCGACGGCGGCCTCTGCGCAACCCACATGGAATATGTCTAAAATTTATATTATGTACACCAACAACCCAGATTTCTTTTCTGTAACATGACTAAAGCACAATCGAAGAATGGGCTTCTGCGTAAGCCAACACTTATCATCTCAAATGTCTGTCAATGCAAAAATAAAGAATTGATAAAAATATTCTGTTAGTCCAATAAAAAAAGGTATTACAAGATACGAACGTTATCTGTTTTTTTACATCTACATCACTGGACTAATACGGCTACAATATCTACTTGAACACATATATATATATATACACATACACACAAACTTTGTAAAACTTTTATGCAGGCATTAGGGGGACTGCCTGAGAGCTCAGACAGGCCTCCTGCAGGCACTTGTTTTTATTATTAAGTTACCTGGAGGACCAAGGCACCCCATTTATAAATAGGTTGGTGGTGGCAGCGTTAAAATAGTAATATTTATATTATTATGATTAAGTGTGGGTGGTGTTAAGTGGGATTTTATCATTATTTCCAGTCTAGTGCAGACAAATAGTTTACTTTAACCCTTTCACCACCACAACTAGGTCACGTATACTCTTGAAAGAGTGCATTCGTGACAAATTGGGCAATGATTATAAACACAGATAAGTTGTCACTCAATTTCCCTTTTTTGGATCCCTTCATGTAAGTTCACCCCCTCTTCCGCTCAGTTTCAATCAAAGCAACATGGCAAAGTCAATAGACATGTATATTTCTCAGAACAGAAAATGTAAAGCATTATGTGTAGGAAGAAGTGCATCTCCTGCTCTCCTCAGACAACCACTAGAGGTGCTTCCTGAGGCAGTGCTGGACAGACGTTCAACATTCCACACAGAAATGCATTGATTTAATTCATCTCTGTGAGGACCTGCTTGTGGCGGAACCAACCTCGCCACTGTGCACTGGATAAGCCTGGTTGCTCACCTGCTGCCTTTAGACTATGGCCCCTGGGAGACTGAAAACTTATGGACTTTTATTGGGTGTGTATGGCCCTTTAAGACAGTCTGTGGGCATATTGGGGCTTATGTACATTTTATGGGACTGGTGCTGGCCCTTTAAGCATCTTTTTGGGGCATAGGGAAAATTGGGGCATTGCCCCTTCAAGACGGTGTCCCCTGTGTCCCCAGACCTGGTTAAAACCCTTTGTACCTAGCTATTTCCCACTTGGTTCAGTAAATGAGGCTTACTGAACCAAGTACCACACAAGTGGACCACCTGTATTGGGAGGGTGTCGGCAATTTACCTCTCAGAAGCTCCGGTTAACCGCAGCTTAATTGACAATGCTGGGTGACCTTTGTTCGTTTGCCGAACACGTGGCGGGGCGGCCATCTTTGATCATTCGCACGAGGTCAGCGGTATGTGTAGCCAAATTCATCTAACTAAAATCGGCTACACATTTCCGCAAACACCGCTGAGCCCTACCTAAATGTGCTTGCGGTCGATCATAAAGGGACCTCCAGCTAACTTTTTAACCCCTGGATGGATTTGGCTGATTTTTGGTTATGTATATATTTGAAGGTTGCTGATTCTAAATATGTAATTGTTATGAAGATTGGATGTGTAGTTTTAAAGTTACAGTGTATGGATAAAAACTGTATTTTTACTGCCTGTGTTTAATTATGTTAAACCATTGTGTACCATAATTAGATCACAGGCAGAGGGGAGGATTTTTGTATGTAATTGCTGGGCGTGTTTCTGTAATATACGTGTATAATTGGTTGTTTTGTAAAACCCTGTGGGTGGTCCTATCTAAGGGAAACCTGCATAAAAGAAGGTTCTTTTGGTGCCAGTAAAACAGATTCTGCTTGACCCTCAAACGAAGTGTCATCTCGTTATTGGGGGAATTGGATTGTATGCTGACTGCCAGGAGTGTAACCCTTTCGTATGGTTTTCCTGTTTGGATATTTCCAGTGTTCATGTGTTTCCAGTTCAGGAGATTGGTGCTTACAGTAGCTGTCGGTGTATCTGGAAAGGGGAATATCGCCTAAACGGTTTTTAACCTCTGGTGAGCAAAACGGTCCATTACACTGCTGATTGGCCAAGGTTGTGTTTAGCTTCTTCCCTCACCCCTAATAACACTCTCCCTCCTTGGTTGACATCTCCCAAGAAAAGCATTGGATTGCCTGAGATAATCAGTTCTGAAGATGACCGCCAAGGAGAGGGATCGAGGGTGGCGCAAATGCCGGCACACGTGCAGTGTTGGAAATAAGGGGAGTTTTACAATATTTAAGGTGTGTAGGGGGGCTGGTAGCAGACCTACTGCATATTTGTGTGTTTCCCACTTGTATTGTGGGTTTCCCCTTGTATTACGTGTATTGGGCCCTGTTAACCCATTCACACAAACAGAACCCATTCATCTCCCGAACGGGGACCACCCCGCTGCCCCATTAGAACATTCACACCAATAACATAAGTGTGAATCTGCAAGGGAAGTAATTAATGAGTGCTCCCCCATTTTGTATAGACGAACACCAACCAGGGGGAGCATTGATAGGACTGTTGAACATCTAAAAACACATGGATTTCAAGATCAGAGACAACATGGGTTTACTTCATGGAGATCATGCCAAACTAATCGTATTGATTTTTTTTTGATTGGGTAACTAAAATAATAGATCAGGGTGGTGCAGTAGACATTGCTTACCTAGATTTCAGTCAGGCTTTTGACACTGTTGCACATAGAAGGCTTATCAATAAACTGCAATCTAAGTTTGGATTCCAATATTGTTGAATGAGTAAGGCAGTGGCTGAGTGACAGGCAACAGAGTGTTGTAGTCAATGGAGTAAATTCAAAGCTTGGGCTTGTCACCAGTGGGGTACCTCAGCGATCTGTACTTGGACCCATTCTCTAATATTTTTATTAGTGATATTGCAGAAGGTCCTGATGGTAAGGTATGTCTTTTTGCTGATGATACTAAGATATGTAACAGGGTTGATGTTACAGGAGGGATAAATGTCAAATGATTTAGGTAAACTAGAAAAATGGTCAGAGTTGTGGCAACTGACATTTAATGTGGATAAGTGCAAGATAATGCATCTTGGATGTAAAAACCCAAGAGCAGAGCATAGAATATTTGATAGAGTCCTAACCTCAACATCTGAGGAAAGGGATTTAGGAGTAATTATTTCAGATGACTTAAAGGTAGGCAGACAATGTAATAGAGCAGCAGGCAATGCTAGCAGAATGCTTGGTTGTATAGGAAGAGGTATTGGGCTGCAGTAGAAAGAGGGAAGTGCTCATGTCATTGTACAGAACACTGGTGAGACCTCACTTGGAGTATTGTATGCAGTACTGGAGACCATATCTTCAAAATACTTTAGAGAGAGTTCAGAAAAGGGCTACTAAACTGGTTCATGGATTGCAGGATAAAACTTTACCAGGATCTTAACATGTATAGCTTGGAGGAAAGATGAGACAGGGGGGATAGAAACACTTAAATACATAAAGGGAATCAACACCGTAAAGGAGGAGACCATATTTAAAAGAAGAAAAACCACAACAAGAGTCTTAAATTAGAGGGACAAAGGTTTAAAAATAATATCAGGAAGTATTACTTAACTGAGAGGGTACTGGATGCATAGAATAGCCTTCCAGCTGAAGTGGTAGAGGTTAACACAGTAAAGGAGTTTAAGCATGCTTGGGATAGGCATAAGGAAATTCTAACTATAAGATAAGACTAATTAAAAGTAATTTTGAAATATTGGGAAGACTAGATGGGCCAAATTCCATGTTTGCCGTCACATTCTATGTTTCTATTCGTATCCCGAAAGGGAGAAGCTTCCCTTGCATGGTTTTCACACAGAAACGTCACGAACGGAGACCAGTCGGGAAATGTACTTGTGTAGGGGTTCCTGAAGTTGGCGGGGACACTTTTGGGGCACTGGCTATTTTGGCGGGCTTTCTGTGCCTGGGAGACCACGAGACAAGGTCCCTTTTTCACGCGCCTTGGCTCCCAGGCACAGAGTCGTTTGCTGTGGGAAACCCCTTGCATGTGTGGCGGACTTTCTGTACCTGGGATACAAAGAGACCTTTTCCCGCACCTTGGCTCCCAGGTACAGAGGCTTCTGGGATGGAACCCCCTGTTTTATGCATAACCCCTTGCAAGGGGTCTTCTACACAAAGCCTTGTGTTGCACAATAAAATTGAGTTGTACTCCTAGACCGGTGTCTCGTCCAGTTACTGGGGGAGGGGAGAGAAATGGATGCCTTATCTACTGTAAGTGGTTCCAGAGTGGCTGAGGGAAGGAAATCGAGATAACCGGCCAGGTTACCCGTGGGGCGCTACAATTGGTTGGAAGCGGTGGAATTTGGACTTCCCAGCCAAACAGAACCAGCATTTGTTAACTGAACGAACCGGCAAATGGATTAATGAATTACGCTGCATTAAAGAGGCAAATGCTGAAAGAGTTGCTGGAGGCTAGAGGACTGTTTGCCCGCAACCGGTCAAAGGCTGCTCTAATTGCCGCACTCATGGAGAGCTATCGACTGAGCGGTGACCCTACGGTACCGGAGGTCGAAGAGAATGCCTTCCAAAAAGAGATGAGCCTCCGTCTGGCATACTATGGAGGAAACCTCCCAGAGGGGATCTTGGCCAGAACCATCTCGGAGGTACAAGCATATCTCCTTGCTCAGAGAGATTGGGTAAACCGATCCCAACCCCACGAATGTCGGGCTGGGGAAGGGTTCCCAAGGGGTTCGGCAGCTACCGAACAAAAGCCCAAATTTCCAAATGATTTTGCAGAATCAGAGGAGGGCAAACTGATGACATTTTGCAAGATTTTGAGCGCCTCTCCTTACTGCATAGCATTGCCCCATAGGATTGTGTCTCCCTTTTGGCAGGGAAGCTAACTAATGGTGCGGACGCCTACCGAGCTGTGCCAGAGGACGAGTTGCAGAATTATGCCTTTGTGAAGCAAGTCCTGTGGGTTATGTATGGCTTGACCCGAGAGGCATACCGCAGGAAGTTTATGGAATCCAAGAAAGGGGAGAAGAATTCCCATGCGGAGTGGGCTAGTCGTTTAACAAGGGCAGACCAAAACTGGATCCACTCCCAACATGTTAAGTCCCAACTGTTCCTGCTGGAGCAGTTTTATAATGGCTTGTCCACAGAGGTGCAAGAAAGGGTGAAAGACCGGCAACCCTGACGGAGGCAGCCTAGTGAGCAGATGAGTATGTGGATGCCCGCCTAACCCACCGTCCCGCTCCCTTATCCAACTACCGACCCCCGATGCGTCCTACACCACCGTTCCCTTCAACATCCGCCTCCCATATCAACCCAGAGGGCACCGAACCGGGCAGCTATCAAGTGCCATCAATGTTTTAGGTATGGTCATCAGAGGATGGTTTGCGCTCAGGAGAGAGACCAAGCTTCCCCCTTGTACGCTCTAACCACAACGAGGAAGCCTGGACCTTTCTGCATGAGGCAGATCCCGTCCAAGCCACAGCAGACAATCCACATCATCACAGCCAGCCAGTCCAGTTAAACGGGTCCGCGAGACACTGGAGCCACCCTGACACTGGAGCAACACCAGCTTGTCACGGAGATGGAAAAGACCAGGGGAACCCACTGCCAGGCTCCATCTCAACTGGGGCGCCGGAAACAAGATAGTGGAAGTCGGGCAACAACCTGGGCCAGCTAACCTCCACGTATGTGCCCATCGACGGCCTCGAGGAGGCATACCCGGGGATGACCTGACAACAAGCCCGCACCACCCAGGACGGCTCACAGAGCTTCAGGTAGGCACCAGTAACCTTCCTTGTCCCGGTCCCCTTGCAGAGTTTGGGAAAGAAGTAGTCTCCGATTTTACCCTCCAGAAGTATAGAGATAGGGTGACCACTAGTCAGACAGGGCTGGAAGTTTATCTGGGAGAGGAGACTGCTATATAGCATAGCGGAGGGGGTAGGTTCAGGGACTGTTCCTACTATCACCAATCAGCTGGTGGTACTCAGGAAATATCGACAAACTACTGAAGATAGCTCACGATATTCCCCTTGCAGGGCATTTGGGAGTGAGTCATACATAACATCGACTCACCCAAAGCTTCTTCTGGCCTGGCATCTCCAAGGACCTGCGGCAGTACTGACGGTCTTGTGATGTCTGTTAGAAAGTGGGGAAGCGGGGTGACCGGCACAAGGCCAAGCTCCATCCCCTCCCCAATATTAAAAACCCCTTCGGCAGAGTAACCATCGATATTCTAGGTCCCCTGACTAAGCCTAGCCCCTCTGGGAAGAAATATATTCTGACCAATGTGGACTATGCTACTCTGTACCCAGAGGCAGTCGCCCTGAACAATATTTAGGCCGAGAATGTAGCCGAGGCCCTGATGCGAATGTTCTCCGGGATGAGTTTTCTCCGGGGGATCGTCTCAGATCAAAGCACCCAGTTTACTGCAGAGAAGACTCACCAACAGTGGAAGTTATGCGACATTAAACCAATCCTGAGCAGAGACCCCCGACCAACCACCACTGTACAGAATACGGCAAACCCTGTACAGAATACCAGAGGTGGTTCGGGAGAACGAAGCAGAACCTACCATCCCTCGACCAATGGCCTGTGCTAGCACTTCAATGGCACGATAAAGCAGATGCTCCATACCTTTGCAGCAACCCGCAAGGATTGGGAAAGATTCCTGCCTCATCTCCTGTTCACATATCGGGAGGTGCTCCAAGAGTCTACAGGATTTTCTCCGTTAGACTTGCAATTTGGACAGAGGGTTAGGGTGCCTCTAGACCTTGTCCAAGAGCACTGGGAGGGAAATGGGGAGCAGGAAGGGACCCCCATCGTCCCATATGTGCTGAAGCTGCGGGACCGACTGGAGGAACTCACACACCTGGTGCGTGGGAACCTCTGGTTGGCACAGGAGCACCAGCGCACTTGGTATGACCAGGGAGCCAGGAGCCGTAGCTTTCAAGTCTATTAAAAGGTACTGGTTTTGAAACCTGTCCGGTAGGACAGGTTGCTTGGCAGGGCCATAGCGGACGGAACGGAAATGTGATACCACCTACGTTGTCGGTCCTTGCTCGGGTACCGGAGTTAGACGCATGTTACATGTTAACATGCTGAAGCCCTACCACGAGCGGACGGAGGACGTAGCCGCTATATGTGCGCCTGCCTCTGAAGATTTTGACAATCTTCCCCTGCCTGATCTACTAGAAGATAGGGTGCAGGCAGGGTCCATAGAGGAGGTCCACTTAGGGGACCGGCTGACCGAGAAAGAACACAGGCAAGCGCAGCAGATGCTGTCTGCAAAGTGAGAGACGCTCTCTAATCTGCCAGGGTTTACCCCACTAGCCACCAACAGAGTAGAGACCCCCGACCAACCACCTCTGTACAGAATACGGCAAACCCTGTACAGAATACCAGAGGTGGTTCGGGAGACCGAGGCAGGAGATGCTCCAACTAGGGGTAATAGAACCGTCCAAGAGTCCGTGGGCCTCCCACGTAGTGCTTGTCCTGAAATGAGATGGAGCCCCCTGGTTCTGTGTAGACTACAGGAGGCTCAATGACAAGACTGTCTTGGATGCTTACCCCATGCCCCGTATAGAAGAGCTATTAGACCACTATAGATTTGTGTAAGGGGTACTGGCAGATCTCTCTAGCGGCATTCGTCACTCCATTTGGCCTGTACCACTTCAAGGTAATGCCATTTGGAATGAAGGATGCCCCAGCCACTTTCCAAAGGCTGGTGGACCAACTGTTGGATGGCCTCCAGGATTATGAGTGCGCATATCTGGACGACATATACAGCGACAATTGGGAGGAACACCTGGTACATGTGTGATCGGTACTAGACAGAATCAGGGAGGCAGGGTTAACGTTAAAACCTAGCAAATGCCATATAGGGGTGGCAGAAGTGCAGTACCTGGGACACCGGGTAGAGTGTGGGAAGCAGAAGCCTGAGCCAGCCAAGGTTGAGGCAGTAGCTCACTGGCTCCGCCCCAAGTGATGGCTCTCGTAGGGACTGCTGGCTACTATCGGAAATTTGTCCCCAACTACAGTGCCCTAGCTAAGCCCCTCACCGACCTGACCAAAAAGAACCTGCCCAGGAAGGTAAACTGGACCCCAGAGGGTGAGCAGGAGGTCCAAGCCCTCAAGAACGCCCTGATAAATGCCTGTCCTGGATGCTCCTAATCCGAATAAACGTTTTCTCATCCACACAGATGCTTCTTTGTTTAGATGCTTTAGTGCCGAGCCAGGTAGGGGACGATGGCGGAGAACATCCAGTAGCTTACCTCAGCAGAAAACTACTACCCCGGGAGTTGAGGTATGCCACCATCGAGAAGATGTGTCTTGCGTTGGTGTGGGCACTCAAAAAGCTGCAGCCCTATATTTACGGACAAGAATTCACTTTACTCACAGATCACAACCCGTTGGCATGGCTTAACCGGTTCGCTGGAGACAATGCCAGGCTGTTACGTTGGAGCCTGGCACTACAACCATTTGACTTCACGATTTATTACAGACCCGGAAAGCAAAACGGGAATGCCGACGGGTTGTCATGACAGACAAAACTGGAGAAGTGATCTGTGAGTACACCTCCAGACATCCCCAAGCTGATCCGTTAGGATCTACTGTTTATGCTGGCTTGTGGTTAAGGGGGAGCTGTGTGACAGAACTACCGCTTATTTGTGTGTTTTCCACTTGTATTACGTGTATTGTGCCGTTTCCCTGTTCGGGAGAATTTATACAAACGGAACCCATTCGTCACTCGAACGGGGACCACCCCGGTGCCCTATTAGAACGTTCACACCAAACACATAAGTGCAAAACGGCAAGGGAAGTAATTAATGAGTGCTCTCCTAGGTGGCCGCCATTTCGTATAGACGAACGCAAACCATTCGTATCCCGAAAGGGAGAAGCTTCCCTTGCATGGTTCTTGCACAGAAACCTCATGAACGGAGACCGGTCAGGGAAATGTACTTGTGTGGGGTTCCTGAAGTTGGTGAGGACACTTTTGGGGCTCTGGCTATTTTTGCAGGCTTTCTGTGCATTTGAGACCAAGAGACTAGGTCCCTTTTTCTTGCGCCTTGTCTCCTAGGCACAGTGGGTCCTGGGATGAAGACCTGTGTGGCGGGCTTTCTGTACCTGGGAGACTAAGAGACTAGGCCCCTTGTCCCGTGCCTTGGCTCCCAGGTACAGAGGCTCCAGGGATGGAAAGCCCTATTTGTGTAGAAGACCCCTTGCAAGGGGTTATGCATAAAAGCCGTGTGTTGTACAATAAAATGGAGTTGTACTCCTAGAGCAGTATCTTGTCCAGTCACTAAGTGGATGCAGAGTGGCTGATGAAAGGAATTAGCGGATTTAACTGGCCGGGTTACCCATGGTCAGCAACAGGGAAAAATTGTGTTTTTAAAAAGAAATTATTTTGAACAATATCATATTACTAGAAATTAACATGTTTTTATGAAAGAAAAGTCATGCCAAACAAACTTAATTGCACATTATGTAGAAATTATTATAAGTAGAAATGCAGATCAGGGTGTTCTAGTGAATTAACTACTTGGACTTTTACTTGGAGCTTACTATTAAAACTGAAATCAGTTGGTTTAGGTGAAAATGGTGTTCTTGGATAGAACACTGGCTTAGAGATGGAATGCAGAGAGTAGATTTGCAAACTGGACAAAAACTGTAAGTGGAGTGCCTCAACATTATTATTATAATTTATAAAGCGCCAACAGATCCCGTAGTGCTTTTCAATATTATGAGAGTGGGGATTTAACAATAAATAGGACAATTACAAGAAAACTTACAGGAACGATAGGTTGAACAGGACCCTGCTCAAACGAGCTTCCAGTCTTGACACTTGTCTTTAATCTGTTTATAAATTATCTTGAAGTGAACGCTGAAAGTCACTTATCACTAGGTAAGATAATACAGTGTGAAATTGATATAACTTCTTTACAGAGGGATTTGGATAAATTGTGGGACTTGGCCGGCAAGTGGCACGTAAGAACTCCAATACCTACCATAGATATCTCCACTATTCCTTCCTCGAAGCTGAAAGAAAGACTGTAGTAATCCAAGACCCTTTTCCCCCAGCAACTAGACGACACATAGTTCTGGGAGTCAACCAAGTTTATCTTGCCCACACATGGCTTTTATGCACTAACACCTATGGGGTTTCGATACCAAAAATACTAGGGTTTTCCTCCCAGGAATCTCGGTTTCCGAGAGATATGCTCCCCCTGGCTGTTAGGGAGTGAATGCTCCCCCTGTTCGGTAGTTCATGCCTCTCGAACGCTGTTATCAGAACTATTCAGGAACTTGGATGGGCAGCAGTACTAGTCTCCCGGGTGTTTGCGGTCTCGCGTATTCAAAATTAGTCCCACGCTGTCGACGACCATGTACCACTGGCTGCGTTCAGGAGAAAAATGGCCAACAATTAAAAACACGCGTGTTCGGGTATACGAACGGCAGCCACTCAAGGAAAACACTTGTATTAAATCGATTCGTGGTTAACAGCCAAGGGTGGTCGGTGATTCAAAGGTGTAAACAAGGGGACCACACAAAGTTGGTTCGGTAAACTAACAAGGGGGGTTTGGATATGGACACCTGAACAAAGGGAATAAAAGTGTAGTTAGGTGCTCTATTCCGCTACACTGCTCCCCCTTAACCACAAGTTGTCATGCACTGTGTTTCATAACGGATCGGCTTGGGGGAGTACTCACAGGTAACTTTTCTAGTTCAGTATGTCGAGATAACCCATCAGCATTGACATTCTGTTTCCCGGGGCGATAGTGAATGGCAAAGTCATACGGTTGTAATACCAAACTCATGTGCAACAACCAGGCATTGTCCCATGCCAATCGGTTTAGCCATACTAAAGGGGAGGTAAATCTGATCTTTGAGTAGAGTGAACTGCTGTCTGTACAGATATGGTTGGAGTTTCTTTGGGGGCCCACACCACAGCAAGGCATTCCTTTTCTATGGCGGCGTAGCTCACCTCCCTGGGTAGAAGTTTCCTGCTCGGGATGCTCTCCGCCATCTTCTCCAAACTGCCTCAATACCACTCCCAATCCAAACATTGAAGCGTCTATGCGAACAAGAAATCGTTCAGATGGATTGGAAGCAGCTAGGACAGGAATATTAACAAGAGTCTATTTGAGCTGTTGAAATTCCTGCTCACACTCGGGGGTCCATACTACTTCGCAATGTAAATTCTTTTTAGTGAGGTCAGTGAGAGGTTTGGCGAGGGCACTATAGTTTGGCACAACTACTTCCGGTAGTAGCCAGCCGTTCCTAGGAATATTAAAACCTGAGTTTTGGTATGTGGAGTGGGCCACTGAGCTTTGGCCTCAACCTTGGCTGGTTTGGGTTACTGCTTCCTACACCCCACCTGGTGTCCTAAATACTGTACTTCTGCCATCCCAATATGGCATTTGATCGGCTTGAGGGTTAAACCAGCCTCTCTAATCCGGTCTAGCACCCCTATGTGTCGTAAATGTTCCCTTCCAGGTCTCACTAAAAATTGCGATGTCATTAAGTATGCACATGCATAATCTTGGAAACCATCGGGCAACCGGTCCACCACGTGGCTGGGGCATTTTTCATCCCGAATGGCATGAAATTAAATGGATACACGGCCATCCTAGGAGCTTATTGTGAAGAAAATAGACTTATTTGCCATTTTCTTCTTTGTTCTGTCTTTTTCCTGTTTACTACATGTATATTGAATATATTGGTTCGGTAGTTTGAACCCCCTCCTGGCTAATTAACTACAAAGGAACCATCTAATAAGTGCTCCCTGGGCGGCCTCTGTTCGTATAGCCGAACGCCACGTGAAATAGAAGACAGCGGCCATCTTGTTCGCACGAGGGGAGTCAGCGGGACTTGGTCGTCGAGTGTCTGGAACTAAAATCTGACACTCGACCTCTCAAGCCACCGCTGAAACTACCGAACGCCGGCTTCCTTTACTTCCCGAACAGCCAGGAGAGCGTCATTCGGTAGTTCTGTGCGAACGGACAAGGGGAGCGATTGCTCCTATGAGCCAGGAAGATCCATTCGGGACTTTGTTCGGTTTTGTACCGGTTTCTGAATTGACCGACCGCACATGCTGAATTCATGGAACTGTTTCTTACTTTTTAAGAACCCCTGAACCGATCTGGGTGAAATTTGGATAGGTTTGTACCCCAGATCGGGGCTATCAGGGGATATGTAATTTGTGGGGATACCTTGTGGGGAAAGGGGTGTTCTAAGTTTTGGGGAAATTGTGTGCTCTCTGCCTGGAGATAATTGGTTTATTCCTCAACTTATCTCAATATCTCCCAGGCAGAGGGAAGGCGTGTATTACTGTAAATCTGTACGTTGATTGGCTGTTGCCTTTGTTTGCTGTGGGAGGTCCTCTTGCAGGAGGATTTCTCATAAAAGCCCGTGTGTTGTCAATAAAATTCATTTCTGTTACACCCTTCATGAAGTCTAGGCTCATGTTTGGGGGAATATTCTATTTGCTGGGAAGAATCATCTTGGAACTGCATTCATCTATCCTATTCCTCTACTCCCTGCTGCAGCTATAATCACTTATGCTCAGCTGTTGGGAAAAGGAACAGAAGACCGCAGCACCATAACCACTGCAGGTCTTAACACTCATCTATCCTGGGCATCTGATACCATTTTGTCATAGAGCCTCCGATAATCTACACAGAAGCGGGTTGTTCCATCCCGTTTCGGTACCAAGACTACCGGAGACGCCCAAGGACTATCAGATTCTTCTATAACCCCAAGACAGAGCATCTCATATATCCTGTCTCATATGTTCCCTGACAGCCTCAAGGATTCTGTAGGGGGTCTGTCTGAGAGGTGGCTGTTCTGGGGTTTGTACCCGGTGAGTGGCCAGCGGAGAGTACCCAGGTACGTTCTAAAACATTGCTCGCTATGTGGCTAACAATTACCATACCTTGATATGCTATTGGGGCCCCAACTGTTCTAACTGCACTAGGGAGCATGTCTTATAATCTTCCCCCAGGAGGTCTGGCAGGGGAAGATTTTCAAATTCAAAGGAGGCGAGCATACATATGGCCACCACATCATCCGTTCTCTCATGGTAGGGTTTGAGCATGTCACATGCATCTCCCCCCCACTACCAGAGCAAGGGCCAATCACTTAAGTGGTGTCACATCTTTGTTCCACCACTTGGTATGGGCCCTGCCAGGTGGCCTGTACCTTGTTGTAGCAAACAGGTTTTAAAATCAAAGCCATTTGGCCAGATTGAAAGCTACGTCCCCTGGCGCCCGTGATACCATCGGCACTGGTGTCTGCGCCGCCTGGAGGTTGGTGCACACGTTCTGAGTCAATTCCTCCAAGTGGTTGCTGAACTGCAGCACATAAAAGGTATAACAGGGGTACCATCCTGACCTACTGCTCTCTCCCAATGTTCCCGGATTAAGTCTAGGGGTCCCCGTACTCTCCTTCCGAATAGCAGTTCGAAGGGCAAGAATCCTGTAGATTCCTGTGGCACCTCCCGGTAAGCGAATAGGAGGTGTAGCAGGAATCTCTCCCAATTCCAACTAGTGGCAGTGAGCTATTGTTCCATTGAACCTTTCACATAGACTATTTGTCTGGGGGTGGTAGGGAGAACTGATAATTGGCTTAATGCCACAGACTCCACAGCTGTTGGGTGACTTCCGCAGTGAACGGAGTGGCCCTGATCCGACACGATCTCCCCGGGTGAAGGTTCTCCCTACCTGGACCTCAGAGTGCAAGCAGCTCTCCGTGGTGTGAGCCTGGAACTTGGTAGGTCTCTGTGACCTGGGTCAGCAAGAATGCGGAGGCCAACTGGTCGGGATCGTTCCCCAGCAAGATGTCAGCGGCGAGTTCCTGCATCAACCCCACATCAGCCCTGACCCGGCACTCCAATTCAAGTACTTTCCTTTCTTTTTTTATCTCCCAAAAAAAAAAAGAGTCCCCTGCATGCTTCAGGTGTAATGGCGTATCTTGCCGGTATCACCTCCTTCACCCAAACAATCTGCACACTCATCAGGTACAGCTCTGTAGACTTCCTCTGCCTGGCCAGAAAGCTTACAGGCCAGGATGTGCATCCAATCTATTGGTGGTGCTTGATACAAGTGGCACTGCTACTCAAAGTCTTGTAGTAAGCAGTCTAGATCTTCCTCCATTTCTGAAAAAAAAAAAAAAAAAAATTTAAAATGCATAGTGAGGAATCTTTGTCTTTACCGCTGCAGTGGTTGTGGTACCTGCCACTCTTTCCACTTTGAGTGCTGCATACAGGTAATCGGTCAGTGTGGGGCCACTAATTCTGGCCCTAGCTGATAAATTTGAATCCCAAATATTTAGTGACATCTGGAGATTACCCTTTTCCATCAGGGAAATGTCCCTGCTGGTAAAATACTGCATGACTGAATTATTCCTTGATGGGTCCTTAAGAGAAGGCGCATGTGCAGCATTTGCTGTAATCCTCCAATCCATTGCTTCTCTGTTAGAACCTTTGGAAGTTCTTTGACAGCATAACTTGAATGCAGTAACTAGACCGTTTTATCTGTTCGTGCGAAGCCACTACTAGGCATGGAAACTGCAAAATGTAATGGCAGATCTTAGAAACCACAATACTTTAATTTACAGGCAATATCTATTTCTTAACAATCACTTTAAGATTAAGTGATTTTGGTTTTTAGACTATTCCTATAACCAAGCTTCTTAAAATAAAAAAGGGAAACATTTTACAGTGTAAGTGAGATTATCAGCATTGTTTTCTAAAAAGAGAATAGTTGGGAATTGGAGGCCAAAATAGCTGAACATTAAACTGAGTCCGTTATTTTTCTAATTTGGCTTCAATTTAAAGTTTGCTTTGAATTCCAGTCAATTCTCACTTTGGTAAATAAATATTGATAGCAGGATTATAGCATTTGAGAAAAATTTGCTTAAAGGACCACTCTAGGCACCCAGACCACTACAGCTTAATGAAGTAGTCTGGGTGCCAGGTCCATCTACTGTTAACCCTGCAGCTGTAAACATAGCAGTTTCACAGAAACTGCTATGTTTACAATAGGGTTAATCCTTCCTCCAATTCCTCTAGCGGCTGTGTCACAGACAGCCGCTAGAGGCGCTTGCGTGATTCTCACTGTGAAAATCACAAATGCTTTCCTATGCGACCGGCTGAATGCGCACGCAGCTCTTGCCGCGTCTGTGCATTCAGCAGAATGGGAGGAACGGAGGAGGAGGAGAGCTCCACGCCCAGCGCTGGAAAAAGGTACGTTTTTACCCCTTTCCTCTCCCCAGAGCGGGAGTGTGTCCCTGAGGGTCAGGGCACCCTCAGGGCACTATAGTGCCAGGAAAACAAGTATGTTTAACTGTAAATGTGCCAGGACAACGAGTATGTTTAACTGTACTTTAACCGTTCACTTAGCTATCAAAAAACACATATGAAACAAAAACACAAGATGAGTTTGCAGTTTTTTCAGTTGGACTGTGAATACGTTGTTGGAACAGACATTTACAGGGAGATAGAAAGACACTGGTAAATATTCTCATCACCAAATGCTAAAGAACTGTGAAAATGCAGCACCACTCTGCTTCAATTTGAACATTTATCTAGTGTAAACTAGGAAAAAAATAATTAGGATATCTAGGTACATACACACAGTCACATTCACTAAATTGAGAATTGAATAAGAATTTAAAAATTAGGATCAAAATAGCCACATTGGAAAACTTCTTTAGGTCAGCCATGATTAAAATTTAGCAATTATGTCCTTCAATTTTAAATTCAGCTTGAATTTTTATTAACTATCAGTTTTGTGTAATGAAGAATATTTAAAACCCAGCTCAAAGCTACACCTACCAGTGAGAGTGGGCAGTAATTGGCTGCGGATGATTTGTATGTTTATTTTGTTACAATATGTATGTAAGCAAGCAGTTTGTGGTTTTGGCATTTCTCAAATGTATACAGTTACTCATTGCCACAAACTTCTAAACACACCATTCTTAACCCCCCCCACAAATCCCTATATCCCTCCCCCACATTTCATACTGATAGATACATACTGCAGGATACACACGAAAACACACACACACACACACTAACGACTACACCCACACATTGACAATGCTTTTTTTTTTTTTTTTTTAGCCATTCTCCTTTTTGCTTACCATTTATCAGCAGGAGGGTGGTTTCAAACTGGAAAATGAACCTCTGTTCAGCTTTTCTCCTAGCTCCCGAAACACAAGTCTACATATTTCTCCCCGGTAGTCCATGACGGAGGCCTTTGTGTGCCAGTTGAAGGACACATATCTATCGCTCTCTCTACCTGAATATTAAAGAGGCTTAGTCACTTAGTATTTCATAAAGAGATAAGGATTATAAAATCGTAATCTGACTGTTTTGTCTTATGGAAAAGCCAGAGGTTGACGAAAACTGATAAAAGGCGAAGCTCTGCTGAAAACGTTTGCCCAATCCAAGCACCTGTTACAAAACAGTAATGATTTATGGAGGCTCCCATGGGATCATCAATCTCTGCCAGTCATTTTGTGGAGCATAAGAGGAACAAATTGCAGTCATTACTGTTCTTATTAAAAGTGATCAGTATATAAAAGTGATCACTATATAATTGACTGCAATTTGTTCCTCTTATGCTCCACAA
>OW240916.1:69570655-69598155 GCA_933207985.1 Pelobates cultripes | reverse complement strand
TTGTCAACTGCCTGTATGTCTCCTTTGATCTCCTGAACCAAGTTGTGTGACCGGTGCAGACCAATCTGAGCCCTCAGTTGTGCCAGGTACCTGCTTAGGTGGTGGGTCCGGTTGTACAGGCTCCACAGGTGTCATTGCAGTTCTGTGATCTGCCTTGTCCGTCATTTTGGCTGGCTGGTGTAGCTGCAATAATGCCCTTCTGTCTCTGGATCCTGATTGTGGAACCATGAGGGGCTTCTGGGACAGTCTGACGATCTGTGCCAGGGGTGTTGTGTAAGCACCTGGATAATATTCAGCCTCCGGCTCCCCATGAGGCGCCAAGCTGTCAAGCAGGTCCGACCAGTTCAGGCTCTGAGTGTGCTTGTAGGCCCCGGGCCTGCGCTTCTGCCTTTTTACTCTTGCCGGTTGCACGAACAGCATAGGTTGCCTCTGGGGTGCTTACTCCATGGAGTGTGAGCAGTTTGCAGGCTGGGAGAGGGGTTTAGAGCTCTAAAATCAGGCTTTTATAGTCTCAGATGGAGCGCAGTGAAATGGCGGCTGCGCTGCCCCCTAATATTGTATTTACCTAATTTTAAGACCAGCTAAGGAACAGATACTTGTTATGTCAGGACATGTGAAACCATATAATTCAAAGAGGGTGTACTTTATTTTTGCCATGACTGTTTATGACTACGTTAACAGATTCATGGCAAGCAATCAAGCTAGCTGCAAAGGCAACTTCTTAGCAATAACCATATGATATAGATAACTCAATCACCATATATTTAAATGTTATGCTTATTAAAACAAAGGAGTGAGAAGTATAAAGTAATTTACTGCTAAACCTAATACATGACATTAAACATGACTGAAAAAGTGTTATTTACACCTTCAAGAGTAGAATGTTAACTATTTACTTCACTTATATGGTTATTCACCAATGTCCGAGTACTCCATATCGAACGGGGCAAAAGCAATCTGGACTGATAAATCCATACATTGTTCACACGATTTAAAGCAGACACTATAGACAACCAGATCATTTCATCTCAATGCAGAACTATAACTTTTCATTAGGTTATTTTAAGCATCTCTAGTGGCTTTGAACCAGACATTGAGGCTCTTCTGTATTTCTCAAATAGCCCATCTGACTGGCACAGTGTGGCATTTTGCCACACATGTGCACTAGAGAGATCATCCATATCTATGATCTCAGCCACGGAGACGGGGCCAGCCACAGAGACTGGTGCTGCAAGGGAGTAAAAATAAAATAAATTCTCTCCCTGCAGGTGAGGGCAAGTAATCTAAACAGCCACTACATAACTATAGCGTAAGGAAGTAACTTTGTATTCTTAATGCTATAGAGTTCATAAAAATATATTTTTTTAAATTGTCTGTGTTTTGCAATTGAGGCTCATTTTGGGCCTGAATTTGGTCCAGATTTCAGCTTTCAGTCCATCTGAAATTCAGACCAAATTCAATATTTTACTTACTTTTTCCTCTTACAGAGATCATCTCTGTGGCTGCATATTATGCTCCACCAAGAAAATGACTGGCAGTGATTCACAGGATGCAATCAAGCTGCAATGGATTGGACACTGCCCGATAGATGAAACCCATGCCGAAATTTATATTGAATAAAAACAATATCTGCAATATCTGCTAGAACTGCAGACAGGCAAATAGTTAAAGGAACACTATAGGGCAGCGTTTCCCAATTGGTGTTCTGCAGAAGTTACAAATGTAATTTCGACATACAAAATAGCTGCCGCGATTGTATCGCTTAACAGGGGCCTGGTCGGCCAGCTGGGAAGAAGTGCTGTCACTTCCTCCCAGCTTCACAGAGTTGCTGCCGCACTAGGGAGGGAGTTTGAGGCCGGACACGGCAGCCCAGAGAGCATGCATAGCAGCATGCATGGCAGAGGAGAGGCAGGAGTGAGCATGCAGCAGCTCACTCTGATCAGCCTCAGTCAACATCACCAGGACCACAAGTAAGTTAACTGGAGGGTGGCTCTCATGTATTTCAGATTGTGTGTGTGTATGTGTATATATGACAGTGTGTATCTGTGTGTCAAGGTGTGCATCTGAGTGTATCTGTTTGGATGTGCCAGTATCTGTACTGGAGTGTGTGTATATGTTTGGATGTGCCATTGTGTATATCTGTGGGTCAAGGTGCGTGTCTCGGAGTGTGTGTATATATATATATATATATATATATATATATATATATCTATCAAAAAAGAGTCAGCACTCAAGGACTTTCAATTTGCTAGAAAAAATGCAAAAAACCTTTTAATCCAGTTGGTCAAGAGGTCAACGTTTCAGTCCATCGTCGTGGACTTTCATCAGGACATATATATATATACACATATACATATACACACACATATATATATATCTATATATCAGTATGTCTGTATCAGTGTGTGTCAGTGTGTATCTGAGTGTGTGTCACTGTGTGTATCTGAGTGTGTGTCTCTGTGTGTCAAGATCTGTGCATGTGTCTAGGTGTGTATCTTTGTGTCTGTGTCAACGTTCTTATGTGTGTGTCTCTACGTACGTACATGGCAGTATATGTGTATACATCCCAGCAATCCAAACCAACACACTCCTGCATACACGAACATTATATAAAAAAAAAAAAACTGGATTCAAATTTCTAGTTTATATAAAAACACATCCTTCACTCAAACACTAATACTACACACAAATGTACATCCGCATATAAAAGCCAACACTATATACAAGCACACCCCTGTATCAAAACGCTATCATTATTCACAAACACACCCCTGTATGAAAACACTAACATTATATACAAACACCAACTATACACACAAAGCACACATCTAAGTACTACTATGTGTTTACGATCTGCATTGCGGCGCCAAAAATATTTTTGGGTTCCACGGGAAAAGTTAATTAGGAACCCCTGTTATAGGCGACTCCTGACCCTATAGTATTAAAAGGTAAGAAAACTCCTTATTACACCTTGTATTGGAGTACATATGAATATAAATCATAAATAATTATCCCCAAATAATATAATAAAAGTGAATGTAGTGAATGAATTATATAATAAGTCAAAAAGACAATGTAATCCCAATCTGCGCGTGATGTCAAACAAAGTAAACTCTTCATTTAAACCTGATGGAGATAGAGTTTTAAAAGTGTATATCCATCTGGATTCTTGCTATAAACGTTTAGGATTGGTGTCAAGGCCTCTTGCAGAAGTTTTAACCCTTTCAATAGCTGCACTGCCACCATGGAAGCTGTGAATGTGGCGTGCAATAGGTTTGTCACTATGAGCATTGATATGTTATAGAATTCTGCTGCGCAGTTGTGTAGTTTTGCCAATATACTGTTCCAAATTTTCAGTTGGCCAAATATACTACATTGAACTAGGAACAATTGATAGAAGATTGCAGCTTGAAAGTTTAAGCCAGATCTTAAGACTCCCTGTGTGGGTGTAAGCCACAATCACGGTTTTTGTGGTGAAGAGAGGTGATTGTGCACTAATATGCCACTGACATTAGAAGCTCTCCTGGCTGTCATCAATGGGAATTCTGTGATGCCCTTGTTGGTGAGGTTATTATAAAACGGGCCAACATTCTGCAATTATATCCCTTATTGGTTACCAACCTGGACAGAACCTAGAGATACATCTCACAATATGATCATCCCCTGTTTGAGATGATTCTGAGGGGAGTTCCTCACCATTTTTGGTCTGATTAAAAGACGCTTTAGTAGGTGTTTTGGATGGCCTTTCTGTAAGGTTTTGAGGATATTCGCCTCTCGAATGAAGACCCCATCCGTTGCGCAATTCCTACGGGGTCTTAAAAATTGCCCGTAGGGAATTATTTTTTTGGCTCTGGATGGTAACTCTACAAGTTCCGGAGCAGACGCACATAACAGTTTCTCCCGGAGACAACTTGATTATGCAGACTTTTAACCGGCACCACGAGAAAACCATGCCTGACACCCAGATATATACTTTGGGGAACACATTGCCGATCGATTGATATATTTCTTGACACACATAGTGATTGCCTCAGTGACACACAGGTTGACTGCTTCGGCGGCCTGCAGGAGCAGTTGGGAAGGGTGAAGCGGCTGATCCTCCAACCTGAATTGTTCCTGTTCGTTTCTGTGCCGTTCCTCCCCCCCCAACCCCCCGACTGGTGAGGGATATCCGGTGCCCACTGGTAAACTATACAGTGCTCTGCAAAATATTGCACCGCTCCAGAGAAGCTGAGAACCCGAGGCCTAACATCAAAGATGGCCACTGCTCAGACTTGAGCCTTCCACAGCCTGTGAAAACGCAGATATTCTCTGCTACAAGCCTCTCACATTCCCTAGATCACCTTTGGGTAACATATTGGGCCAATGAGGGCTGAGATCAGCTCCGACCCAGACACCACAAGCATGCCTAACCATTTGCAGCCTGTCTGGAGGAGCAATCTTTATCCGATGCAGAGATGGAAGCTATGGAAGAGAGCGAGAAGGAAGCCCTACCGCTGGATGACCGGCTCCCGGTTCTCTCGCCACTCACCTAGCATACGACCCGATGGGGTTCAGCAGGTTGTGGAGGATGTGGGCACTGCCCACAACCTGCAGGTGAGGCAACTCCCTGGAAGAGGGTCCAGAAATCCTGCACTTGTCGCTGGGTTCGGCTGGTGCTGTGAACATGGTACATTATTTCATAGGGATGGCTGGGGCTGGTGGGGAAACCAGCTGGGACCGTTTCACCGTAATGTGCCCACCTTGGATGGCATAACACTGGGGGTAGACGGCCTCTAAGCAGCATCCATTTGCCTCTCAGTTTACACCCGGATACCACATGCCAACTACCAGTGGGTTTTTTTCACTTTATTTCATATCATTATTTTAGTTATACATGTTTCTTGCTCAAAGTCATGCCATATGAATCTAAAATTTTCTCATTTATTGCATTTTATTAAAAAATAAATAAACGTGTGCAAAATGTTACACATGCCAAACAAATCTAATCAGTCAATATCTGTATTGTATTTATATTTCATATTTTTATTTTTTATTTTTATTTTATCTTTATTTTTATTATTCTTTATTTTTATTTTCTTCATTATTATTATTATTTTTATTTTATTTCATTTTATTTTATTTTTATATTTTTTTTATATTTATATTTATTATTTTTCTGACTGGATGTAAAGTGTATATTGAAAAGAAATAAGAACATGATACATGCTCTTTTTATGTTCTGTTCTATGTATGGCACGAGGGATACGGTATGACCCTTTTATGTTGACTAGTCCAGCACCCCATTGAGAACGTCGTTCTGTTGGAACGCAGACGCTGATTTTCAGTTTTTCTGTGGAACGCAAATAAGATTCAGTGGAACGCTCACATGACCGCTATTGCGGTCGAAAACGAGGCTTGGAACACGTAACGAAGAAACAAGCGACAGCTGTATCTCCCCCATACGGACGAGCTGACGACATCCGGAGGAGGGGTTTAACAGATTTAAATACCAAGCCGGGCGGCAAAAAGAATCTACACAGTAGACTGATCTTTATAATATCTGAATTGCGCATAGCAGTTGTTGTGGCACTGCGCACTTTATTATAATAACTTGCACATACAAAATAAATAAATTAAGGAGGTGACCCATGTTTGAAAAAGATTTCTGACCATCCCAGAGGCAAATCTATGCAAAGATACCAGATTTTAATATTGGTATCATAGTTTGTCTTATGGTAAATGAAAAGTTGCCCCACCAAAAGTGCCCATGGCTGTCCCCAGAGTTTGTACATAGATTTTTCTGCTAAATGTGAAAATATTGTTTCAAAATAAAAAAAAGTCGTCAGTTTAATGATAAAGGTGCACATTTAGTCAGTGTACATATGGAATGTAACAAGGTATCTGCATGCTGTCAATACTACCTCATGGGGGAATATTGGAGTAGAGGGACACTACATCCAAACGCGCCAACTGTGAATCAGGTGTACAATTTACATGAGATGGCCTTTCTATTGCTTAGCCCGTGTCTTGTATATAGGAGGGTGTTTGAACCACTAGAGAATGTAGGATTTTATATTAAAAATAAATTTAAAAAAAATATTGCAGTTTTCGGTCAATGATCGGACGTCCTGGGAATTTTTTCATGTTTTTGCCGATTTTGGGGAGACAGTACATAGTGGCCATTGTTGGTTTTCGTTTAAACACGAATTGATATTTATTTTAGTGATTGTCCCATTTTCTAGGGCTTCTAAATGGAGTTCCCTCAGTTCCTCAACAAGCCTCACTATTTAAAAGTTGATATCTTTCTGTATTCTTCAGGTGTTCCATATACATATTAATGTATGGAATATGATCAATCAGGACTATGTTGCCTCCCTTATCAGATGTTTTTTTCCCAATACTAGTTCATGTACTGCCCTTCGTTCTCACCTTGAACGAGTATGATGTTCGAAAGTTTGTTTTTTCATGAGATTTTCAATTTTTTTACACACCAATTTGACAAACACTAAGTGGACAAGTGAAGGTACTCTTTGGTCTCAATGTGGTGTTACGGTGAGATTTATCTTGTTCATCCAACAAGGAGACAAGGTTTTTAAGGTGTTGATAATCGTTAGTTTCTAGATGCAATACTGCAAGTCTCTCCCTCAGATTTCTTTAAAATTGGCATGCAGTGCAAGTTTTCTGCCAAAAATATAGAAATTTTTAACCCCTTCGAAACAATTAAATTTGGGGGTGGGAACAAAAAATAAGTCCATGTCTCAAAAAGGAAAAGTCAGGTTTGTAAATAAAAGTTTGACAAATTTATAATTAGATCTTTGTTCACAGTTCTTTACATTGTCCTTTGTAACCCCTCAAGCACCATGCAGTTTCTAAAAAAGCCAAACATTGACCCTTACTTGCCATCCTATTACTGCCCTATTTCGCTACTACGGTTTGCCTCCAAGATCCTCGAGAGAGTTGTGTACACTGAATTGACAGACTTCTTTGAACGCAGCGCTCTGCTCAACCTGCTTCAGTCCAGATTCTGCACTAATCACTGATCAGGTCCTTTTCGACAAAGTATCCAACTAAACTTTATTAGCAATAATCAGCATAGTTTTATGAAACACAGGTCATGTCAAACTAACCTAATTGCATTTTACGAAGAAGTAAGTAGAAGTATAGATCAGGGTGTTGCAGTGGATGTGATCTACTTGGATCTTGCCAAGGCATTTGATACGGGTCCTCACAATAGGTTAGTCTTCAAACTAAAAGAAATTGGTCTAGATGATTATTCTTGTTCTTGGGTAGAACATTAGCTTAAGGATAGAGTACAACGATTTGTAATTAATGGTAAATTTTCAGGCTGGACAAAAGTGGTAAGTGGTGTCCCTCAGGGTAATGTTTTGGGACCACTTCTATTTAACAAATTTATAAATGATCTTGAAATAGGCATTGGAAGCCATGTATCAGTGTATGCAGATGACACAAAACTTTGTAAAGTAATAAAATGTGAGCAGGATATTGCTTTGCTGCAGAGGGATTTGGATAGATTGGGGGACTGGGCACTAAAATGTCAGATGAAATTTAACGTAGAGAAATGCAAAGTTATGCACAAGCAACTTACACACTAAATGGTAGTGAATTAGGGATAACCACACACGAGAAGGATTTGGGAATTGTTATAGATAACAAATTAGGCAGCAATATACAATGTCAATCTGCAGTTGCTAAGGCCAGTAAGGTTTTGTCATGTATAAATAAGAGCATAAATTCTCGGGATGAAAATATAATTTTGCCTCTTTATAAATTGCTGGTAAGACCACACCTTGAATATGCTGTGCAATTTTGGGCGTCTGTTCTAAAGAAAGTTATCATGGCACTAGAAAGTCCAGAGACTTTGATAAAAGGAAATTGATAAAAGGAATGGAGCATTTTAGTTATGAAGAAAGGTTAAAAAAATTAAATCTGTTTAATTTGGAAAAAGGGCGCCTGAGAGGAGATATGATAACTTTATACAAATATGTTCGGGGCCAGTACAAACCTTTATCTGGAAATCTATTCATAAACAGGGCTATACATAGGACACAAGGTCACACATTTAGGCTGGAAGAAAGGAGATTTCATCTAAGGCAAAGAAAAGTTTTTTTTACAGTAAGAGCAATAAGGATATGGAATTCTCTGCCTGAAGAGGTGGTTTTGTCAGAGTCACTACAGAGGTTTAAACTGCAATTGGATAAATACTTACAAAAACATAACATACAGGGATATAATTTCTAATTAGTGGGGTAATAGCTGCTTGATCCAAGGAGACATCTGACTGCTATTTTGGGGTCAAGAAGGAATTTTTTCCTAGTTTGTGGCAAAATTGGAAGCGCTTCAGACTAGGTTTTTTGCCTTCTTTTGGATCAACAGCAACAACATATGTGAGGAAGGCTGAACTTGATGGACACAAGTCTCTTTTGCTATGTAACTACTTAATTGCTGCTAAATCTAGCAGTTACTACTCTCCTAATTCTACTTGAACTTTCTGCTGCTTTCTACACTGTTCATTAACAACTTCTCATCGTCCGTAATCTTTGTCTATGAGACTCTGCTCTTTCCTGGTTCTACCTCTCCCAGTGCTCTGCCAGTATTTTTACTAGTTATTTCTCTCCTCCGCAACCCCTCTCCGTCAGCGTTTCCCAAGGTTCTGTCCTCGGTCCCCTACTGTTCTCGATCTACACTACCTCCCTTGGTAAACTCTTCAGCTCTTTTGGCTGCCAATATAGTTTCTATGCAGATGAGACATATGTCCTCTCCCGATTTCTTACCATCCTTTCTGACTCGTGTCTCTGACTGCAATTTCGAACTGGATGGCTGTTTATACTCTTACTTAACCTGTCCAAAACAGAGCTTCTCGTCTTTCTGCCCTCAAGGGTCATGTTGGTCTCCCACCACGTCAATGGCATTACCATCAGCTCTACCTCGCAGGCTCGCTGCCTTGGAGTTCTCTTTGAGTCAGACCTCTCCTTCGTCCCTCAGATTCAGTCACTTGGCAAATCATGTAGTTTCTATCTCAAAAACCGAGCTTGTGCTTGGACCTAACACTTGATGTGGCCAGGGTGCCTTGGCTACTGCAATTCGCTTCTCAGTGGTCTTACGGGTTTGCTCCAATACAAATTTATAATGAATGCGGCTGCAAGGCTCATCTTACTGTCTGCCCTCAGCTCCCATGCCTCAACCCTTTGTCAGTCTTTACACTGGCTTCACGTAACATATACAAGGCTCAATTTAAAACTCTGGTACTTGCTTACAAATATTTACATAACGCTTCTCTTACCTACCTATCCTCATTGATACACCATTATGTCCATTCCAGGGTCCTAAGCTCTGCCGAAGATCTGTCTATTAGCTGTTTGTACTCTCACTTCTGACGCCGACCGTCAAAACTTTTCTAGGGCTGCATTTCCCTTCCCTGCTGCGTTAGACACTCACCCATTCTCAGTTCCTTCAAAAGATCATTATAAACTCACTTCTTTAGGAAAGGATATCAATTAAACCATTAATGGCTTTCCCTCCCCGCACCTTGGTTACCCACCCTGCTTTCTCTCTTGCAACCGTGTCATCCAAAAAACAAGTACTTCACTTTTCCCGTACATGAAATACATCCTACCCTCACCTCATGCCTCTAGCTAGGGCACTCAACACCTTCCAGCTCGTCTTGTTGCAAATACATATGTTAGTCAACCAATTGTACAACTCTAAGAAATTTTTTGTACTTTAAAAATAGAAAATAATAAAGCCCAAAAGGAATACTATAGAACAATCACAAACCACAAATCACAAATGCATATAGGTACATTTCAAATCTTACTAGATTTCCAAATCAGCATGAATATTTAGGTCACAAAAAAAAAAAAAAGTGCAGAACGTTCTCTATTCAATATTAAAAAAATATATATTTACTCACCGTAAATTCCTTTTTCCTTAATATGGTGGCAGTACACTAAGGATGCACTCTTCCCTGGGACAAGAAAGAAACATAAAAGATCCTCCCCCCACTAGGTATAAAGTACTAACCTTCCAAGATCCCACAGTTTGTAACAATAAAACACTAGAGACCTAACACTGCAAAAATTAATCAAAAAGAGAGGGAACCTTTACTGCCACCATATTATGGAAAAATTAATTTACGGTAAGTAGAATTACAGTTTTTCCTAATATACGGTGGCAGTACACTAGGGATGCGATACCAGAAAAAACTTAGAGCGGGAATTAGACAACCACTGCTTGTAACACCTTACGCCCGAAAGCTGCTTCAGAGGCAGAGAATATGTCTAGCCTGTAATGCTTCACAAAAGGTGTTGAATAAAGACCACGTAGCCGCTCTGCATATATCCTCTGGGATGCTTGAGCCTTTTCTGCCCAAGAGGTAGCCATAGCTCTTCTTGAATGTGCTTTTAAAGATGTAGGCAACGGCAATTTAGAGGAAGTGTAAGCCAATTTTTTTTTTTTTAAATTCTTTATTTTATCGTGCATGGGATAACCAAGGAGGCAAGCAACGCCACAACAGCGAGTGCAAGCTGATTAGACATCATAGAAGAACAATTGTGTGGCATATAATAACATTGCACATTTTTTATGTAATAACAGATTAATCACAAGGTTAGCGTTTATGTCAGCTCTGATATAAGATTTTGGGAGACTGAGTCATATTTAACTTGCTGACAATAGATTTAAGGGTTTTATATGAACAAGCTTGAACAGACAAGGTTCGATACGTCTAGCGACTAACTGCTATACTCCCCCGGGAGACCCCTCATGTATGCACTATTGGGTTCTCTAAGGGTTAGGGTGTGAACATGCAGTATGGTCAGTGGATTCAAACAGAAAGGAGATGAAAAGCAATAACAAGGGGTATACAGTGGTCATACTGTAGTTTGAAGCTCATGCAGGTGTATGTCTGAGTTACTCTCTGCAAGTATGGCCTTGCGAGAGGTAGCCAGTCCAGTGCCATGAGTCCCCCAGAGTCCTGCAGTGCTTCCCCCATCAGCCTATGCCTTCAGGGGTCGCAAGCCAGTCCTGCCGCATGTCGCTCAGGTTTTCGCTCCAGTGTGGAAGTTGGCGAGCCTGTGGGTACAGGGAGATGGCAGGTATTGCGTTTAGCCTGGAAAAAACTTTTCTTTGTGTTCCAGCTGGGTAGGTGAGGAGCGGCTCCGTAAGCTGTTATGGAGAGGCGGTTGAGTCTGGGTGCCGGTCCCTGGGAGGTTGGGGTGCCATGCCCGTGTGTGGAGCAGCCCTTCTGAGTCAAGTTTCGCGGGCGCCTCTTCCGACTCCTCTGTAGGGTGCGGATGCGTTGTTTGCGCTGAGGGCCCTGTCTCCCCCCACTTTTCATTTCCGGATGTTCAAATGAATGTCGCTGCTGTTTAGGGGGTTCATCTGTCCCCTCCAGCGTGCCGTGCTTTGGAGTGGCTGTTTCTGCCTTCTGTGAGGAGAGGGCTGCCGCTGATTCTGCGCGGAGTCTGATCCGTTCCCAAAATGCTGCGCAGATGTGGTCGAAAGCCTCAATTAGGTTCAGGTTTTGATTCTTAGGATCACGTCCAGTCTCCATATGGGGTGCCAAGTCTGAGCCTTGGCGGGTATACTGTGTGTGCAGGTCAGCCCCGGGGGTAGGGATACAGCGTGAGGTGCCGGGATGTCCCTAACCGGCAGAGGGGGGAATCGCGGGATCTCACCAGGGCGTTCTCGGTAGTTTGTGGGTAGAGGGATCGGCCGCCTCCCTCTCTCCCGTGTTGCGTGGTAGGCTGCAACTAGGCCTCAAGCTTGGTCCAGTGAGATGCTGACCGGTTGACGAGGAGCCAATAGCCAGTTTAGTAGCCCTGGGGTGGTAGGGTCACAGCAGGGTCTTCTGATGTCAGATTTGCATTACAAGAGTCCGCTTATGAGAGTATAATTGAAGATATCTCCAGGAGCTCATGCTGCAAGCGACCGCTCGCCATGCCAGTCAAGCCCCGGCCCAGTGTAAGCCAATTTTATGGTATCCACCTGCCATCTAACCAGACTAGTCTTGGAAGCTGTAAGACCTTTAAATTTTCCCAAAACATTAACAAGATGGTCTGATCTTTTGAAGCCAGATGAACGATCAATATAAATCCTAATGGCTCTTCCAACATCTACAGAAAGATAAGTCCTGCGCTCACTACCATCACTACTGGGCAGCAGCAAAGGCTACAGTACACATCAACCCCAATATTTAGTAAAAACTAAAGAAAAACAAGTTACATGCACTCTCTTCTTAATCCCTAAGTATTTTTAAACAAATCAAGGTTTTTTTTAGTTTCCTCCAATGGCCATGAGAAGATAAGCCCATTTGCCAATGTCAAGACAGACCCCCCGCCTAGGTGGTTCCTAACTCTAACCATTCACCCTGCTTCCTTGAGCTTCTGGCAAAAATCTCTAATGAGACGGAAAGAGGTATTTTTTATACACACCCCTATATATTATTAACCCTTAATAGGGAACACATGGAATGGGCAGCTGCATTGTAACAATGCTGAGTGATACAAAAAATGGATACAAATGCAGAAAGACAAGTCCTGTGCTCACTCCCATCACTACTGGGCGGCTGCAAAGACTACAGTACACATCAGCCCCAATATATAGTAAAAAACAAAGAAAAACATCTCTAATGAGACAGAAAGGGGTATTTTTATATACACCCTTATATATTATTTACCTTTATGTGTACTGTGGTCGTTGCTGCCGCCCAGGAGTGATGGAAGTGAGCGCAGGACTTGTCTTTCTGCATTTGTATCCATTTTTTGTATCACTCAGCATTGTTACAATGCACCTGTCCATTCCATGTGTTCCCTATTAAGGGTTAAAAATCTTGGATCTTTCCTTTGTCTACAAAAAAAAAAAAACCAAAAAAAAAAAACCTGATCTTTCTTGATAACCTCTCCAGCTTTTATACTGGGAATTCTTATATCTAGGCTTCCAGGAAAACTTCCTGCCTTGAGGAAGAGCCTTCTTTGTTTCAGACATCTGTCGAATCAGTTCTTTCATTGGAGATCCGAATAACACTCCTTTCCAAAGGAAGTTCACAGAGCGCTGCTTTAGAGGCTGTATCGGCCGTCCAGGCTTTAAGCCATAGGGCTATACGGGAAACAGATGTTAATCCCATGATACGAGCCAACGAGTTTTATTACTTCTGTTATATCCAGAAGGTAATCAAACAATTTAAGGTTTCTGAACATGTGTACAATATCCTTTTCTTGTTGATCTACTATGAATCTTCTAATCCCTGAATCCAGTAGGTCTGAGCTTTAGCCATCGCTGCTTTACTTTGGAAACCTGCATCTTGGTAAGCCTGTCTGCAAGAAGTTTAAGACCTCTTATCCATTGGGTCCTTCAAGCCAGAAACTTCCCCAATTGGATTTTTTTTTTTTTTTTAGACAGTTGTGCTACCTGTACATAGACAACTGTCTTCCCATCTGTCTTCTAACTTGTTGAAATGTCCAGATATAAATGCTCTCTTCTCTGTATTTTTCCATTCCCTATTCATGAATTCCAGAATATGTTGGTGTCTTTGTAGGGCATTTTTATTGCTTCCTCTGGTATATCCTCAGGTAAAGCAATACTAACTTCTATAACAAATCTTTAATTCCTTGTGTGGGAAGAATCACTAGAAGTGTCTGAAAGTGCAGACACTGAACATTCACCAGAAGACAATCTAGACGAGGATCTTTTTCGTTTGGTTTTTAGAAGTTGGCACTTGAACAGGAGCAGGTGGATTTGCTTTTGAAGGATTCAAAAGTTTGAACTAGGTTGTCTTTAAACCAATATTTAAAAAATAAATAAAATATTGATTTCATGTCCTGTTGCTTAGATCTTTCCAGCATTAAGGACGCACATTGATTGCAGATTATTTTCTTTGTACCATATGGTAGAGGTGTAGAACATTCACTACATACCAAAATGCTTTGTCTCGTACGCAGATTTTTCTGGGCACTGGAGCAGTCCCTTTGTTTTTTTCCATATTTTCAGGAGAGACAGGACTAGACATACCTGCAAAACATATTTAAAAATAAAAACTTTAGCAGAGATTTTAAAGATTGAGATAAAATAAATCTCACCTCTATAACCTCTGACTCTTGTGGGGAGGGGGGGGGCTGGAGACATGGGAGATCCGTTCCGAGTAGCCTCCATACTCTCAATAGGACATGCACAGCTTTATACAATAAAATTTGTAAAACTTTGCACCAAATTTCTGAAGTTCCAATTGCGCAGTAGTGCGATAGGAACTTTGGTGGAACGCAGAAACTTCCGGGTGGGCATTTCACCGCTGTGCGCATGCATCCTATTCGGGCAGTGATTTGCGGCCTCTAGGGACCACCCTCTAGTTCCACCGGTAGCCAAACTCGGCATAAAACAAGCAGCTCCTAGCTGCTCTGTAATCCTGCAGGTTGGAGCATGGCCGCTCAGCTCTCCACCCAGGAGGCTATCAGGCCAGTTCCCCCAGGCATCACCCTGTGTGCCTCACCAGTATTCCACTTAGCTTCAGATGATCGTTCCTGTTGAAAAAAGAAAAATAACTGTGGGATCTTGGAATGTTATTTTATACATAGTGGGGGAGGATATTTTATGTTAATTTCTTTCAGATGTTTGTCCCAGGGAAGAGCACATCCATATTGTTCTGGTAGTATTTTATTGCACTTAAATCAAATCAAATTCCACAGCTGATCTATGATACCTTCACCAAATCTCCTGAGTAAACAATATGGCCACACCCTATGCATTTTTAATCTATCAGAATTCTTCAAGGGATTCCAGCTAATCTATTTTCAACTTGGTACAAACAATAAAACCCTGATGCAATGGAGAACATGCATACAAATATTCCCTAAACATCAGTACCATTTCCTTGCCATTCGCAGAATTTTCCGATATTCAGCCAATCTGGATTGGTCGAGGGTTCGGGCCGGCACACACATGTGATTTGCCAAACGTCATCTTGTGGGCTAAGAAACCTCCACTTCCTTGCCTAGGAAGCTCACCTTTTCTCCGTATTCTTGCATTACCTCCTTTTGCCCTTTTTCGAAAGTCCTGTAACCTAATATTGCTGCTGAAATTTTTGTTTTGTCCATTTCTTTTCAGATGAAATTTGATTATTTTTTTGATCCTTGCCGCCACTGCAGCTTGTTTAGAAGAGAACTCCCTAAATTGGTATACTTGTGGGATTGCCATATTTGAGGGTACCAAAGAACTAGTGTTTGGTATCCATATTGAAATTCTACAAGAATTAGGGAGCTATTTACTAGAAAGCCGAAAGACAAAGTATGAAAAGCCCTTCCTTTCAGCCAAGCCCTGTCTTTCAGCCAACTTTACCAATTAAAAAAAAATTAAAGGATAATAAAATAAGGGAGGTTAAATCTGACAGGCAATCCTCAAAACTTACCTATTTGAATATTATTTTCACTGTGATTTTTTATTTTAATATTTCAATGTGACTTTATGCCCAATTGGTTTCCCCCCTTATCATTTAGGGCCCCCACACGCTGCAAATGAGTAGGGTCTGGGAGGAGGAGAAGAACTATAAGTCCACCAACCATTATTATTCAGAGCGCCCAACCACAGACAATGGGTCGGGGCTGGGGTGGACAATAAAATCGCCCCCATTATAAATTAGGGCCCCCACACTCCGCCAATGGGTGGAGAATCCATCGGTTTCTCCACATTATCATTTAGGGCTGGGAGGGGGTACAAAAGGTTTCCTCCCCCATTATAACTTAGGGTCCCCAACAGTCATCCACAGGCAGAGGTCACTATGTTACCCCATAAAATTATTTTAATATAGGGATGCACCAAAATGAAAATTATGGGCTGAAACCGAAAATTCAGGATGCCCTTGTCCAAAAACCGAAAATGACTTTCCCCCAAATGATTTGGAATTTTTTTTTTTCCCTATAATTGTATTATTAGACTTTTTAGAGACTCCCTTCTCTTTTAGTGGTCCCCCCTGCTTAATGTCCCCCCGTTCCATAGTGTTCTTCCCCTCATCCCAAGTGCAGTATTCTTGACTTTTCATGTTATCATTACTATCTTTCATTGTGCTATATAATCATCTGAATTGTGAGTTTTAAAAGTTCCCTGCAGCAAACCAGGACATTGCTCAGATCATCTCCAGCTGAACCAGTGCCTTAAGCAAGGACACCATAAACCCCTAATAGTGGACACTATTGTTTTATTGTATTTAACTATTTTTTTTAATTTTTTTTTTAAACAATGTATCTTTAAACACTGTTTCTCTGTCATTGTAGTGTGTGTGTGTGTGTGTGTGTGTATGTGTATTTTGTAGTTTGTCTTGTTCTGCATCTTAAAGATTTTCCCTGCCCTACTCATCATTGTTGATTTGTTAACTTGAATGTTATTCAATAGTGATGTCCCGAACTGTTCGCCACGGACTCCAGTCAGCTGACACATTCCAGCCAATCAGCAGCAGACCCTCCCTCCCAGACCCTCCCACCTCCTGGACAGCATCCATTTTGAAGCTGCATTCTTAGTGAGCTGTCCAGGAGGTGGGAGGGAGGGTCTGCTGCTGATTGGCTGGAATGTGTCAGCTGACTGGAGTCCGTGGCGAACAGTTCGGCGAACCGTTCGGGACATCACTATTATTCAACTATCTGCTTATCTCTATAGACTTTCTCTGTTATTTCTGCTCTCCCCCCTTATTTTATTGATAAAAGCTCCCTGCAGCAAACCAGGACATTGCTCAGATGCCCACCCACCCCTCACCACCCCAAGTTTCTTACTAAATTTATAGATAGAATCTCACACACAAATTTAGATGATTGGTCATGACAGCTGCAAACATTGCCAGTAATCAGCACACACCCTCATTCTCTTAACCCCTAACACTCAGCCATAACCCTCCTTACTTCTGCTCATTCTGCTTTCCTCAAAATGCCTACTCATAGGAGCAATGCTCTATCTTCTCATCTCTCATCTCTCTCTCAGCATCAAAATATCTCCTTACACCCACTTCCCTCAACAACAATTACATTAACATTAATCCTTCTCTGCTTCAATCCCCCTTCTCTCATCTCAAGCCCTGCACTTATTTCTCTATTCTCTCTCTCTCCTGCTCTACCTCCATCTCAGAGACCCCACTCATTAAACCCATTCACACCTCCTGTCACTATCACTCCTCCTACTTCTAGCAGCTGGTGATGTCTCACCCAACCTGGGGCCCTTCACTTCATCTGCCCAGACTAAGACAACCAGAAATCACACAAACCTCATCCACATACCCTGCAGTTTATCCTCATTTACCAACATTCAGTGTGCACTCTGGAACGCCCACTCAATCTGTAGTAATCAACAGCTATACACGACCTTGTCATCTCTAACTCACTGAGACCTGGCTGACCCCTCTGATACCGCTACTCTCGCTTCTTTATGTTTCGGTGGACTACAATTCTCCCACACTCCGAGACTCGACTGTAAAGGAGGCGGTGTAGGCATCCTTCTCTCCCCTCAATGTACCTTTCAAGCCCCTGCCCTCTCCTTTACTTCCTTTGAAGTTCACACTGTCCGCCTTTTTAAGCGCACTCCTTTAAGAATTGCCATTATCTATCGCCCTTCCGGTCATCCTAGGCTATTTATTGAACACTTTTCTTCTTGGCTACCCCACTTTCTCTCCTCTAGCACTCCCTCACTCATACTTGGGGACTTTAACATCCCAATCAACAACCTCAATTACCCTGATACCTCCCGCCTGCACTCTGTAACCTGCTCCTTTGGCCTCACTCTGTTGTCTACTTCAGCAACTCATACAGCAGGAAACACTCTTGACCTCATCTTCACCAATCTATGTACCACCTCTAATCTCTCCACTGTTCCATTGTCTGACCACCATCTGATAACATTTGACATCAGCATATCCCGCACCCAAATTTCACCAGCCTCAACTCTCCAATCTCACAAAAACCTCAACTGCCTTGATCTCCAGCATTTCTCCACCAAACTCCAAACTCTCATTTTACCCATCTCAAATCTAACTTGCCCTACCTCTGCAACCTCCCTCTACAACTCAACTCTCTGCTCTTAACTCGACATCATGGCACCTCTCGCAATTAAATGCAGCAAGCGCCCCCAATTACAACCAAGGCACACCAAGCTCACCCGTTACCTCCAAAAATGTTCTAGAACTGCTGAACGCTGCTGGAGAAAGTCTCACTTTGCATCTGACTTCCTCCACTATAAATTTATGCTACGCTCCTACAGCCTGGCTTTCTCCGCTGCAAAAGTATACTACTTTGACACCCTCATAAGTACACTGTCCCATCAACACAAACACCTATTTCACACTTTTGATGCTCTTCTTCGCCCTTTTACTCCCCCTCCTTCTACCACCTTGTCCGCCATAAACTTTGCATCTCACTTCACTGAGATCTCTACAATCAGAGAAGAGATCGCTAATCTCTCTCCTTCCCCTACCAATATATCACCCCACTCCCTCCACCATTCTGCACTCATTCACACCTGCTACAGCAGAAGTGGTTCATGCTCTGCTCCGGTCCTCCCGCCCCACCACATGTTCCCTTGATCCTATTCCCTCGCATCTCCCTCTCTTGCTCTTCCTCTCACTAAAACCTTAAATATCTCCCTTTCCTCTGGCACATTTCCCTCTCCCTTTAAACATGCAACTGTAACCCCAATTCTGAAAAAGCCCAGCCTTGACCCCAACTCACCATCCAACTACCGCCCTATCTCGCTATTGCCATTTGTCTCCAAGATCCTCGAGAGAGTTGTGTACATCAGACTGACTGACTTTCTCGAATCCAACTCTCTGCTTGACCTCCTTCAGTCTGGATTCCGCGCTGGTCATTCTGTCGAAAACGCTGTGACCAAAGTATCCAATGACCTAATCGCTGCTAAATCTCGCAGCCACTACTCTAAACTAATTCTCCTTGATCTTTCTGCTGCCATCAACAGCTTCTTTGCATTCTCCGTAATTTTGGTCCACGGGATACTGCTCTCTTCTGGTGCTCCTCCTACCTCTCCCAGCGCTCTTTTGGTGTTTCTTTCTATGACTGTCTCTTCCCCCCAACCACTTTCTTTCTGTTGGCGTCCTCCAAGGTTCTGTCCTTGGTCCCCTACTGTTCTCTATCTATACTGCCTCCCTTGGGAAACTCATCAGCTCTTTTGGCTTCCGTTATCATTTCTATGCGGATGACACGTAAATCTACCTATCCTCTCCTGATCTCTCTCCAACCATCTTGACTCGTCTCTCTGACTGCCTCTCTTCGATCTCCAACTGGATGGCTGCTCACTTCCTTAACCCCTTAAGGACACATGACGTGTGACATGTCAAGATTCCCTTTTATTCCAGAAGTTTGGTCCTTAAGGGGTTAAAATCAACCTGTCCAAAACAGAACTTCTGGTCTTTCCTCCCTCAAGTGTAACTACTCCTGTGTCTGTCTCCCTCCAAGTCAACGGCACTACCATCACCTCTACCTCACATGCTCACTGCCTGGGTGTTCTTTTTGACTCCAACCTCTCCTTCACCCCTCATATCCAATCAATCACCAAATCCTGTCGCTTCTCAAAAACATAGCGCTCATTCGCCCCTATTTAATCCCAGATGCAGCTACGGTGCTGGTCCATGCTCTTGTTATCTCTCGCCTTGACTTCTGCAATACCCTTTTCAGTGGTCTTACATGTTCCAAGATTGCACCGCTGCAATCTATAATGAATGCGGCGGCGAGGCTCATTTTCCTGTCCGCTCGCACCTCCCACGCCTCCCCGCTCTGTCAGTCCCTGCACTGGTTTCCAGTTAAATATAGGGCTCAATTTAAAATTCTGATGCTTGCTTACAAGTCCCTAAATAATGCTGCTCCAACCTACCTATCCTCCCTAATACACAAGTATGTCCCATCGCTCTGCCAAAGACCTAAATCTATCTTCTGTCCGCACTCCCACCTCGCCTCCAAGATTTCTCCAGGGCTGCACCTCTTCTGTGGAACACCCTTCTCTTTTCCGTAAGACTTTCACCCAGTCTCCACTCATTCAAAAAATCATTGAAAACTCACTTTAAGAAAGCATATCAGTTAAACTGTAAGCAGGTTTTTATCCCCACCCCCATGACTCCTCTCATGCAACTGTCAAAAATTACCTACTAAGCCCTCAATGAATACTTTTCTAACAACCTACTTCGTACCCATACTTTTACCCTTTGTGTCCCTACACCCCACTCCCTCTAGAATGTAAGCTCATTGAGCAGGGCCCTCCACCTCCATGTTCCTGTATGTCCAATTGTCTGGTTAAAATTATAGGTCTGTTAGTCCACCCAATGTACAGCGCTACGGAATGTGATGGTGCTATATAATTAAAATAATAATAATAATAAATAATAATAATGTAAGCATGCCTGTTAAACTATGCACTACAAAAAAAAGTAAAAAAAATGTTTTTCTTTTTTTTTTATCTCGGGAAATTTGATGGGATAGACCCATTTTAGGCCAAAAAATTGGCAGCAGAAATTTTGGTGCATCCCTATTTTAATAGGTGTCCCATATTTTGTCCAACAACCAATTCTTCCTTTCATTCTTTGTAATTCCTATTCGTTCATTGATCTTTTGGAAAAGTGGCTGAAATTCAGCCAAAAATGAATGCCCAGGTCAACTATGAAGTGGGCATGTGTGAGAATTTGACCATGCAAGCTAGTGTGTTCAGATGAAGAATGCCACTTCATTTTGATGCTCTAAATATTTTGGAATTTTGGATTCGTCTATTTTTTGGAGGATCAGTTTCAGATGTAAAATTTTACAAAGATTTACAATAAATATTTTGCCAATTTTTTCAGGAGATAGAATAGTCTTGTTGTTTATAATTTTATAGATTTTTTTTTGGCTATTTTGTTTGTTTTTTCAATTTACTCATAATATTTCATACATAACGATCGTGAATCATAACCTCTTTCTCGGTTTGCAATTGTTTCTAATTTGATCAAATTGCCTCCTATAACACTTGTATGTGGTTTATAAAAAAAATAAATTAACATGTAGAGACCTGAACTTTATTTTCTAGAAAGTGATCAGTCATGTTTTCTTGTAAATTCATTTTTGTTTAATATCCCAGAAGGCCATCATTCAGCCTCCATTCTGTTTTGAATTTGACGTTTGATTTTGTTACCCATAGTATTTTCATTATGATCTGACCACAGTGCGTTATTTTTTTTATATTGTAAAACTACTTGCAACATAGGTTCAGGTCCCAATGACAAATCAATTCTAGAATAGGAAAAATGGGCAGTGGAGAAAAACCCTTTTGTTTTTCTTATTGTATATTCTTCAACATAAAGCTTACATTTTTAAAATTTGAGAGCCTCTTAGCTGAATTCTCTAATATTTTGTTTATTTTATATCCGTGTATGCCAAGCTACATCTAGAACAATATTGAAATCTACAGCAATTACAATTAGTCCTTTCGCAACTTTCACTAGAATTCTGTGAACTAATGGTACAGTTTGTTGTTGGGGGCAAAAATAGCGACAATTTAATAGATTAAATCTTGTATTTCACAAATCAATCCAATTGGCATAATATTTTACACTTTAACTCCTTTTTTGGAAATAATAGCAATTCCCTTCTTTTTAACATGATTTAACAGAATCAAATAGAAAAAAAAATAAGAATAAAAAAATAAGAGGGCCAACATTAAAAACAGACAATGAAAACATAATCGAATCTAAAAATCTACAACTGATTTATGGTCAAACCCCTTCAAGACTGTAAATTATTCTAGCCCAACGAGCACAGTTACTAATGTCATTTCAAGATACACCTAATGGAGAGGGACAAAGGAAGATCATAAGGCCTCATTTTTTCTCTCACATAGAAAACACGTATTAGAACATATACTTTATGATTATTAGGTTATTATTTATATAGCGCCAACAAATTCCACAGCGCTTTACAATGGGTGGATGAACAGACATGTAGTTGTAACCAGACAAGTTGAACACACAGGAACAGATGGCTTGAGGGCCCTGCTTACATGCTAGAGGGAGTGGGGTAAAGTGACACAAAAGGTAAGGATAGTAGTAGACTAACGACAGTTGCAAGAGAGGAATCAGTCAGGAGTTATTAACAGTTTAATTGATCCGCTTTTACAAAGAAGTAGGTTTTTAATGATTTTTTTGAAGGATTGGAGACTGGGTGAGCATCTAACGGAGGAGGGAAGAGAGTTCCACAGGAACGGTGCAGCCCTCGAGAAGTCTTGAAGGCGAGCATCAGAGGTGGAATTCCGAACAGAAGATAGACATAAGTCTTCAGCAGAGCGTTAGGGCCTAGACACAACATACTTGTTTATTAGGGAGGATAGATAGGTGGGAGCAGCATTATGTAGCGATTAGAAAGCAAGAACCAGAATTTTAAATTGAGCTCTATATCTTACAGGAAGCCAACGTAGGGACTGACAGAAGGGTGAGATGTGGGAGGACAGGAAGATGAGCCTCGCCGCCGCATTCATCATGGACTGTAACGTCGCAAGTTGGGAGCACGTAAGAATACTGAGAAGCGGATTACAGTAGTCAAGGCGAGAAAGGACAGTGGAATGGACCAGCACCTTGGTCGCATCTGCGCAATGTTTTTTGAGATCGAAACAAAAGGATTTGTCGATAGACTGAACACGAGCAAGCCTGCGCGGTGGAGCTGATGGCAGCATCGTTAACTTGGAGGGAGACAGACACAGGAGTAGCAACACTTGAGGGAGGAAAGACCAGAATTTTAGTCAAGTTGAGTTTAAGGAAGCGGGAAGCAATCCAGTTAGAAATAGCAGAGAGGCAGTCAGAGACACTAGTCAAGAGGTACAGGGAGAGATCAGGAGAGGACAGGTAGATTTGCGTGTCATCCGCATATCCATATCAAAACTCACCTATTCTACATATTCCAAAATATATGTGGGGAGAACACATCCTTATGTTATTAGCGGCGGGCGGGCACAATAATCCTAAATATTAGGGCTCGACGATTATGTTCTAGAAAGTGATCAGTCATGTTTTCTTGTAAATTAATTTTTGTTTAATATCCCAGAAGGTTTTGCTGATATTCAGATTTTTTTGTAAGTATTGATTTCAGCAGATAATCACCGGCAAAACCGATAATGTATGAGTGGGCCTGTGCGTCCATAAGGTGGCACATGCGGCCGCCTTAGGGCGCTCCGGCCTGGGGGCGCTAGATCGGAGTGACCAGCAGGAGATGGGTGCACAGCGCACCCTCCTGCCTGGCACTCTGTGTAGCGTCGCCGAGCGGAGCAGTGCGCACCACGATACAGGAACTTATGTTTCCTGTACCGGGCCGGTCTGAAAGGAAGTGCTCACTGAGAGCGGCCACGCTACCAAGAGACACACCGGGGAGCGGGGACCAAGGAGGGGAAAGAGGGGCACTAAAAAGGATATTGGTAGAGTATCCATTGGAGTGGAATACCCTACTAGTTGCGGGAAACAGTAAGGGTACAGTAGAGAACTTAATGTGTGTAAAAAAAAAAAAAATCAAATCGAATAAAATCAACACTTGTCTGAGACTTGCATAAAGTAGCTCACATACGTGAGTGGACTACGGTCTAAACAGTGCGTGGTAGCTGTAGTTTTAAGACAATAAGTCGGGTACAGAGTGCTCAATATTATCTGGGAGTTCCAGCCAGGTATTTGCCAAGACTTGTCTGGGATATGTGCTCAATATTATCTGGGAGTCCCAGCCAGGTATTTGCCAAGACTTGTCTGGGATATGTTGCAATTTGATACAAAAATTTGTAGTGGGGATTATTGTCTAAACTGTGCGTGGTAGCTATAGTTAAAGACAAAAAGTCGGGTAAAGAGTGTAGTCTCCCTACTCACAAATGCTAATGCTGTGTAAGCGCGCGTGCGCTCTCGCTCGAGTTAGCATTTCTTAACACTATGACAACTGACAGCTGAAATTGACTTTGTTTAACTACAGTGGTTTAGAGCGGAAAAATTATTACTGACCTGTTCTAACCAAGGAATAATGCAGTCATTATGAAATAAGTGATTGCATGGTAGTTGTCGCACATTTTCACCAATTGTATAATCCTCTTTACAAACAGGACATTCCAGGCTGGAACCTAGAAAGATAAGCAGTTATAAAAGCAGGACTGTTAAAAATATGAAATCTAGAGACTAATCATGCAGAAATTAAATAGTCAATGAGTCAAGAGTCGCTTCCTTTAGTAACCGCTAGACTAGATCATCAGATTTATCGGATGTTCTTGTTTAGTCACTTGGCTTTCCACCACCTCCAAACAACTGGCTACAGCAACCTACTCTCTTGGAGTATTGTACGCAGTACTGGAGACCGTATCTGTAGATGGATATTGATACTTTGGAAAAAGTCCAGAGAAGGGCTACTAAACTGGTTCATGGATTGCAGGATAAAAACTTACCAGGAAAGGTTAAAGGATCTTAACATGTATAGTTTGGAGGAAAGACGAGACGGGGGGATATGATAGAAACATTTAAATACATAAAGGGAATCAACACAGTAAAGGAGGAGACTATATTCAAAAGAAGAAAAACTACCACAGCAAGAGGACAGTCTTAAATTAGAGGGACAAAGGTTTAAAAATAATATCAGGAAGTATTACTTTACTGAGAGGATAATGGATGCATGGAATAGCCTTCAAGCTGAAGTGGTAGAGGTTAACACACTAAGGGAGTTTAAGCATGCGTGGGATAGGCATAAGGCTATCTTAGACTTAACATAAGGCCAGGGACTAATGAATGTATTTAGAGAATTGGGTAGACTAGATGGGCCAAATGGTTCTTATCTGCTGTCTCATTCTATGTTTCTATAAATGATTTGGCTTACAGGGGTCTTCAGGTTAGAGAAGCATTACGATGGTCCCTAGATTAAACCTACTATAATTGTTATTGGTCACCAATAACTTGCACAATAATCAGCTCTTTCATTGTTTCTCAACTTTCGCGGTGTACCTTATAACTTGTTTGTGCAATTATCAATACATGGTAAAAAGTAGAGCCCTAAAGCACTTCACCTTGATGAAAAGCGGTGTACGTGAAGAGTGTGTTTCTTTTACAAAAAGTGCAGATTTCAATTTTTATTTTTTTTTAAATCTTAATTTTCTTAAATGAACCTGGTTACACCATCTGGCTATCCAGCAGACAACAGGTTCTGTTACTTCCTGGTTTGGTTAGCTCAGTGAAGCTAAACTCAAGAGGCAAGTAATTGCTTAGAGCACCTGCCTTGCAAAGACTTCTACTTGAGCTGCATTGGGAAGAATGTGATTGAACAGCAACAGAAAAACTGGGCTGGGGAGGGGTTGCAAAGGCAGCAAATGTCATCTTGTACAGGTTGGTGATGCATTTCATTTGTCTTTTTGGCTTTTGAAAAGATCAAATGAAATCCACAAAAAGGAAAAAAATATTGAACTTTTGCAGCACGAATCCAGGTAGATCTTTGAAATGAAAACCCTTACAAGAATTAAAAAAGGTAAGCAACTACACCACATTTTTATGCTATTCTCTCTCATTGGGTCTTTATTACTACTTATAAAATGAAAATGTTAATTTGTACCATTTTGGATCCATAATATATTGATCCAATTCTATGAGTGTTACTTTTACTTGAGTTCTTTCTTCCCTTTTTAAGTCTTTTTCCCCTTTTGCCACTGCAGACACAAACTGATATCTGTCAGCCTTGCCTTTTGTAACAAGTTATACTTACCAGTATCCTTGTGGTATTTTACTAGCCTTTTTAAAATAGAATTTATATTTTTAGGATATCGCTTACTGTTGGACTATTTAACAACCTCCAATAGCCCTTCCTTGGAGTGTCATTGATTGACCCAATTCCTCATATTTGATAGATGTAGTGGTTTTATCTTTTCTTTGCATCTTGTGGCAATTTCCATATTTTATACTATGAGCAAATTTTTGAATAGACTTGTAGGTTCTGCTCCTGCATAACATTTACACCACTGATTGTATAATTCGGAGATATTTGGCTCCATTATAATGAAGGTATAGTGATACCATTTTTGTTTTTTTTAATTTAGCGAACACTGGCTACTCCCATCTCCCATAGTGGTGGATGTATTTGCTTAAAATATTCAGGAACAACTCTTTTGACATGATTACTTTCTACGTTTGTTAGAGGACTATTTGTTCTCCCATGTAATAAGGTTAATTTTGAAGGATGACAATTACGATTGAAATCTGATCCCCCCCCCCAATTTAAAAATAAAATAAAAAATAATAAAATAAAAAGAGGACTGAAGAGTTTTATGGGTCTGGGGTGTCCCTTTTTAAGGCTTATTTATTTTTCAACAACCAGAAGATTTAAAATGGATATTTGCAAAAGTGTCAATGGTCAGTGACTGAAAGTGAAATAAAACTGAATTTCAAGTACTGCAACATGTAGGCCAAAATAGCAACTGCGATATAGTCACAGCTTGGTTACTGTAGCAATTCACTTTTCAATTCCTTACCATTTGCTATTTAGTGAATAGAGCTATTGCATCCAAAAAAATGCATCCAAATACACCAGTCCCAAGATGACATTTGTTCACTTATCTTACACCTCTAACAGCTTTCACAATAATCTAGTTTAGCAGTATGGCCAGGCAAAAAATAAAGATGGGGCGAGGACAGTGCCAATTTTGCTGTATCAGCTGAAGACACTGAAACACAGGGAAGAACACAACACAGCAAACTGTTTCAAACCAGATTCACAGTTTTCCAGTCGTATTAGGTTGAGCAGAAAAAAAAAAAAGTATTACCTAGATATTAAGAGGTGCATAAGAATTGCTTCTATGAATCGCATTCTATAAAAGAGAGTAGTAATCTTTTCAGGGATATGTGGTGACATAATCTACTCTAAGATTTAGACTGTATTAACATGGATTACTGGTGCTAAACAGTCTCACTTACCAACATGCTCCTCTGTTATCTGGATTATAGGGAGAGCCTGGATTTTCTCATTGTCAGCAGGAGGTGGTCCCGTGTTTTCAAATTGGTTAAGTAACTTGTATGTGTTGAAAGTTGAAAATAAAGGAAGATGAAGGAAAGGGGGAGGGAAAAAGAAGGTGGAAGGAGTGATCGAGAGAAGGCAGAAAGGAGAGGTTTAAAAAAAAAAAAAAAAAATACATAAGAGAAAGGTCATACGTACAAGTTGGAACAAATTAAAAGACGCCCTGCAAAACACTCATTGTGTTGACCATTTCAGCAAGAAAAACATTTGAAATCTAGCGTATACACTGATCAGTCACAACAATAAAACCACTGATGGATGAAGTGAATAATATTGTTTATATCATTACAGTGGTAGCTGCCAAGGGGTGGGATATAATCAAGTGAACAGTATATTTTATTGCGTGTGTTGAAAGCAGGGAAATGGGCAAGTAAAAGGTCTGAGTGATGGTTGACAAAGGCCAAATAGTGATGGTTGTATGATGGAGTCAGAGGATCTCAGAAACGGCAAGTCTTGTGGGGCGTTCCTACAATACAGTGCCAATAGTGC
>OW240916.1:69528155-69565655 GCA_933207985.1 Pelobates cultripes | reverse complement strand
AAATGCCCCCCTCCTCCATACCCCATTTTACACAAATTACATACCTACACACCATTCACTATACACACACACACACTACACTCACACAAACACTCAGTGCACAAATTATATACACACACACACACTGCATCCACTGTGGCATGTATATTTTGTGCATTTACCTCTAGAAATAGTTTATTTTTTTTCCAAAATGGTAAATGTACAGAATATCGGTAAGTTATCGGCTATCGGCCTGAAAGTTCACAGATTATCGGTATTGGTTTTGGCTCAAAAAACAAAACAAAAAAAAAACAATCAATATCGGTCGATCCCTACCGGAAATACACAATATATTTAATGAACATGAATCAAAAGGAGGTTTACATATAGCATGTATCAATGGGAAGGGCAGGGGAGAAAAACATCTCTTATCTGACTTGTACAGCAAAAATTGTATACGGTTTCATATCACATGAGCAGATATTGGTAAAATCTGGTTCTGTGTTGCAGAACTTTGAGAGTGTAATCTCTCCATTTCAAATGGGTTTAGTTGCTTCTTACCCCTCCAGCGTAGGCACACCTTCATGCCTTCCTGCAGTTCGCCTTGTGCTCAGCCTAGCACGTGGCTGTCTAGCACTATATCTTTGTCGTGATTGTTGCTCTCTCCTACTCTCCCCTTCACGAGTCTCCTCGGTTTGAGCAGTTGAGCTAAAGATAGGGAAGTCAAGGCCTTCATTGAAAATTCCAAATGTAACTTGGCCATAACCGGATGGCAAAGTGAATCGTGTGGATTCTAGACCCTTAAGGAAGCAGAAAGTGAATGAGAAAATGTGGGTTATTAACCCGTTAAAGACAGAGGCAATAGTACAGGTTCTGATAAAAACAAACGCAAGAATTTGACTTGGTCTGTTCAACCATAATTTACCTCTTTCATATTCGGTGCACCTGTACTTATATATAATTTTGCTCAGTAGAAACAGGGGTTTCATTTCATATCAAATATTTATACAGTATATGAAACAATTTTATAGGAATACAAACGAAAAAAGTTTGAGAAATTAAACAATTGTATTTTTTTAGTTCTGCGTGGCATTTTAACTGTACATTAGCTTTTACTGTAATAAATTACACGTATTTGAGTTCAGCGATGTCTGGCGAGTACAAGAGTAACCCCATGTACAGGTTTTATGGTGTATGGAAAAGTTACAGGGGTAAATATAGCACGTTCCCCTTTCCAGTTTTTACATGTTGAATGTTGCCAGATTTTGAGACCGTATGGCAGCCCAGGCATGAAAATTACCTGATCATGGCATTCCATTTGGAAAGTACACACCCCAGGTCATTCAAAATGGGGTTTGTCCAGTACTTCCAGTTAACCACTTAGTCACAAACACTGGCCCAAGTTGGCATTCATATTTTTTTGCATTGTTTTACACAAAACTGTCCTTTCACGCATGACATAATCAGCATTATTTGTTTTAGTGCTCTAAAATACTTCTATTTGTGCTCTGTAATTTCTCACAAGTACAACAGTACCCCCCACCCCCTCTCCCATGTCCAGGTTTTATAGTGTTTTGGAAACTAGGGTCAAATATAAGGCTTGCCCATTTCCATTTATGCTCATTGAATTTAGCCAGATTGGTTGTGTTGCATTTGAAACTGTATGATAGCCCAGGAATGAGAATTCCCCCCACCATCATGGCATACCATTTGAAAAAGTGGACAACCCAGGGAATGTCCTTTCTTTTTTAGTAGCCACTTAGTCACAAACCCTGGCGTTTTTTGCATTTTTTACACAAAACTGCATGTTTATGAATTATATCACAGTCATGATGTGTTTTGGAACACTCATATTTGTGTTCAGCGAAGTCTCCCGAGTATAACCGTAGCACCTATGAACAGGTTTTATGGGTGTTATGGAATGTTACACGGTTAAATAGAGGACTTGAAAATTTAATTCTCTGGACTGTCTGCCTGGGTTGTCAGGCAGGTCCCTCAAATTCTAATTAGTAAAAATCAGGTAATTATGTTAAATAAATTACATATACACTAAGAATTTAAATATATTTAAAGTCAACGTGTATGTAGTTATTTATGTATATCTATATACGTATATAGATCTGTATAAAATTTCATTCTAAGTGTATTTTGATAGGAATATATATTGAGAAAGTGAGCGAGCCCAGGTAATCCCCCTGCATGCAGATCCATAGCTGTTATTGTGGCCATGCGATTGCTCTGTGAGACTGCATGGCCAGTGGGGTCTGGTCCAGCAGGGAGGGAACCGACTGGGCCGCCCCCCACTGCAGCGGAGGAGAGTATAGGAAGGCTTTCTAGTCTGAAAGCCATTACGGCGTTACACGCCACTGCAACGACTTTAACCCCTTAAGGGCCGAGGACGGTTCAGGACAGTCATCTGCATTTTTCCATTGCACCTGGTGACGGTTCTGAACCGTCCTAACGATCGTTCCCCCGGCGGTGATCGGCGTTGCTCCCGGTGTGGGGAGACTGCCTGCAGCCCAGGCAGTCTCCCCATGGCAGATTAGGATCCCTGGGGCCATGTGATCGCTCAACAGAGTGATCACATGGTCACAATAGGTGTCCATGTGTCTGTCTGGAGGAGGACTGTCTGTGCTGACAGGCAGTCTCCCCGCTAGTGTAAAATCATAAAAGAAATTAAAAATAAATAACTGTTAATAAAAAAAATGTGTGTATGTATATATATATATATATATATATATATATATATATATATATATGTCATACTAAGTGTATTTTTTATATTAATATGTACATATATTAATATAAAAATACACTTATAATTACATTACACACGTATATATAATATATATATTATAAAATACAAATAAGTAATTTAAATTAAATAAAAAATGTAAAATAATTATAAAAAATTATATATCTATATGAAATTTTATTCTAAGTGTATTTTGAGATATAGATATCTATCTCTCTCTCCAAATTCTGGCACTCTACCCAAAAGTTATGTAATGATATTCAAAAGGTCACCAGGGTATATTTAAAAAAGAATATATATAAAAGAACAATGAAAAAAATTTTAATTATAAAAAGGCAACAAAGGACAGTTTTTCATTTAGTCCATTTGGAGCTAGAGTTCCCAGTTTCTTGATCCACCATATCTATCTATATCTCTCAAAATACACTTAGAATGAAATTATATATATATATATATATATATATATATATATATATATATATATATATATATATATATATATATATATATATATATATATATATATATATACACACGAAATATACATACGAAATATACATATGTCCATATACAAAATTACATAAATAATTATATATACACGTAGACTTCAAATATATAAATATGCTTATATATTTAAATTCTATGTGCGTATTTATGTAATATTTTTACCTAATTAAGTAATTTTATTGATTGCAATTTGAGGCACCTGCCTGCCAACCCAGGCCGAAAGTCCAGAGAATTGAATTTGCTAGTACTGTATTTTACCCTGTAATGTTCTACGACACCCTAAAACCTATACATGGGGTAGGGATCGACCGATTATCGGTCTGGCCGATATTATCGGCCGATATTTGGTATTTTCGGCAATATCGGTATCGGCCAATTCAGATACCGATATTGCCGATAATATATAACAGGACCGCCGTGCCCATTACAAGCCCGGCGGTCCTGTGGGGGCCAGCCGCAAGCGCTGACTTACCTTGCATGCAGCTCCCTGTGTAAATCTCGCGAGACCCGCGGCCGCAGAGCGTTGCCACGGGTTACCATGGCAACGCTCCGCGCGGCACTAAGAGCCGCGAGATTTACACAGGGAGCTGTAGGAGCTGCTTGCAAGGTAAGTCAGCGCTTGCTGCTGCTGAGCCACCACTGTACTTAACAAGCCACTGGACCACTAGGGGATACTATATCCCCCTCCCTGGTAAAAAGCAGGGAGGGGGGGCTAAACAAAAAAACCCAAACATTTAAATATTAAAAAAAATATTAAAATAAAAAATTACACAAATTACATCACTACACAAACACACACACACTACACAAACACACATACTGCATTACATACACACACACTGCATTACATACACACTACACAGGCACACACACTGCATTACATACACACACTACACAGACAGACACACTACACACACACCACAAACACACACTGCATTACAGACACACACTACACTGCACACACACTGCATTACATACACACTACACACAGTACACATACTGCATTACATACACACACTGCATTACATACACTACACATACACACTACACAAACACACACTACACAAACACACACTGCAATACATACATACACACTACACAAACACACAAACTGCATTACATACACACAAAAACACACTGCATTATACACACACTACATAAACACACTGCATTATATACACACTACACACACTGCATTATATACACACTACATTCATTATACACACACTACACAAACACACACCCTGCATCCACTACACACACACACACACACTACACAAACACACACAGTTCCCCTGTCTAAACACACTTCATCCACTACATGTGGCATGTATATTTTGTGCATTTACCTTTCGAATTAGTTTATTTATTCAAAATAGTAAATGTACAGAATATCGGCAAGATATCGGCCTGAAAGTTCGCAGATTATCGGTATCGGTATCGGCTCTAAAAAATCAATATCGGTCGATCCCTAACATGGGGGGTACTATTTTACTCAGGAGACTTCGCTGAACACAAATATTAGTGATTCAAAACAGTAAAACATATCACAGCGATGATATTGTCAGTGAAAGTGACTTTTTTTGCATATTTCACACACAAACAGCATTTTTACTGATGATATAATTGTTGTGAAATGTTTTCCAGTTTTGAAACACTTAGATTTGTGTTCAGCAAAGTCTCCCGAGTATAACAGTACCCCCATGTACAGGTTTTATAGCTTTTTGAAAGTTACAGGGTCAAAAAATTTTATATTGAAAATGGCCAGGTTGGTTACGTTGCCTTTGAGAACGTATGGTAGCCCAGGAATGAGAATTACCCACACGATGGCATACCATTTGCAAAAGAAGACAAACCAAGGTATTGCAAATGGGGTATGTCCAGTCTTTTTTAGTAACCACTTAGTCACAAACACTTTTTTCACACACAAACAAATATGAACGCTAACTTTGACCAGTGTTTGGCTACTAAAAAAGTCTGGACATATTGAATACCCTGGGTTGTCTACTTTCATTTTATATATATATATATATATATATATATGTACGTACATGGTGGGTGTTATTCAGAGATTTATGACAGTTGATAGTGTTACAATGTCACTATTGATACATTTTAAAAAATGTATGTTTTGAAACCACAAATGCATGTAAACACTGGGTATTTTTAAACTCAGGATAACATTTTTAATCTATTTAGCAGTTTTTTTCATTCGCTTTTGTAGATGAGTAAAAGATTTTTTTAATTAACAGTCAAAAACATGTATTTTTTTTTCAATTTTTCATATTTACTCATTTATTTTTTTTAATTAAATTACATGAGATTATATAAATAATGGTATGTAAAGAAAGACCCTTTTGTCCTGAAAAAAAAAATATATATAATTTGTATGGGAACAGTAAATGAGAGAGCGGAAAATTACAGCTAAACACAAACACCATAAAAGTGTAAAAAGATGCCTGGTCGCAAATGTACAACATCGCAAAACCAGTCCGGTCCTTAAGGGGTTAAAGATAATTTAAATGTGGACAGCATGGAACGCCTTAACAATGTTAAAGGGTTAATAATTTATTGTAAGATAAACAAATCATAAAAGGCAAACAGGTTGCCAAGTGCAAAGTTCAGTTTCCTCACCTCAAAAGGATCTCTGTTTTGTTCTGTTCCAGTGGAGCTGGTATTATTCTCTGAGTTCCTATAAAGAAGAAAGGGAGGGAATGAAAAAAAAATAAAAAAAATAAAACTTGTTTAGTAGATAATCTCTCTACTGAACAGGATTAGCTAGCTCGCAGTAGCTGCAGATCTACTTCCCCTTTCTGTCTCCTCTAGGAGCAGATGCAGATTAGGGCAGTGCATGCACAATAGACTTCCAATGTTTTCCTATGGGATAGCATTGGATTGGTTGAGATCACAGCCATAGAGGTGGGTCAGCCGCAGCACAACAAGTGCAGAATGGAGAAAAGGTAAATTTAAATACCTTTTAACCCTATTCTGAGGGTGGCCGTAAGCCAAACATGTACTTCCTAACACTATAGTGTTCCTTTAAAAGAGCTTAATTGCAGAACTTCAATAGGAAATATTTTAGAGACTTAACCCCTTAACGACAAGGGGATTGCCATAACAACGGTTACAATTAACGGTGCTCCGGTCTGCCTCTGTATTAGAGGCAGACCGGGAGCACCCGATCTGGCTGCCCCAGCACATGTGCTGCATATACTCACCTTCCGTCTCCCTGCACTTCCTGGTTCTGTGTGAAGTGCAGGGAGCCGGATCAGTGCTGATCCTGCCCCTGTTAAATAAATAAATAAATAAATAAACTTTATTTAAAATCCCACCCCCCTTTACTCATTTAAATTAAAAATTAACCCCTTCCCTGTCAATTGATCACTGACTACAGTGATTGGCAGGGATTACATTTTACTGTCATCTGATTTTTTTAACCCCTGAGGGTTAATTTTTTTTTTTTACCCTCAGGGGTTAAATTTATTTAATAAAAATTATATATTTAGCTAGCTGGGGTGGGTGGAAGTTAGTGGGGAATTGGAGGATTTGGTGTTAGGCTAACTAGGGGTTAACGTTAAAAAAGTTAAAAATTAAGCTAAAAAAAAAAAAAACCATCCCCTTTACCCAGTCCAAATAAAAATTAACCCCTTCCCTGCCAGTCGAACACTGCCTACAGTGATCAAAATATAGATCACAGTATTATACTGTAATCTAATTTTTTTTTTTAACCCTTGAGGATTAATTTATTTTTTAACCCTCAGGGGTTCAATTAAATTTTTTAATTATATATTTTGCTAGCTTTGGTGGGTGGGAGTTATGGGAAAATTGGGAATTTACTGTTAGTGCTGCTTACTGCTAGTTAGGGATTAACGGGAAAAAAAAAAAGCTTAGAAAAATGTTAAATCTGTAAAAAAAAGTTAAGAAAGTTTAAAAAAATTAATACGCAAAACAAAAGTTTAAAAACTAATTTTTAAAAGTAAAAAAAAGTTTAAAAAAGTAAAAAATACACATTTAAAAACGCTCATTACCACTACACCTGGAACAAACTAGAGAAAAAATGATCCCACGCTAAGGTTCAAAATATGCCTTTTGAATTACCCCAGGGTGTATTCTTTAATAAGTAGTATGTGTTTGTGGAGAAGTTTCAATAACCAACCATTTAAACTACTCCAAATTGGAACATGGACACAGCGTAAAACTTCAAAGTTAGAAAAAAAACTGAACAGCTGCGTCTCAAATGCGCCCCTTCAATGTCCACATATACCTATATTATACAGACTGACTGTTATTTACATCAATTATTTAGGTAAATGAGAAAAATATCATTTGCATAATAATTTGGAACAGGGTGTAGTGGTGGTCTTCCTGACTGCCTCTAGAGGTGCCTCCTCTACTATAACACAGTTAAACTCTGATACAGATTAAACGGTGGTATTGCTGTACTCAGACAACATAGCTGAGCAACATATGAAGTATTATACAGTCGTAGCACACATAAGGTTTGAAAAATATACTGTGCAAACTCACTTTATGTGTCAAAAAGGCAGATTTTTTTTTTACCACCACTACACTTGGTACAAGTTAGCGGCAAAATGATCCCACGCTAAGGTTCAAAATATACCTTTCGAAATACCCTGGGGTGTCTACTTTAAGAAATGGTAGGCCTTTGTGGGGTAGTTTGAATTTAAACCCTGATAAGATGCTTGGAAATTGCACATAGGCCCAGCGTCAAAATTCAATGTTCGGTAAAAACTGATATGGCTTGGTCTCCTAAATGGCACTGTAGCTTCACGAAATAGTGCCAAAGACATTCATTGGGGGTGTCTTTTTACTCAGAAGACTTAGCCAAGCATAATTTGGAGGGTTTGAACTTAGTGGCACATATGAAATATACAAAATGCCCAGCAAAAATGCAATCCATATGTAAAAAACGCACAAAATTATTTTTTTATCACATACTTTAGCATATATTGGTGAAAAAATGGGGACAAGTTAAGGCACAATATACACCTTATGAGATACCCTGGAGTGTCTGCTTTTACAAATGGTAAGCCTTTGTGGGGTTTTTCTTTTGAACAGTTAAACTGGTATAATACCCCAAATGGAAGCATAGGCTCATTAAATCCGTCTCTCAAAATTCTACTGTGAATACTGAAAAGAACAGGCCTCCCTAGCTTCACGAAATAGTGCCAAAGACATACAATAGGGGTGTAATTTTACTCAGCAGATGTAACTGAACACAAAATAAAACTTTGTACAGGAATAGCACACACTAACTTTACAAAATACACATGAGAAGTTCTTTGTTATAAGTTTGTGTGCCAAAAACAAAAACAAAAAAACCCACAATTTTACTCCAATATTTAGCAGAGGTTGGTGGTGAAATGGCTACGTAGAATGTGTCAAAACAACCCTAGGTAAATAGCCTGTGATGTCTACTTTATAGAAATATATACTTTTGTGTGGCAATTTTGTTTTCTTTTATGGCTATTAAGCTTACAAGACAAACATACCAAATTCTAAAATCGCTCCACATTAAACGCTTATTTTACTCCTTGTGCTTTGTGACCTGTAACTACCAAAAAAAACCTTAAAATCCCAGACGCATATATTCTGTAAATCAGAACAACTTAATTTATTTTTAATTCCTTTCCTTAACCTGCACTAATTATGCACACATTATTGCAAAAACTAAAAAAAAATTTCTTTGCATTTTTCTGTATTTTTTTATAATAAATAAGCATTTATATATATATGTGTGTTACATTAAATTAAAGCCCTTTCTGTGCTTTAAAAAAACTATATATAATATGTGTTGGTGCAATAAAGTAGTAAAATGCAGATTGCAGTTGAACGCATAAAGCAAAAAATGAAAAAATGCTGTCATTAAGTGAAAGACAAGCTTCTGAAGCTCTGTCCTCAAGAAGTTAAATTAAAACATCAAAATAACCTTGATTTCCTTTTTTTAATTCTTTGTTTTTGATGTGTGTGTTACAACAAGGATGATGTCATATACATTCAAGTTATCGTGGGATTAAACTTAAACATCAAATAATGTATAAAAATAATACGACAAAAAGATATATAGTGCTAGGATTGTAGAGAGAAAAATTATAAAGCTGAGAATAGGCACTGAAGTGACATGCAACTGTATGTAAGGTTGGAGGAGTGAGACAAGTAGATTAATAGACAATTCAGATAAAGATTACAGAAGTCATCCCCATATTAAATGACATGCAGGGTGATAATGCACCACCCCCCACTAGGCCCGGATACAGCCTTGTTCCCGGCCTCCCCATCAATTTAACCAGCAGACCCCCAGTGGCTGAACTCTCGTGGGTTGTCGGTAGGCGAGTGGCTGCGATGTGGTGACTGTGGGCTCCGTTGCCTCTCCGCCAGACGTGACAGAAAAGCTGCAAATATAGCCTAGGGTTGCCATTTTTTTTTGAAAAAATAAAATAAAATACCGGACATGCTAATTTGCATTATTAATATGTGCATAATGTATGCGTGTCATCACAAGACACAACGTACATAATATTTGAAAGGAAAAAAATTCCTTTAATAAACTACTTACAATGTGTTTACTTCGTCTGGCTGTGTGTATAGTATTGAGTATGTGAATATATTGTCTGAATGAGAGTGTATAGTGGCGTATGTATAGCAATGTGTCGTCTAAATGTGCATAACTCTATGTGCATACTGTTGTGTGAGCATATCAGAGTCTGTATACTGTGAGTGTGTCTCTCTTACGGTGTGTATATAGTGTATAACAATGCGTGCACAAGTCCCTTATTAACAGAGATGGATATTCTGGATCTATTTCTCTCACCATTCTCCCATCAGACTTCTGCATACACACACAGAGAACAGTGTCAGAACTCCTGCTGCCATGCTTCCATGATGCTTCCATCTTCTTGTCCTGTAGTTCCTGCTCCTCCCACGTGGATTTGATTCTGCAATACCGACACCAGCCACATAGCATCAAATACTGGCTGTGCCAGGTGGCAACCCTAATATAGCCTCTAGCTTATACAGTGTAGACTGTGGTTGAGCCATGTTACTCGCCTTCTCCACCAGCAGGGGTAGGTGCCTGAGATCGATGGAGTGTACTCTTGGGACTAGGATAACCCACATCGGCCCAGAAGGGAGTGGGACAAGGGCTCAGATTTGGAGGTTTCAGACATCTTTGGCAGAAGGAGAGCAACTGCTTTCCGCACGCCAGGCATGCTTGTAGGCCACATTTTCTGGCAATTTTTGCAGTAAAAGCAGCTTAACTTGTATCTCAATTGACACCAACTTATCCCCTCTCACGGTGTAGTTGGCTTGTATCCGCAAATATTAAGCAATATTCGCTGTAAGATGCAGGAGCCGCTGAAAGTCACTGTGCTGTGCGGGCAGTTGCCACCTCCATTTTCCTTCTTTTCAAGCTTTCGAGCTTCATATTTGTGGGAAATTGCTGCAGACCATGCAAGACTAAAAACTACAAAGAGAACTTTAATTTCCACTTGTTTCCAGGGGGTGGTGACAATCTACCCCAGAAAAGGTGGTGTAGCTTTTAAGATATGTTTAAGATGGGAAAACATAAAAAGACAGGGTTATCATATTCTACTAAGAGACACCCTAGTGCCTCTAGAACACAGTATGATTTAATGGATGGACACCCTAGTGCCCCTAGAACACAGCATGATTTAATGGATGGAATATTTCTAAAAAGCCAATGTAGTTTTTAGTAAAATGGCCATGACACACACACAAAAAAAAATTAATAAAGACTCACGTGTGCCTTGGTTCAGGGAGCTCCTCAATGAATCCTGACTCGCACCGAGGGCACGTGTATTCCTGTATATTTAAAAAAAAAAAAAAAAAAAAAATATAATTTTATATATATAAAATATTAGAAACTTGATCATATATTTAATATTGTTGTCAAGTAGTTACTCTTGGTTTCTATGCTACTAATACATAATATGAATTGTCAGAGGGTAGCATAGAAATCAAGAGTAACTACTTGACAACAATTCCATCTGGATGTTTTTATAATATATATTTTAAAAAGCTGTTTATCTGTAAATATCTCCCTAAATCTACACCTGTGGAGTTAATACAATCCTACACGCAAAACCTCAGGTTTATGGTCACATGATATTGAAGAATAAAATGCTTATCCCCTCCTAAACTAGAAACATAGCAGAAACAGTACAATTTGTTGTGGAAGCTTCAACTGCAGTACCAAAAAGACATTGTGTAGATTGTTCCAGCTAGCAAGCTTTTAAGTAGGTAAAAGTAGGTTCTTTCACAACATATAATTAAAGGACCACTATAGTGCCAGGAAAACATACTCGTTTTCCTGGCACTATAGTGCCCTGAGGGTGCCCCCACCCTCAGGGACCCCCTCCCGCCCGGCTCTGGAAGGGGGAAAGGGGTTTAAACTTACCTTTTTCCAGCGCTGGGCGGGGAGCTCTCCTCCTTCTCTCCTCCTCCGTTCCTCCTCCTGGGCTGGCTGCGCGCGCATTCAGCCCTTCGCATAGGAAAGCATTTACAATGCTTTCCTATGGACGCTGGCGTGCTCTCACTGTGAAAATCACAGTGAGAAGCACGCAAGCGCCTCTAGTGGCAGTCAATGAGACAGCCACTAGAGGATTAGGGGGAAGGCTTAACCCATTCATAAACATAGCAGTTTCTCTGAAACTGCTATGTTTATAAAAAAATGGGTTAACCCTAGAAGGACCTGGCACCCAGACCACTTCATTAAGCTGAAGTGGTCTGGGTGCCTAGAGTGGTCCTTTAAGATTTACAAATTAATATGGCTTCAAAGTTTTTTGCTTTCTTCCAATTCACCTGCAGAAACAGTCTCTTTCCCCAGAACCTAGGATTACTGTTTGAAGGTATGAATGTGGAGAAAAACCTATGAAATGCATGTAACTCCTTAAGGACACGTGACATGTCATGATTTCCTTTTATTCCAGAAGTTTGGTCCATAAGGGGTTAAAGGGAAGCTCTAGTGCCAGGAAAACACAGTTTTTTTCCTGGCACTATAGCATCCCCCCCGCACCTGAGCTGAAGTGGTCTGGATGCGTGTAGGGTCCCTTTAACCTGTGTTGGAGCCGTGAGTGTGCCTTTAAGAGCTTTCACAACACAAAATATTATATACTAGAGAGACCTAGAAATTACTTTCCACTGCACACTCAATAGGAGAGCATCGGAGAGTAGAAATGTAATTCTATTGAGTGTGCCATGCACCCTCCAAACTTGCAGTAGAAAGCAACTTTTAGGCCTTTGTAGTGCTGTAGGACTTCAAATATTGCGTTCTTTCGTAGAGTATAATCATATAGGGAGAAAGTTAGATAGATGTATTTTAATAACCATTCCAGAGATACCTGCTCGTTTATACCATCATGACTTATTGACAGGCTTCCTTTCAACTAACAATCTTAAAAAAAAAAAAAAATAATAGATTACAGTGGTAGCCAAAGAGACATAATTCCCACTATACAGAAAGCACAAGCTAAGATAGTGGACAACTCACAATGATGGTTCCTAACTATGTATGCAGGTTCTATGCACAAATAAGTGTGTGGGGGTCTTTAGGAATATATACCATAGTGGGTCCCCACTGAAAGTTTTAACATTTGCATGTGAGGTACCCCAAAGGCAGTCCTCCAGCGCATTAAGACAACCAGACACAGAGATAAATGTTAAAAACACAACATAAATTAAACAAGCAAACAGAAAAAAAACAACCCATCAATATAACTGCTAAAAGCATAGATAAGCTGGCAATATATTGTAATATAGGCACTGTGTAAAATTAAACACCGAAGGTTTCCACATAAAGTACAGTGTTTCCATTGAAAACCATCGTACACACGATGTATATTTCAATCACGCTACATTTGTCCACTGCCAATCGCTATCAGAAGGAATTCACACCAAAAATTTCCATGGTATAGCTGTCACATTGATAAACATACAAATAATAAAAAAAATAAAAAAGATAATACGAATAAATTACATTCTCTGAGACTCGATATGGGGGGGGAACCACAATCTGTTATCATATATTCTGTCTATATGTCCAGGGTAACCATAGTTTGGCCACATCTCTAGTGCCAAAAAAGGGGTTTGATTGCATCCTGTACTGATAATCTATTTGCTCCATAATATTGTGCCATATTAATTGGATAGAAGATTTCCAAGCCCTAGCTATACATATTTTAATGGCAAAAAAATATATGGGTCAAAAGATATTTTTGATATTTATCTTGCGAAGGGAAACCAATGTTAAAGAGAAAAAGTTGAGGGTTAATTTCTTTTATCTCCTTAAAAATAGAATTAATAAGGCCAAGCATTTGAATTTTTATATTATTAAGACCCTGACACTCCCACCATATATGATAAAGAGTGCCCTCCTCATTTCCACATCTCCAACAATTCTTAGAATGTACAGATGATATTTTATATAGTATAGCCGGTACCATATACCACCTATATATTATCTTTAAATGTGTTTCATAGAGAGAGACGCTATGTATACAGCGCTTAACTAGGAATGTAGCTTTGGTCCATTCCAGAAGTGGAAAGGATCCCCCAATATCTTGTTCCCATTTAACAAAAGAGGTAGCATGAGAGTCTTGTTCCATTGATTCTAGCAATTTAATAAATCTAGAAATCCCTCCCTTCTTTTTATATAATACAATAAGCGGATTAACGTTGTGGTCCTTAAGTATAGTCCGAGATAGTAAAAAATTCTTAATCCTTAGATATTGAAAAAGATCTCTAGGGGAAAGATTATACTTTTCTTGCAATTGTATAAATGGGATGGATTTAAATCCATCCCATAAATCCGAGATCTTCACTAGGCCTAGGTGTGTCCATGAAAATTTATATTATCCATTATGTGTTGTAGGACCACTAATGGAACCCTATATAATAATTTATCTTCTAGCTTTAATTTTTTATTTAGGATTTTGGAGGTATTGATCATATCTATCAATATACGGTTCGAAAAATACTTGGTATCCAGTTCACCCAAATTCAACATACCCATCCAAAAAAGAATGAACAATTTATATCTAGGGCTATCCTCCTGTTCTAGAGTAAGCCATGATTTATATCCCTGTTCCTTGATTAGCCACTGTAGAAGATGAGTCGCCATACATGCTTCATGGATTTTATCAACATCTGAAAAAGCTATTCCACCCTTCTGATAGCTCCTTCGAAGAGTGTCAAAAGCTATCCTAGGTGGTTTATTTGCCCAAATACATTTGGAAATCAGAGTTTGAAAACGGTTAAGAATACCTTTCCCCAGTCTATAAGGAATTGCCCTAAGATAGTATACAAGTTTAGGTATCAGATTTGTCTATCAGTTGTTGCAGATCTCCTAATATTTTATGATAGTTTGTTTGTATCATCCTCTCTATATCAAAGGATATTTTAATCCCCACATAGCCAATAGTATCTTTGCCCATAAGAGTTGGAAATGTGCAGTCAGAAGATCTTTCTGAGCCTCAGGTAAAAAAAAAAAAGAGGCTAAAATTTGTTTTTTTTTTCATATTGACCTTATAGTTGGAGAAACTACTATAGATGGATATAGCATCCAATACTGATGGAATTGAAACCATCGGATCCGTCAGGATAAGGAGGACATCGTCTGCGAAAAGGGAAACCTTGGTTTCCCCATTGAGAGACTTGACCCCCTTTACATTAGTATCCTGTCTGATCAAGGTGGCCAAAGGTTCAATTGTAAGAATATATAACAGGGGAGCCAAAGGGCAACCCTGTCTAGTACCATTTTTGACCTCAAAATGGTCAGACTCAACAAAAGGGTTAATTATTTTAGCTGTAGAACTCCTATATAACAACATAGTTTTAGGTCTAAACTGACCCTCTAAGCCAAATTGGCCCATGACAGAGTCCAGGAATCTCCAATTGACTCTGTCAAAGGCCTTCTCAGCATCAAGGGCCATAATAACAGATCCCCATTTATGCTTACTTATTCTATGTATTAAGTTAAATATCCTACGTGTATTATCTGTAGTACCTCTCCCTTGCACAAATCCAGACTGATCAACGTCAATCAGTTCTCCAATTACCTCTTTAAGTCGATTGGACAATATTTGAGAGAATATCTTTATATCTAAATTAATGAGAGATATAGGTCTATAGTTAGTAATAAGTGTTGGGTCTTTCCCTACTTTGGGCATAGGAATGATTGAAGCCAATAACATCTCATTAGGGAAGGGGGTATCCGCGGACGCCTTCGTAAACATCTCTAAAAGGATAGGGGAAATGAGTCTAGAAAAAGTTTTATAGACCATTGTTGAAAAGCCATCTGGGCCTGGAGCCTTATTCAATGTTAACTTATCTATTGCTTCTGTTACTTCTGATAATAAGAATGGGGCATTCAGCATTTCCAACTTCCTTTGGTTAATTTTTGGTAATTTAAGGTTACTCAAAAATGTATCCATTTCTTCTCTACTCTTCCCTACCTCCTCTAGGTTATATAAGGATATGTAAAATTCCGCAAATGCATTTACAATATCATTTGGTGACACTAAATGTTTATCACCTAAGACAATTTTTTTTATAGATTTATCTTTGAGGTTATTTTTTATTTTATTAGAAAGGTCTTTATTTATTTTGTTATTGTTATGGTACCATCTTTGTTTAGAGTTTGGATATTTTTATTGACCATATCATAAATTCTATCTTTGATAGTTTCCCTTAATTTAGCTATTTCTTCAATTAAGTCTTTATTCACCATATTTTTATTTAGACGTTCCTTATTTGCCAATTTTATTCTTAACTCTTGCAGAGATTCTCCCTTCTTCCTTTTAGATTCAGAGCCAAGTTTAATTAATAGTCCCCTTATATAGCTTTTAAGGGTACACCAGACCATTACCGTAGAAACTTCCCCATTATCATTGGTAATCAAAAAGTTTTCAATTTCAGATGACAAAAAAAAAAAATCTATGTTGCACTCTGATTTCAAGAGGCTTTCGTTAAGTCTCCACCTTGTCCTTGGTCTAAGACCACCTTTTAACTTAACCTTAATGAATACTGGTGCATGATCTGATACAACTATGGATCCAATATTGGATTTAATAATAGAACTCAAAAACCCAGCTTTCACCAAAAACATATCTATTCGAGAATAGGTCTGATGGACATGTGAAAAAAAAGTACTCTCTCTCATTAGGATTCAAAGTCCTCCAACAGTCAAATAGAGAATTCCTATCTAGAAATTTAGAAAAATCAGAAACATAGGTATTTACAGATTTATAATCTCTAACATTTTTATGGCTTTTATCCCGTGTTGGGTCCAATACACAATTAAAGTCTCCCCCAATTATGATGGTACCACATGCTAATTCATCAACCTTTTCCATAGTTTTATCCAAAAAGTACCCTGGGCACGAATTTGGTGCATAAATATTAACCAAAGTATATAGAATACCATAAATTTTTGCGATGAGTATCACATATCTTCCCATTGGATCCCCAGTTAGATGTATCATTTCAAAATTAATTCTGCTAGAGATTATGATAGCAGTGCCTCTTTTTTTTTTTTTATTCCCCTCCATATTAGAAGAAAATATCAACGGGAATTTCTTAAACTTCCAGAGTCTCTCTGGGGGATTAATCCAGTGTGTCTCCTGAATAAAAGCAATATCAATATAATTTCCATTTAGAAATTTATAGACCGCTCCCCTTTTCTGTGGTGAATTCAAACCCTGGACATTCCATGATATCACATTAAGTGCCATCATAACACCTATTTTCCTGATTACACCCCGAATCGAGTCTCAGAAAAGTAAAAATAATTCAAGAAGGATTTATGAATTCCCCTTGTTTATTCCAATGGAGATATTGACAAAACCTGGACTGTTGGGGTGCCATGAGGACTGGTTTGGAAATCACTGCTGTAAATTATTCCAGGTTGAGGGAAAATCCTTTAGGTTGACGGAAGATGAATCTGGATGAACAGGACCCTGATGGAGGGATGGAATTCTTGGGAGATCCCATGCAGAGGCTCAGAAGAAGGGGAAACCATAGCCTGCGAGGCCAATATGTAGCTATTAGGATAATGGATACTGGTTCCTGCCTTAAGAGCAGATGAGTGAGTGAAAATTCAAATCTCAGGCTAAATTGCAATTTGCACGACAGAGCGTCTTTTCCTAGAGCTTGTGTATCAATACTTCTTGAGTAGAACCTGTGGACTTTCCTGTTGCTGCAAGTTACCATTAGATCCACCTGAGGAATGCCGCATCTCTCTACGGTTATCTTCAGACTTCATCCAATAGGCACCATTCCCCTGGATTTATCACCACTCAGCTGATAAAATCCACTACCATGTTCTGTATTTCTAGAAGATAAATTGCTACCAGAACCGAAAGGTGCAGTTGTGCCCAGGACATCAGAGGTTTAATAACCTCATAATTTTGTGATTTTAAATCATGATTGATACATGCCATAACAGTGGCATTGGCAGTTCTGAATTTCACCAAACTTGTATAGTAGCTGATTTTGAAAATGCTTTAGGGTTCTGATGACAGCCAGCAGCTTCAGAAGATATGAAGGGGTATTGTTTGCAGATATTGTCCACTTCCATTGTACATAATTCTGAAGATACGCTGGCCAACCCCAGTGACTGGCCACCACAGTCTAAGAGAACTCTGGAACAAGAATTTCTTTTGTAACCACCATGTCAAGAATTGATGAACATGGAATCGAATCCAGATAGGCTGAAGAAGATTCCCTGACCTGAACTAGCACAGGAAATTTTTTTGAAAGGTCCTCATCCTCAATTGCCCCCACCTTGTCAGTCCTATGGTGGAAGACACGGAACCCAAAAGGATTTCTCTGACAACCAACATTCCTTTGACCTGCGTAATAAGTCTTTTTACACTCTCTAGCAAGAGGAGAACGGTGTTGAAAAGGACTCCCAGATATTACATGGCCTGGGAAGTTCGTGCTACTGCAGGAACTGAATGCCAAACCGTCCATGGTCTTTTAGAGTATTCTTTTTTTCTGCCAGGACCAAGATATTGTTCAAATAGTGAAAGTTGGCAGAGCCTTTTTTTCTTAAATCTGCTATAATAACCACAAAGATTTGGGAAAAAGTTTAAGGTGCTGTGTTGAGACCAGAAGGAAAGCCTCTGAATTTGAAATTCCCTTCCTCTAAGGAATTTCTGAGAAACATTTGATGTTGAGGAGCAATTGGAACATGAATATGTCTTGTAAATCTACAGAAAATACTGATTTTGTGATGAATTTTAGATTCCATCTTGAACTTGCAAATGTTTAGGAATCCATTAAGTCTGTGGAGATCCAGGATAAGTGTCCATTCCACTGAAACCTTTTTGGTGTAAAATAATAGGTTTGTACATTCTGCATTTGGGACCTTTACAAGGACCCTTTCTTTTTGATGCAAAGCGTCTTTTTCTTTGTCCCCTGGCCATTAGGTCATCTGAAAGGTCTGCAGAACGCTAGTAGATATCGTCTTTGTAGAATATAATCTTTTATTATTATTATTGGAATTTATATAGCGCCAACAGATTCCGTAGCGCTTTAGAGTTTTATAAAAGGAGGTGATTAAAAAAAATAAAAATAATTACAAGAAACTTACAGGAATGATAGTTTGAAGAGGACCCTGCTCCGACGAGCTTACAGTCTATAGGAGGTTGGGTAAAAAACACAATATGGCAGGAGATGGCAATCAAAAAGGGTGGGAGTGAAGCAGAGCTGGAGGAGAGAGCAAGGGACAGGTATGTGAGGTAGAGGTTACTCTGGGATGCCATAAACTTTCTGGAAGAGAGGTTTTAAGGCACTTCTTGAAAGATTGAAGACTAGGGGTCAGTCTGATGGTAGGTAGGCTATTTCATAAGTAGGGAGCCGCCCGTGAGAAGTCCTGCAAGCGCGAGTTGGCTGTATGGGCAAAGCAGAGAGACTGAGAAGAGGCATACCTATGAATCAGTGAAGAGATGTGGGAGAGCTAGAATTGTTCAATGCTTTATAGGTATGGATTAGTACTTTGAATTGACTCCTATTGGATACAGAAAGCAAATTTAAGGACTGAGAGCGGTGAGATGACCAATTGGAGAGGAAAATCAGTCTGGCGTCAGCATTCATTACAGACTGTACGGGGCAATATGGCTTTTGGGAAGACCAATTAGGAGAGGGTTACAAAAATCCATGCGAGAGATTACTAGAGCATGGACAAGGTCATTAGTAGTATTTTGTGTAAGAAAGGGGCGGATGCAGGCTGTGTTTTTGGTGGAATCTACAGGATTTGGTAACAGACTGGATGTAAGGCTCAAAGGTGAGGCTAGAATCAAGTATAACACTAAAACAGCGTGCTTGCAAGGATGGATTGATGTGGGTACCACTAAATTGAAGGGAGCGCAAAAGGAGGAGGATCAGTATTAGGAAGAGGAAAGACAAGGAGCTCAGTTTTAGAGAGATTGAGTTTCAGAAAGCGGGAGGACGAAAGATACAAGAAAGTCAGAGGCAAGAAAGGCAAGCAGTTACACGTTGCAGGACAGCAGGGGAGAGGTCCGGGGAGGAGAGATATATCTGAGGGTCATCAGCGTACAGGTGGTAGTGGAATCGAAATGAGGTAATAAGTTTGCCAAGAAAGGTAGTATAAAGAGAAAATAGAAGGGGACCAAGGACAGAGCGAAAAAGGAAGCAGGGATATATGATGATAGAAGGAGAGGACGGGTCAAGAGATGATTTTTTTCAGGATCAGTACTACAGTGGCAATGTTTAAGGGCAGCAGGGACAATGCCAGAAGAGAGAGAGCAGCTGAAAATGTGTGTTAAGGAAGGCACAAGACAAGGGGAAAGATCTGATAATGTGAGATGGGACAGGATCAAGTATTTTAAAAGTCCTGGAAACCAAGGTAAGTGCTACAGCAGCATGAACACATGTGCCAGCTGTCACATAAGCTTTAGAGCGTTTCAAATCCATTCTTTTCTAAATGGAGTCTCTTAGAAAACCTGTTGTCCACTGGCAAAGTGGTGCATTTAGCTAGTCTTAAAACTACAGCGTCTACTTTATGAGTAAAATCCCAGGAACAAGCATCTGCATTTTCAAATAAATAAAGACGTGAAATTCTCCCTAGAGCTTAAAGTTTTTGTTCTCCGTTTTAGACCATTCTTCCATGATAAGATTTTTAATGGTGTCATGAACAGGAAATGTCACTCTTTCCTGAGATCGAAAAATAGCGAGTATAACGTTCCTCCTTTGATATTCAGAGGCCGTAAGTCCCTAAGCATGAAGGAATCTTTAAATGATCCATGTAAGCTGGCTCTAGTGAATCAGAAGTGGCTGAATATCTTCTTCTGAAGAAGAGTCCTTATCTCTGTATGTATAAATTTCCATGGATTCATCTGATGATTCATCCGGTGCAAGGCAAGAGGATTTGGATAACTTTGCCTATATACTTACCAAACCGCAGAAGAAACTGAAGATAAAGCGGTTTCAAATTAGGATAGAATTTGTACCAAAATGCTTCTTAAGGGTTAAGAATTAAACCTAGAAGGGGGTTGAGGGGGGCTTTTAAAAAGGATACCTGCACGTCAAATGAAAATCCATCGGATTTGGAATGTAATTTTCAAATGCTCATGCGTGGATCAGAATGTCTGTGCATGCACAAAAACGGCATGTTGCTACTTTTCAGTTTGCACGTGCTTTCGCCACATACAAACGTCTGTACATACATACATACATACACACACACACAGACTGCTGTGTGCACACACACAGGATGCAGAGTACACATACACACACACAGACCTGTTCAAGACACAGCTCCTACTGCCATGCCTCCATCTCCTTGACCTGCAGCATCTGCTCCTCCCATTCAGGCTATCAGTGGAGAGGGCAAGGACAAGCTGCGACATCCCATCTCAGCCCTCTCCACAGAGCCAAGCACCAATGAGTTTTCTTAGTACGGCCTAAGAGCACTGCACACCCTGGTGGCTGGTGCCGATAGTGCAGAACATTCTCTTCAAAGAAAAATACCGGCAATTGTATGGACTGTATTTTTGCATTACCGGCACCTGCCACAGAGCATCAAATACCGGCTGTGCCGGTAAAATGACGGCCAGATGGCAACCCTACATAAATTCCTTTTTCCTTAGTATAGTGGCAGTACTACAAACAAGTGGGTTATGCCTTCTGGAATGGACAAGAAGCTCCCCCCCCAAATTTTTATATTTAATTGCCTGCTGCCCTTATAATCCCTGTATCTCCAAGTTTCCCCAGTCATTAAAAGAGTCAAACGGAGACCATAAACGGCGATATAATTTTATACATACAAAAACAAGGAGGGAAATGGCAGTACTGCCACTAGACTTAGGAAAAAGGAATTTACGGAAAGTAAAATTACTGTTTTTCCTCTCGTATAGGGGGGATATGATAGAAACATTTAAATATATAAAGGGAATCAACACAGTAAAGGAGGAGACTATATTTAAAAGAAGAAAAACTACCACAACAAGAGGACATAGTCTTAAATTAGAGGGACAAAGGTTTAAAAATAATATCAGGAAGTATTACTTTACTGAGAGGGTAGTGGATGCATGGAATAGCCTTCCAGCTGAAGTGGTAGAGGTTAACACAGTAAAGGAGTTTAAGCATGCGTGGGATAGGCATAAGGCTATCCTAACTATAAGATAAGGCTAGGGACTAATGAAAGTATTTAGAAAATTGGGCAGACTAGATGGGCCGAATGGTTCTTATCTGCCGTCACATTCTATGTATAGTGGCAGTACTGCAAACAAGTGGGATATAGCAAGATACCTGCAACAAAATAGGGTGGGAATTAAGTAGGCCACTACCTGAAGCACCTTTCGCCAAAACCAGCTTCAGAGGAAGAGAATATAGCCAGCCTGTATTGCTTAATGAAGGTATGGAATGAAGAACGAGTAGCCACCTTACAGATGTCTTCTGGAGAAGCTGTAGATCTTTCTGCCCAGGAAGTAGCAATCGGCCTAGTGTACTGTGCTTTTATTGGAAGACTGAGAGGAACACAACGTGTTTCATAAGCCAGCTTAATAGCTTCTGTTAGCCACCTGTCGATTGAAGGTCTGGAGGCTTCTCTACCTTTACAAGAGTCTTGAAATGTGACAAAGAGGTGATCTGAGATTCTAAAGTCTTTTGATCTCTGAAGATAGATTTCTAACACTTAACATCTGGAAGATGACATTTTCTTTCTGCCTCTGAAGACAGACTGGCAAAAAGAAGGAAAAACAATAGGATGGCCCATAGATTTCCTTTAAATAACTTGAGGTAAAAAGCAAGGCCTGGGATGCAAGACGACCTTATCTTGGTGGAATATGGTAAACTCAAGCTCCAGAAGAAGCCTGCAGTTCTCCTATTCTCTTTGAGGAAGTGATAGCCACTAAGAAGACCATTGCAGATAAGAAGGTTGGAAGTTAGATCACGCTCAAGGAAGTGACTTAACACTGAAATCTGAACTTTAAGTGTTGATACACCTGACCAGCTAGAAATCCATCCTGCAGGAAAGAGAATGTCAAGAATGGAGGGATCATCTGGACAGCAGCCTTTCAGAACACACCAGTTCAGGAACTTTATTTAAATCCAACGATAAATATTAGTTGTGAATGAACGGACAGATGCCAGAACCACCTCACTTAAATTGTCTGAGAGCCCTTGCTCACAGATGATCATCCTTGCAGCAGCCATGCCATCAGTTTGAACATTTCCAGAGGTCTCTACTGGAAGATCCATATTCTCTATGAAGTGGTCTGATATTGGAAGAGCCAAGCGTGAAATTGTCATACGCTCCATTTCAGAAAACCAGTTTGGGTTTGGGAAGACGGGCACAACGGCTAGAACCATTGCTTTGTCCCAGCTGATCTTTTGAATTATCCTTGGTATCAAGGAGGAAAAACATGTTCCATGTTGTAGTTCCAGGTGGGACAAGCAGTCTAGGAATTCTGGAAAATCCTGTGCCTGGATAGAAGCAAAGCATGGTACTTTTCTTGTGGGCATTAGATCGGTCTGGTAAGCCGAATCGGATTACCGGTCTCAAGGACATCTGGGGTTTTAGAGACCAATCTGCTTGAGACCAATGTTGTCTGCGATGACGTTCTGAGTACCTCTGATATGAGTTGAGAGTGAGTTTACTTCGGTCCGTGCCAAAGACATGATATGGAGGCACAGATCCTGCAGAGATTTTACTTTTGTGCCTCCTTGATGGTTTAAGTAATCAACTGTGGTGGGATGATTAAATCCCTATGGCTTGGTCTGCAATGACAGGACTGAAAGCTACCAGAGCATTCATTACTGCCTTCATCTCTCTGAAGTTGGAGAGTCTATTTCCCCTAAGTGAACTATGAATCCAGATGGGCACCCCAGTTTGGGAGGCATCTGTTGTGATGGTAATCCATCTTTTCTGTTCGAATGAAAACGCCTCTGGAAAGGTGGTTTGCCTTTTTCCACCAATTTAGTTTTCTTACGGTTTTTGACAGGCAGTTTACTGAACCAAAGTCTTCCCTTTTTCTTGACCATTCCACAAGAATGTTGCATTAAAAAGATATGATTTCTGCTTTTGCACATCCCATTGCTGGAGGAGCCAAGAACTTTGTAGAGATAAGAAGGGCCGATGAAAGGCCGGGCCTTGAACTGAAAGTGTAGAATCTTTTTCCCGCTAGTATTGCAAACCTTTAGAGAAAATACAGACATTGGAATATGGAGGTAGGCATCCTTCAAGTCTAACTTTGGCATAAACTCCCCCTTCTGCAGGATGTGTGTGACTGACAATATTTTCCATACAGAACCTCTGATAAGGAATGCATGCGTTGACATCTTTGAGGTCTAGGATAGGACGGTAGGACTTGTCTGGCGTTTGAACAAAAAATAAGCGAGAGTAAACCCCCTGGAATTCTTGATATCTGGTACTTTTTCTAGAATGCCCTTGCGTAAAAGAAGCAGGGCTTCTGCTTTCTTTTGTGATGGATACTTTGAAAGAAGAAACAAAAACTGGTTTGGCACCGTTGAAAAACATTCTGTATCCCTCTGATATGATCTTTATTATCAAATTATTTGATGTCATCTCCTTCCATTTCTGAGTAAAGAACCGAAAACAACCTCCCTCCTGGTAGCAAAAGGAACACGGTCTAGTGAAACAAGATATTTTGTTAGCCTGAGAGACTTAATATTTGGAATCCTGAGTCGATGCTTTTTTGGTTTAAGACATCGGTTTACTTATTTCTTCCAGAGGAGTGCCAAATAATTTGTTCTGCTCAAAAAAGGTAGTTCACATAAAGTAGATTTTAAAGTTGAATCTACAGTCCATGTTGTGAGCCACAAGGCTCTTCTGGCCACCGAGGATAAGCCCATTATCCGAGCAGATAATCGAAGTATCTCAGAGACATCTGAAAGAAATTCATAGGAAAGTTTCAGAAAATACAACAACTGGCCTGGGTCTTTTTCTGATTTCTGAGGAGCCTGTCCGTCCATGTGCTGGGACAAGAAGAACTGGGGAACCTTGGAGGTTCAGGGACTATAAGGGCTGCAGATGGGATTTCCATTAAATATGTAAATTCTGGGTGGAGCTTCTTGCCCACAGCAGAAGGTACAACCCACTTGTTTGCAGTACTGCCAGTATACGAGAGGGAAAAAATGCCTTTAGTGGCTATCATACTGACAGCCACTAGGGGCACTTCTGCTGCACTGATGGAGTAAAATGGCCGCACGATGCAGCAGTTCATAGAAAAGCAATGAATACAATGTTTTTCTATAGATAAGCTTGAATTTGCGCACGGCACTCACTGTGCCTGCAATGAGATCCCTGATGCTAGTCTATGAGGAGTATTGAATTGGACCATCACCAGAGGAGGCCATGCCTCCTTAATGAAGTTTAGGGAGTCTCAGTGATGGAAGAAAAAAAATTCAGTAAAACTTGTTTAGATTTAAAGGACCACTATAGTGCCAGGAAAACATACTCGTTTTCCTGGCACTATAGTGCCCTGAGGGTGCCCCCACCCTCAGGAACCCCCTCCCGCCCGGCTCTGGAAGGGGGAAAGGGGTAATAACTTACCTTTTTCCAGCGCTGGGCGGAGAGCTCTCCTCCTCTTCCCCCGCTGACAAGCACGCTGCTGAGCTGCGCTACAAGCAGTCAATGCATAGGAAAGCATTTACAATGTTTTCTATGATGCTCACCGTGAAAATCACAGTGAGAAGCATTTTCTAGTGGCTGTCAATGAGACAGCCACTAGAGGATTAGGGGAAGGCTTAACCCATTCATAATTATAGCAGTTTCTCTGAAACTGCTATAATTATGAAAAAATGGGTTAACCCTAGAAGGACCTGGCACCCAGACCACTTCATTAAGCTGAAGTGGTCTGGGTGCCTAGAGTGGTCCTTTAATAATCTCTGACTTGATCACAAAGAATGGACACCAAAACCAGATGTTCATTCTTTTGCGATCTAGATAGGAACACTAGAAGGTTAGGAATACAGTATGTTCTCTTGTTCTCCAAAAAGTTAGATGCGAGTTTAAATGTGGTACAGGGAACTCAGATTTACTACTTTAGTCAACCACTGTTTGCATCCATTGTGTCCTGTTTAGGTCCACTACTCTGGTGTGAACAGCGTAAATGCAAAAATGGATTGTTGTTTGTGTTTTTGTATTTTTTTTTAACTCAGAACATTACCCTCGCACAAAGACAGATAAGAGAAGACACTGTTGTTCTTCTAGGAGACAACTGTGACGTTGTCCGATCAAGTTTGGACAGATTTTCCGATGATCCAAGACTCAAGAGAAAGTAGAGCCCTCAGAACTGCTTTTAGTTTCATGAAGTTTGAGGATTGTTGAGCCTCTTCTGCAGTTCATCTGCCTTGCTGGAAAAAGGTTATGGTCCCAAACAGTAATAGGTAGCAATTGTAAGCCAGTCTTTTTTGGGGACAAGAAAGGACTAAATATAGGAACTCTGGAAGAATCCACCACTTTAATGTTTCAAACAATTTTGATATGTCTGTTCCAAATCCTTCAGTTCCCCAGACCAGGCGTGAAAAATATGCTATTGAAGTGGTCTCACTGATGCACTTGAGAATTCCTACTATACTCAATGCCTGATAGAACAGGCTGAACCGGTTCTAAGAGCAAAGACTAATTTACAGATTTTTTCTTATTTTCCAACAGGAAGAGAGACCTGGAGTATATTTCTAGGTCTAAAAACCATGATTCTTAAGAGGAGATTCTCCCCATTTGCCAGCCAACCATGATCCTTTAAGATTTAGCGTGTGACTTGGATGTTTCTTTTTTGAGGCTGACTAATTGGCTTAAAAAAATAAACCCCCCAAAAAACACCTAACTAAGAGACTCCCTTTTATCTAAGCCCAGCTGCCAGAGAAAGGAGAAGCTTGGTAAATATTCTAGGAGCAGTGGAGAGACCGAAATTACATGAGGTTTGCTATCAAAGTTCCTGCTTTGATAGCAAACCTCATGTACTTTGAGCTCACAGCATTTGGGACACTAAGATATGCATCCTTAAAATTCAAGATGGCTATATAGTCCTCTTTGTGTAGCGTATGGGTGATCGAAAAAAAATTGTATCCATCTGGAATTTTTGGTATTGAAGACATGCATTTACCTTTCTCAGTCTTGTACTGGACAAAAAGGAGTTGTCCTCTTTTAGAACTAGAAAACGTCTTTAATAGACTCCCTGAAAATGTTGTTTCTTAATAATTTCTCGATGATGCCTTTCCAGAGCAGAACCAGAGATTTGTCTAATAAAGCATCAGTCTTTACTTGAGAACTGCAAGATGAGCAAAGAAACTAGGATCTTATTTTGTACCCATATGAAATGGTGTCCAACACCCAAAGGTTTTGAGTGATCTGTTCCCATGGTCAAATGAATGCTTGCAATCTCATTCCCAATTCCTTGTCTGGCATCATAGCTTTCTCCTATCTTTCCTGTTTTGGTTTTTAAACCGGACCTGGTATTGTGTGGTTGCCTATGGAATCTGCAAAACTAATAAAAATCGGTAAGATCTTTGTGTGCGTGGAATGAACCACCTGTTCGTTCCAATGGCTTCTCTTATCTTGAGGGAGATCATGCTTTGCAGCAGATATTTGCTTAAATCAGTTCTTCCAGGGAAGAACCACAAAGTTTGTGCCTTTAGAAATAAAGCCACTCTGATGTTTTTCAGGAGATGATTTAGTTATTTGTCTGTTCCTTTTAGGAGGCAATCTTCCAGAGGTAACCAAACACTGAGCTCTGGCTACCAGCGCTCCTGAAATACTGGCTTAACTTTGGAAGGCTACTGCTTGAAAAGTTCTCCTTGCAGAAAGTCTCCTCCCGCATATCCATTGGATCCTTGAACCCAGCTACTTCTCCAATGGGACTGGTTTTTTTTTTTGGATAACTGTGCAACTTGCAAATCCATTTTTTCACATCCACCATTTCTTCTCCGTTTTCAGAATCTTAACTTTAAGATCTGTTTGAAATTATTCCAAATAAAGGCTTCCTATTCAGGTAATCTGGGAAACCCTTCCCTTCTTCTGTAGGGTCTCACCTTCCACCATAACAGCCACCACCTCTAACGCCTTAAAGACCTTGGACGTTTCAGGTACATGCGTCAAAAAAAGGTAGTTAACGAAGGGCGTGGCTTGACCGGGAACCAGGCTGGACGTGCAAGCCTAGAGCTCCTCGCCGACCCCCGATACTTAACGCTCACAAAAGCTATTTACCCACGAAAAATCCGCAGACCCCGACTTCCTAGCAACCATGGACAAACGCCTACCGAGGAAACCGGGCAAAAAGCAGACAGATGCGGCCACCACGGTACCCGAACTCTTTGCGGCCTCCTGCGCGCCTCGGCAAGCCAGTCACCGAGTTGCTCAGAACCAGCGCAATCAAGTATGCCTGGGGACACCCCTTCAAACTAATGGTCTTCAGAACCGGCAGACCTCACATACTCACTCCAGGCGCAGACCCAGCACCCTTCTTCCGAGCACTGGGCATCTCTACCCTACAATCTACACCACAAGAATGGTACACCGCCAGGGAGTAAACAAGCGGCCGACCGACTTAAGCAGCTGAGACCCAACCACCCTCCCAACCCAGCATCCCCCCACCTCCTTTGCCCACCGCAAGCTAACCTCCAAACAGGAGACCAGAGTCACACCGGAGATGTTTCATCCCACAGACAGAAGGAAACTGTGACACCAGGGAACATTGCATCCCTCCATGATGGCCCTCAGCACCAGAGTCGCCAATGCCACACGAACCGATCAACAGACGACTTTCAACCTACTAGCAACCACCAAGCTTACAAGAACTTCCCATTATGCATAATACCCAGCCTGAAAACGGCTGCAATGGCACTTTGCCCGATGGACCTGACTATAGACTGCTGTTGACACCCCGAAACGGACTTACGATCTGTTTACAAATTTCCGAAACCGAGAGGCAATCCTAACACCATCCAGAAGTGAAATGTAATGTATATGTATGAAACTCAAACACCATAACAGGGCAGTCAACTGGGTCACACACACCCGAATGTAGCCACACTTCACTACTCTAGACACAAACTCACCAAACAACCACACCTACACCCGCGCACCAACTGTCAGGATTACTGTTTGATCCAGCACGTAGAACTGTACGGCACGGATGACAAATAAGCAACGTATTACCAGTCCTTAGAATGGCCGGATTTAACGTACAAAGAATAGTCAAAAATACTAGCCGAGGTCAGGGAACACAGAACGGGACACAGCGATGAGGAAAGCCAGGAGTCAGGATACCAGAATATAGAGAAGTCAATAAACAAAGCCAAAGTCAAAAACCAGGTAGAAAACTATAAACAGGAACGAGCTCTCAGACAACCACAAGGGAAACCACGACAGGGCACTGAGCAGGCTGAGAACTGGGCCTAAATACCCCTCCCTTAGTTCTGATAGGCTGTAACCGGCCTTTGACCCCAAAGTCAGTTACCAGGTTTCATTTGCATAATTGCTGCTCAGCATTAACCCTTCTGTGGATTAGGTTGCTGCTCGGCATAACTTTTCCTGTGTGGACAGTAAATGTCATTAACCACATTTCTATAAGCGGATGAATACGTGACACCAACAACCATCTCCAGACCAACACACACACAACCACAACCAGACCACACCCAACACCTAGAGACTAGGCCCATGCTTTATGCAGAGAAAGCAAAACAACTGGAAAAGCCGCGCATCCCCCCACCTCCAGAGTCTCGTGGGGAGGGGGCAGGGGTCGGTGAAAGGTCTGAAAGATCATAGAAGGGCTGGGGAGTGACACAGAACACCAGAGGTCCAGGGCAAAGGGACAACATGGGGAATGCCTTGTTCCTGAAATGGCTACTGATATGCAACAATATTATGTTATGTGCCTAACTTGTTTTTATTATGCACTGTTCTGTTTTGGCCCACATAGACCGATTGCTGACACCTCATGACAGGTCACCCCACCACCCCCCAGGTTCAGAGCAAAGGGAAAGGGAAAGGGAAAAAAAAAAAAAAACCACCAACACGCTCACTAACAGGAGAACCATCGTGGCCAAGAGGAGATACGAGATAAGACCAGACACGTATGGCAACACTGTACCTCCTCCACCCCCCACTTCCCTCTCCCCGTACTACCTCCACAACTTCATTCACACTCACGCACCCTGTATCGGTCCTGGCCGAGGATTGAGGCGACACGCATGCAACCCCACACCAAACAAGTAAACCAAAGGAACAGAGGTAGACCCCACCCCCCAATAAACTCATATACCATTATCACGGTAGCGAAATCCCAGAGCCACCCGACCACCCATAGGGAACAAAAGCACTCACTGAAACCCAGGGACCATGGCTCTTAAGATATCCTCACTAAATGTCAAAGGTTTCAATGCCCCGCGTAAGCGACGAACAATTTTAAGGGAACTGAAAAGAATGAATCCTGACATAGCATTCATGTAGGAGACACATCTATCTCGCTCCGCTCAGGTCTCCCTCCGTGACAACGCGTACCGCCTAGCCGCAGAGGCACGAACCTTCCGTAAACATAACGGAGTAGCAATTTTCACACACAAACTATGCCCAATTCACTTAACCCAAGTGACGCCAGACCCAGAAGGTAGATACGTCCTAGCAACCGGACGAATTCATACACAACCCATTCATTTACTCAACATTTATGCTCCCAACACCCCAATCCTGGAACCAGATATCTGACAGTCCTTTCACTCCCCACAGGGATTATCCTCCTAGGGGGCGACGTAAATGCCACTCCCACCCAAGCAGCAGATAGAAGCTCACGCCCAGGAGTGACCAGATCCCATGGTGCAGGAGCCCAAGACAAACAATTGCACCACTTCATACGAAAAACGGGCCTTATAGATGCCTGGAGAGCACAACATCCCTCCGACAAAGACTACACCTACTACTCACCGCCCCACGACACATATTCACGTTCTTAACCAACCACGCAGGTTACATGAAAACACAAAAGACCGAAATAGGCACCATAGCATGGTCGGACCACACAGACATTGCAATCTATCTTAGGGGCCTCCAGAGCCCCACCCCATGGACGTGGAGACTCAACACGTCCCTCCTCAAAGATCCCCAAGTGGTTAGCGACATTCAGGATCAGATAAACACATACTTTACAGAGAACCTGACATCCCTATGACCACAGTATTGGCAGCCCACAAAGCAGTGATCCGAGGTTCCCTCATCAAAATAGCAACCCACAAAAAGAAACTGCTATAGCGGAGCAACGCCATAAAACCGACCCCAACCCTCAAACACTACAACTACTCCAAAACAACCGCATCACAATCAGACAACTACTCATAGACGACACAGCCCGATAACTCACATGGACGAAAAGGACATTATACGACAAATCCAATAAAATGGATACACTACTGGCACGCACACTACGACCCAGGACCCTACACCCCCATATCACGAAAATCAGAGCCCCAGACGGCACATTAAGAACCTCCCCGACAGAAATAGCCCAAACATTCACATCCTTCTACACAAAGTTATACAACCACTCCACGCAAGACCACACGACGAACGCAGGGGCAAATCAGAAAATAACAGACTTTTCACCCGACTAAACCTACCAAAACTACACACTGCAGCCATAACGGAATCATCAGCACCGATTACCAAAGATGAAATCAACGCAGCCATATCCTCCCTCAAAAGCAATAAAGCCCCCGGCCCAGGCGGTTTTGAAGGCAGCTACTACAAAACCTTTAGGGAGGTACTAATCCCACACTTGGAATCCCTGTTCCAAGACCTGATGACGGCAAACATCATACTACTTCCAAAACCAGGTAAAGACCCCACTCAACCAGAAGCATACAGACCTATTTCCCTCAAACCATGACAGCAAAATCTTGGCTAAAATACTAGCGGGGAGACTGAACCCATACCTAACACACTTAGTCCATGCCGACCAGGTGGGCTTCATTCCTGGACAACAGTTATTCGAAAATACGAGACAAAACACAGACATAATATGGATGCTAGCAGCTGCGAAAACACCATCACTAGCGTAGACGCAAAAAAAGCGTTCGACAGGGTAAAGAGGCCCTATATGTTCGCACTCTTAGAACACCTAAACATACCCCTCCCCCCCATATATTACAGCGGTACGCGCACTATACACGGACGTTTCAGCACAAATTAAGATAACTGGAATGACCTGCCCACCATTCAGCATAACCAACGGCACCCGACAGGGATTCCCCCTCTCCCCACTACTCTTCGTGCTGACTCTTGAACCTCTTCTCCAAGCCATCACTGAACACCCCCAAATTAAAGGGGTCAAAATAGACGACCAGGAATTCCTGGTATCAGGATACGTGGACGATATCATGTTGACCTTAACCGAACCCATTACCACACTGCGAGCATTGCTCCCACTTCTGAACACGTACGGGAAGGTCTCGGGATATAAGTTAATGTGGAGAAATCCAGTGCACTCCCCATAAACCTCACACAAACAGACATAACTAACATCACCTTAGACCACCACATAAACATTACACCAACGTTCCTTACGTATCTAGGCATCAAATTACCAGTAGACACCACCACACTCTACAGACTAAACTACATACCCACGATAGAAAAACTAATCTCTGACATGGAGACCTGGGCGGACAAACCCATATCCTGGATAGTGAGAATACACTCAATAAAGATGAACGTTTCACCCCGCATTTTATTCCTATTCCAGGCCATACCCATCCCCATCCCGAAACACAACCTCACCCCACTATAGCGGGCAATAGATAGATTTATCTGGCAGAACAAGGGACACAGAGTAGCCCGCAACATACTTTATCGCCCCAAAACGAGAGGAGGCCTGGGCCTACCCCACCTCCACTTTTACTATCTAGCTGCCCAGATGGCACAAATAGCCCTATGGCATACCCCCCCAGAGACAAGAAGATGGGTAGATCTGGAATCAATGCTCATGAGATCCGATCTCCCGCTATTTTACATCTGGATCCCTAAAGAACACAGAGCGCTCCCGAGAACGGCATGCCCGGCCATTACCAACTCAATTATGGGACAAATAAATACGGGCTGACTACCATGACATCGCCACTTAGCCCCATATATCGTAATAGAGCCTTCAAAACAAGGCATGAGACCATGGGACTTTAAAGGCTTAGAGCAAGCTGGCAGGACATATGGGAAGCTAACACAAAAACTTCCATCTGCGTCACAATGCAGGAACAGGCATATAAAACAATGCTTAGATGGTACATTACCCCGGTCCAATTATACCACATGAAAAAAACACCTAAAGATCTCTGCTGGCGTAACTGCGGATAAAAAGGGAAATACCCCCACATGTGGTGGTTCTGCCCCACCATTAAACTCTTTTGGAAAGACATCCAAAAGCTAATAACACAAATCCTACACAGCTAATAACACAATCCTAAACCCATGGACATTCCTGTTAGCCAAACCCCTAGATGACTGGCCCAGACCAGAACAACAATTGCTAAACAAAATAGCACTAGCAGCCAGAAAAGCCCTAGCCCAAACGTGGCTGCAACCTACCTACCCCACAAAAAAATTGTGAGACCCAAAGGCTCTTTTCAGAGCCATTAACCCCTATCTTGCCAGTGATCACTAGAATCACTGGCTCTTGCACAGCAGGACTTTTTGCTTCCTGTGCATTTTTTTTTAGGGGTTCATTTTTTAGTGGTTCATTTTTTAGTGTTTTTTTGACAGATCACTGAATAAAGGGATTGTGATCATGTCACAGAGGGTGTGTAGCGCTGGGTAAGGCGTATGCCAGCCTTGCGTTAGAGGATGACACGTCTGACTCCGACCTTGGTTTTGACCCTACCAGGTGCTCAGATACATCACTAGATACCGTGTCTGCTGCTAGTGATGCATCTAGTTATGATGTATATGTCGCTGCTAGTCCCCCTGCCAGAAGATGTGCTGCTTCAGCTGGCAGTGCTGCTGAGGAGTGGGTAGCGCCTCATCACATGAGACCAAATATACCAACCTTCACCACAAATCCTGGCATCAATGTGGATGTTGCAGGATTTAGCCCCCAATTTATGGAGGTATTTCTGGACGATTATGTATTGGGGAACATTGTCGCCCAAACTAATTTATATGCCCATCAGTTCCGTGCTGCAAAGCAGCAATGGGCCCCCATCGATGTGCGAGGATTCCAAAAATACTGCGCATTGACTACGCTGATGGGCATCATAACAGCCCCATCTGCTCTATCCCCATTTACTCCCAGTGTATGTCAAGGAAGAAGTATGAAATGAATCTACATTTCATGCACTTCAGCGACAACAGCCTGTGCCCCCCTAGGGAGCATCCCCAGTTTGACAGGCTGTATAAATTCCACCCCCTTATTACCCACCTCGCTGCCAGGTTTGCAGAGGCTTATACACCTGGAAGGAATATATGCGTGGATGATTCCCTGATTAAGTATAAGGGAAGGCTGGGATTCAAGCAGTATATTCATTCCAAGCACTCAAGGTATGGTGTAAAGGTGTTTAAGCTCTGTGAGAGTGAAACTGGGTATACTCAGGCCTTCCGGGTGTACGAAGGTAAGGATAGCCACCTTGACCCTCCAGGTTGCCCAGAACATATGGGAACCAGTGGCAAAAATGTCTGTGACGTGATATTCCCCCGATGAATTGTATACAGACAATTTTTACACAAGTGTCCCTTTGTTCAAACTACTGTATTATTTTGATACAGTAGCTTGCGGTACAATCAGAAAGAACCGTGCAGGTTTCCCAGGACAACTTGCATGCACAGGGCTACAAAGGAGGGAAGACCTCAGCTCTGCGCCAAGAGGAGCTGTTGGCAGTTAACTACAGAGACAAGAAGGATGTGTACCTTTTTACCACCATCCACACAGAGAACTGTGGAGGTCAGAGTGCATCAAGGGCTATAACCGGGATATGGGTGGGGTTGATCTGTCAGATCAGCTGCTGCAGTCCTACCTAATTATATGAAAGACAAGTTCCTGGTACAAAAAGGTTGCAGTTTACATTATGCTGATTGCAACCCACAACGCCTTTTTGTTGTGTAAAAAAAAGCAAACCCCGGAACGAAACTGACTTTTTTTTTTTTTTACAGTTTCAGCTCCAGATCATTTTGTACCAAGATGCACCTGTTCAGTGATGGGAGAGAGCAGAATTGGGGCTACCCACTTTATTTTTTAAAATCCCCCCTACTGTGGCAAGGCAGAATCCTCAAAGAAGATGCAGAGTCTGTTTCAAGATAGCGCAGAGAAAGGACACTGTATTTTACTGTCCTGATTGCCCTGCACAGCCTGGACTCTGCATTGGGGATTGCATCAAGCGATACCACACACTGGTCCATTTTTTTAATTTATTTTTTTCCATTTGGATTCCAGTATTTTTTTAGGTTACGTTTACTGTTCCTGAGTTGTTTACTTTTACTCTGCCAGACTATTTTTATGATCAAGTTCAACCTAAGCATGGGTGTACTCAGGAGGCCTTGCAGAAAACAACCTGGAGTGTTTTCTTGCAATAATCAACAAGAGGCTCTCCTAAATCACAGTCAAAAAGCAATGTGTGTGTAAAAATTAAAATTGAACAATTACCACCACACATTTTCTCCATTTTTTGGGGGGGCTAAAACAGATGCATTAAAAGGCATCAAAACACTCCATATACACAATACCTTGAGGTGTCAAATTTACAAATATATGCACATTCATAGCAAGAAAATTAATTGGGATATGTAAAAAAAAGGTCCCCCAAAAGAAGATCGGGAAAGAAGATATGTAAAAATTGAAAAACATGTGTTACATAGCTGAAAAGAGACTTGCATCCATCAAGTTCAGCCTTCCTCACATTTGTTTTTTGTTTTTGATCCAGAAGAAGGCACATAATCCTGGTTTAATCCCTTAAAGACTGAGTCAAATGTACACGTTGTGATCAAAACAAAATGTAAATAAAAAAATAGAATTTGCGCTATATGTCTGTTCAGGCGTAATTTGCCTCTTTCATATTATGTGCACCCACACCTATTATATATCATTTTATTCAAGGGAAACAGGACTTTGATTTAACATCAAATATTTAGGAATGAAACAAACATATTAAAAAAAACAAAGGGAGAAAATACGAATTAAAAAAAAAAAAAAATTTAGTTCTACATGACATTCTAACTGTGAATGTCATAATACTGTTTGCTTTTACTGCAATAAAATACACATTTGTATTAAGCAATGTCTCACGTGTAAAACAGTACCCCCTATATACAGGTTTTATGGTGTTTTGGGAAGTTACAGGATCATAATACAGCATGTTACATTTTTCAGTTTTTTCACATTGAAATTCTCCAGATTGGTTATGTTGCCTACGGTAGTCAAGGAATGAGAATCACCCCCATGATGGCATACCATTTGCAAAAGTAGACAACCCAAGGTATTGCATATGGGGTATGTCCAGTCTTTTTTAGTAGCCACTTGGTCACAAACACTGGCCAAAGTTAGTGTTGATATTTGTTTGTGTGTGAAAAATGCAAAAAACCTAATTTGAACGCCAATTTTGGCTACTAAAAAATACTGGACATATCTCATTTGCAATAACTTGGGCTGTCTACTATTGCAAATGGTATGCCATCATGGGAGTAATTTTCATTCATGGGCTACCATACGATATTACAACAATTATATTGTCCGTGTAAGTGCCATTTGTGTGTGAAAAATGCAAAAAATGTCACTGTCGATATCATCGTTGTAATATAGTTTAGGGTTTTGAAACACTAATATTTGTGTTCAGCGAAGTCTTCTGAGTAAAACAGTACCCCCATGAACAGGTTTTATGGTGTCTTGGAAAGTTACAGGGTTAAATATAGTGCCAGCAAATTAAATTCCCTGGACTTTCAACCTGGGTTGTCAGGCAGGTCCCACAAATTGTAATTAATAAAAATGGGTGGTATCACTGTACTCAGGAGATGTTGCTGAACACATATTGGGGTGTTCTTTGACAGCAACCCTTAAAGTTCTCAGTACATGTATTCTTAAATTGTTATGTGTGTCAAGAAAATCACCAATAATTTTTTTGGCATAGATTGGTGGTAAAATGGTTACATGACTTTTAAAAAATATAAACATATGAAGGGTTATTTAGGGATTCCTGACAGAAAAAAAAAATATCAGTGCTACTTGTACTTATTGCCCAATGATTTGCAACAACAAAAAAAAAAAAGCTAAGAACATGTTAACATTGAGTATTTCTAAACTCAGGACAAAATTTATAAACTATTTAGCGTGGGTGTTTTTGGCGGTTGTAGATGCGTAACAGATTTTGGGGGTCAAAGAGTTAGAAAAGGTGTGTTTTTTTTACATTTTAGCATATTTTATAATTTTTTATAGTAAATTATATGAAATGAAGAAAATGATGGTATCTTTAGAAAGACCATTTAATGGCGAGAAAAACTACATGTGTGGGTACAGTAAATAAGTAAGAGTAAAATTACGGCTAAACACAAACACCGCAGAAATGTAAAAAGAGGCCTGGTCCTTAACGGTAAGAAAATTGTAACACGATCTGGCCACTAAGGGGTTAACAAACTTGTTTAATTCCTCACCCAGAACACAAAAAATCTGAAGTTGACTCCTGGCTCTATACATCTTACATTTATTTAAAATAATGTATGACTCTTTTCTATTGGCTATTAACTAGATTACGTTTTTGGCGCCAGTTTT
>OW240916.1:69464925-69515488 GCA_933207985.1 Pelobates cultripes | reverse complement strand
AGCATCACCACCCCCCACCCTTACCCCCCACCACCCTCAGCATCACCCCCTCACCACCCCCACCACCCTCAGCATCAACCCCTCCTCACCATCACCCCCCTCCTTCTCACATCACCCCTCCTCACATTACCCCCTCCTCCTTCTCACATTACCCCCTCCTCCTTCTCACATTACCCCTCTCCTCCTTCTCACATTACCCACCCTCCTCCTTCTCACATTACCCACCCTCCTCCTTCTCACATTTTCCCCTCCTTTTCACATTACCCCCCCCCTCTCACATTACTCCCCACTCCTCCTTCTCCCGCGGCCCCGCCCACCTCCTCCTTCTCACATTACCTCCCCTCCTCCTTCTCACATTACCCTCCTCCTCCTTCTCACATTACCCCACCTCACTCTCACATTACCATCACCCCCCACACCATCACCTCCCTGTCACCTCACCTCCCTGTCACCATCACCCGCCTCTCACCATCACCCGCCTCTCCTTCTCACCATCACCCCCCATACACACAACACACTTCAAGCAGCTACCCCATACACATAGGGTCTCAGACAAAAATGCAAACATGCTCACAGAGACATACATTCACACACAAGGATACTCTCTGTCAGACACACTCTCAGGCGCATACACTGGTAAACTGTGCATCAATGTGTATATGTGACACTTTTTTGTTAGTGGGGCCTCATGTTTGAGTTTCGCCTAAGGCCTCATAAAGTCTAGAGCTGCCTCTGGGTGTCCCAATAGCTTGCATTTAAAAAAAAGCAAAACCTTTTGGACTGTAATATAATAGCAGTCAGTTTCCTTCACGAGTGTGCGCTTCAGGGCCTGCCCAGTGCCACCACTCACTCACTGGTGTCCCAATAGCTTGCATTTAAAAAAACCAAAACTTTTTGGACTGTAATATAATAGCAGTCAGTTTCCTTCACGCGTGTGCGTTTCAGGGCCTGCCAGGGCACAGTGTCACAACCAGTGCAACTCATATCTGGTGTAACAGTAGTGTACATTTAAAAAAATATATATAATTTTGACTGTAATAGATTGAATAGCAGTTAGTTGCCTGCAAGCGTGTGTGTCAGGCCTACAGCGTCTACTCTGCCAACTTCTGCCACTGCACAGTGCCACTCATGTCTGTTGTCACAGTAGCTTGCACGCATAGTACTACTAATCGAAAAAAAAAAATGACAGGCAGAGGCAGGCCACCCCGCAGGGGCCGTCGTGGTTCGTGGTGCTGTGATTCCCTTTGGCCCTAGAATAATGCCCAGTGTTCAGAGGCCACGTACCCTGAACTCGAAAAGTTCTGAGGACATAGTTGACTGGCTAAGACAGGACACCCAATCTTCTACAGTTTCCGCTCGGAACCTTGACGCACCATCCTCCTCCAGCTTAGCTTCGGGTGGGGATGCTGAGGGTGGTGGTGAGGCTGGTGGGGGTGGGGGAAGGCTGAGGGTGGTAGTGAGGCTGGGGGGTGGTGAGGAGGCTGGTGGGGGGTGGGAGATGAGGCTGTGGGTGGGTGGGTGGAAGGCTGGTGGGGGAGGCTGAGGGGTGGTGAGGCTGGTGGGGGGGAGGCTGAGGGTGGTGAGGCTGGTGGGGGGAGGCTGAGGGTGGTGAGGCTGGTGGGGGGTGGGGAGGCTGGTGGGGGAGGCTGAGGGTGGTGAGGCTGGTGGGGGGGAGGCTGAGGGTGGTGAGGCTGGTGGGGGGAGGCTGAGGGTGGTGAGGGAGCCTACCTTCTCTTCCCTGGTGGTCCAGTGGCCACTTCTTCCGGTCTGCAGCTCCACAGAGCTGCAGACCGTGTAATATCGCAAGACCATCAGAGCGTTGTCATGGTAACCTGTGGCAACGCTCTGATTGGCCAATTCTCGCGAGACACATGGTCTGCAGCTCTGCTCACTGCGGAGCTGCAGACCTGTGTCTGCGATGGTGGCCGGGCAGCCAGGAGGGGCCCCGCACCCGGCGGCTTGCCCCCTCCTGGTGTCAGGTCCTCGGTCACTGGCCGAGGACCTGACACAGTCTGCCATAAGGCGGTTTAGGCGGCCGTGATGCCCCAGCCAGCGCGAGGCCTTAGGCGGCCGCCTAAACCGCCTAATTAGAGCCGCCTCTGTTTGCGGTTGTTTGCGGTGCATTAAACGGGGAGTTTGGTCTGTCACTGTGAAGCGGGCGTAACCCTTACACTACCTGATCGATACAACATCATACCTGATGTTTTAAAGCACATTATTCCAAACAATTTAGGAATGTTAGGCGATTTATGCCCTTTATGGATTAAAACCAGACTCTGCATCAACTCCATGGGAGTTTTGCCATGGATCCCCCTCTGGCATGCCACAGTCCAGGTGTTAGTCCCCTTGAAACAACTTTTCCATCACTATTGTGGCCAGAAAGAGTCCCTGTGGGTTTTAAAATTCGACTGCCTATTGAAGTCTATGGCGGTTCGCCCGGTTCGCCCGTTCGCGAACATTTGCGGAAGTTCGCGTTCACCGTCTGCGAACCGAAAATTTTATGTTTGCGACATCACTAATGAAGAGATATAAGAGGGGCTAGAATTGTTCAGTACTTTATATGTATGGGTTAGCACTTTGAATTCACTCCTATAGGACTGACAGAGGGGTGAGGTGTGAGAGGACCGACTAGAGAGGAAAATCAATCTGGCAGCAGCATTCATTACAGACTGTTGCGGGGCAATACGGCTTTTGGAAAGACCAATCAGAAGAGGGTTACAATAATCCATGCGGGAAATTATTAGAGCATGGACAAGCTCCTTGGTAGCATCTTTTGTAAGAAAGGGGCGGATGCAGGCTATGTTTTTAAGTTGTAATCTACAGGATTTGGCAACATACTGGATGTGAGGCTCAAAGGTAAGGTTAGAGTCAAGTATGATGCCAAGACAGTGGGCTTGCAAGGATGGACTGATGTGGATACCACTGACTTGAAGCGAGAGAGAAGGATCAGTATTAGGAGAAGGAAAGACAAGGAGTTCAGTTTTAGAGCGATTGAGTTTCAGAAAGCAGGAGGACATCCACTCAGAGATGGAAGAAAGGCAAGCAGTGACACGTTGCAGGACGCCAGGGTAGCGGTCCGGGGAGGAGAGATATATCTGGGTGTCATCAGCATACAGGTGGTAGTGGAATCCAATTAAGGTAATAAGTTTGCAGAGAGAGGCAGTAGAAAGAGAAAAAAGAAGGGGACCAAGGAGAGAGCCTTGGGGGACTCCAACCAAGACAGGACGCAGGGAGTAGGTATCCTTGGAAAAGGAGACACTGAATGAGCATTGGAAGAGATAAGAGGAAAACCATGAGAGGACAGAGTCACATAGACCGAGCTACTGAAGAGTTTGAAGTAGGAGAGCATGATCAACGGTGTCAAAGGCAAAGAGATGCCTGGGATTGCGGGAGCATGAACTAATGAGAGAGGAAAAGTATGACTGTTTGACGAGGGCAAGGGCTGCGCTGTATTAACACAATATGAATCTATAATGGAGAAAGTCTGACTGGGTGCAAGACTTCCTCCAGGAGCGTTCAGCACAATGGGAGCAACTTTGCGGTTGAGGGTGTGTCCTCCTCGAGGTGCATGTTTGGAGTGGGGCTGCAGCATTCAAGGCAGAGTTGAGGGTAGTGTTATATGTGGAGATGGCCAGTGAGGGACAGGAGAAGGAAGGGATCTGTTATGAATCAATATCAGCTGACAGCTGCTGGAGGTCAATAGAATTAATGGGACACTATAGCCACCTGAACAACTTCAGCTTGAGGTTGTTCAGGTGAAAACTATAGCTCCCTGCAGCCTTTCTCATGTAAACACTGTATTTTCTGAGAAAATACAGTGTTTACATTGAAAGCTAGGAGCACCTCCAGTTGCAATCACTCAGAGTAAACCAGATGGACTTCGGAGTTGATGGAGGCATAATATGCCTCCATCCACTCAGATCTGCTGTGCACGAACATCCTGTGATTCAGTATCTCCTCCCACTGCATGCAGACACTGAACTTTCCTCATAGAGATTCATTGATTCAATTCATCTCTATGAGGAGATGCTGATTGGCCAGGGCTGTGTTTGAATTATGCTGGCTCTGCCCCTGATCTGCCTCCTTGTCAGTCTCAGTCAATCCTATGGGGAAGCACTGTGATTGGATCAGGCTATCACATGTCAGCAGACTGCTTGTTTTTCCTGAGTCTAACAGCATGCAGATTTACAGCTTCTGGCTTGAATATAGTAGGATTTGTACTATATTTATGAAGGCATGAGGGGCCCAGGGGGGCTAACTATAGGGTCATGTAGGGTCATGTTAACACTATAGGGTCATGTAGTTGCACTGGTGATTATAGTGTCCCTTTAAGGTACCCCCTGAGTTGAGGGGGGTTAGGCCGAGGTTGTTGCGTGAGGGGGTACTCTAGAGCAAATGATAAGAGGTGGTGATCAGAGAGAGGAAATGGATTGTTGCAGATATTAGATACTGTACAAGCATAAGAGAAAATGAGGTAGAGGGTATTGCCAGCTACATGGGTGGGAGAATTAGCCCACTGCAATAGCCAGAGGGAGGAAGTATTTGAAAGTAGTTTAGAGGCTGCTGAGGTCATGGTGGGTTAATTGGAATATTGAAGTCCCCAAGAATAAGGGATGGAATATTAGAAGAGAGGAAGTGGGTTAGCCAGGCAGCAAAGTGGTCAAGGAAGAGGAGAGGGAAACCAGGGGAATGATAAATAATGGTCATGTTAGCAGAGAAGGGTTTGAAAATGTGAATTGAATGAATTTCAAATGATGGAAAAGAGAGGGAAGGGGGGGGAGGGCAGAGTTTTAAAGGAGCAGTGGGGTGAAAGCAGAAAATCTACACTGCCACCTCTACTCCCAGCTTGTCTTGGGTTGTGGGTAAAGTGAAGACCACCAAAGGATAGTGAGGCAGGGGTAACAGTATCAGAGAGCCATGTTTCTGTTAGTGCAAGTAGGTTTAGGGAGTGTGAGATAAATAGGTCGTGGATGGAAGTTGATTAAACGGTGCTGCACACAGAGCGTACATTCGAGAGGGCAGCTTTAAAGGAGGAATTATAGCGAGAGTTACATGGAATGAATATTAGATTGTTTTGGTTTCTGGTGTTAGTACCAGGTGGCTTAGTAGTGGAGAGACCAGGAATTGGAGAGACATCACTAGCTGCTAGGAGCAGTAGGATGGAAAGGAAGAGAATGTGGGAGTAAGATTTAAATGTTGGTGATGAGAGCTTGTATTTAGGGGATTTAGGAGGGGTTTGTGAAGAAAGGCTGGATAAATATGAGTAAAGTGCATGTGATGAATACAGAGATGAGGGAAGCACTGAAGATGGTGTCAGCAGGAACAGATTTTAATAATGAGGGAAGTGAGAGAGAAAGCGAAAAATATAAGTGAGAGAATTAGTAGGATAATACGTGCTGTGTTTTTAAGATATGGAGAATTGAGCTGTGAGAATTGTAGGTGAGATTAGGATGGTTAAGGGTTAAAAAGGTATTGTGTGAGTTTAGGTGTGGAGGGCTTGATGGACATGATTGGTTTGTCAGGAAAGCCAGGTAATTTGAGCTATCTATAAATGTAATAAGTATCCTGGGGAGGGTGGGAAATGATCATCCAGAAATGCTACTTCTGCTTAGGGCAAATCCTTGAGGGTTGGGTGCTGTGAGTCCTGGGTGTAGCTGCTTCACTGCTGTATTGGGCCCAGGCTATAAGAGATAATCTAGGGTTAGATAAGGCAGATTGTGGGTCGGGAATCATTGAGGTGTTAAAAACAAAATCAAGGAAAAAGCAGATGAAAGGGAATTTAAATTTAAAGGATCACTATAGTGTCAGGAAAACAAGCTTGTTTTCCTGACACGGTAGCATCCTTAGGACCCCACCCTCGGGGTCCCCCTCCCTTGGCGCTGGAGGGGTTAAAACCCCTTCAGCCACTTACCTTTATCCAGCGCCAGGCTCCCTCGGCGCTGGTGACCTCTCCTCCCCCGCTGACGTCAGCTCCCGAGTGGAGTGGAATGCGCATGCGCGGCAAGAGCCACACACGTATTCAAACAGTCCATAGAAAAAATATTTCTCGATAACTTTCCTATGGACGTACTGCACGCTGGATGTGAATTTTGCATCTAGCGTCACAGAAGTGCCTCTAGCAACTATCAGGAAGACAACCACTAGAGGTTGGCTTAACCCTGAAATGTAAACATAGCAGTTTCTCTGAAACTGCTATATTTACATATGAAGGGTTAAAACCTGGGGGACCTGGCACCCAGACCACTTCATTGAGCTGAAGTGGTATGAGTGACTATAGCGTCCCTTTAAGGATATGAGGGATGGCAGAGATCAGATAGGTAAAAGTCATAAATAGGGAACATCATAAATTAACAAGGCTTAGAGTGCAAGAACTAACACCAGCAAAACAAATGTTTAACTAAACAAGAGTTAAGGATGGAGGGTGCAATAGTCAGCAATTAAGCAGTAATACTGTGGGGGATGGAGATAGATAAGAACAAAATTTAAAACAGAAATCGGAAAACAAGAAGTCTAGGTATTCTCAAGATGATCATCCAGAAATGCTACCTCTGCTTAGGGCAAATCCTGTATGGTTGGGTGCTGTGAGTCCTGGGTATAGCTGTTTCAATGCTGTATTGGGCCCAGGCTCTGCTTAGGGCAAATCCTGCAGGGTTGGGTGCTGTAAGTCTTGGGTGTAGCTGTTTCAATGCTGTACTGGTCCCAGGCTCTGCTGCTAACATATATATAACATTGGGTATTTTTCTTTTATTGCTATGTTGTATTATATCATATCATGCGGAGAATGTTGGACAAATGTACTGTTTTGAGACCCGTATTCCAGTGAGGAATATGCCTTATTTAAAATGTGCAAACTAAAATGTTAAACAAAAGGCTAATATAATAAGTCACTTACTTAATACCAAGGTTTGTAAACTGACATTGCTTGGCAACAACTACACAGCTGATGGGATAAAGACCTCATTCTTTACTCTTTGAACTATAGGATCTCATGCTTTCTTCAGAGATGGAACATATGAAGGTTTTTTTCATCCCATACCCTAGGGGTAGGCAACCTTCGGCACTCCAAATGTTGTGGACTACATCTCCCTTGTTGCTTTGCCAGCATTATGTCTGTAAGATAATTATGGGAGATGCAGGCCAAAATATCTGGAGTTCCAAAGGTTGCCTACCCCTGCCATACCTCATCAAAATGTTGTGGTTGCTTTCAGAAGTACATGGTATTTGCCATTGTCATTTACGTTGACATTCCAAGTGCTAATTCTTTTTCCAACAGGAAAAAATTATTAAAATAATAATAATAATAACAGACAGCAGCAAAATATAATATCACTGTTTTATTAGGTCATGCTCATTCTAGAAAAGACATTAATTGGATCTTAATATAAATGATATTCAGCATTTTAAAGTGTTGTTACACATATATAATCTTGGTAGAAAAGCACACTGTTTCAATCACAATGCAAACCAGAAATGTCAATATGGTATTATGTAATGTGCTAATAAGGCCCATATTGTCACATTTTTTAGACTGCAGGTTTGAAGCAGTTAGTATGAAATATCTTCTCAGACATGCAGTGCGTTGTCCCTGCCTGTCACACACAGAGTTCTTTGTTTGCTCACTACCTGAACTCCAGACAGCTCAACACCTGATGGAAGTTGTTCTGTCTGGAACCTATAACCCCTTCATTGCCAAAGAGCTTAACATCATGTGGCAGACTGATACAATAACGAAGAGAGAGAGCAACAGGAACATAACAGTTATACATCAATAAGCAATTCTTTAAACTTATGTTTGGATAGAACATATTTGATACAGTACATGCTTGTGCTAAATATATAGAACTGTAACAATACACACTTCTTTGTGTGTGGATGGCTATTGTGATTTGCCACACTTTTAACACCCAACCCATGTGTGTGTGAATACATAATTAAAGCAGGCCAATCACTTCTCTGAAAATAAAAGTTCTTAATTATTTTTCACCCTTGTCCATGTTATTGAAGTACTCGAGGTGGTGAAAAGTGCAGATAATGAAAGTAAAAATAAAACACACGTACATCTATAGTGCTTCTGTATCCAGTGTGAAGTCATACAGACCTGACAACTTTGGCAGGTCTGCTAATGTGATTGGGAAGGGTGGGCATGGTGGTGCCAGCAGATGGGCCTAACATGCAATTAGCATTGCAGACAATGTGCCTGCCACAAAAGGGGCACATCATCCCAGAGGATATGCGCCAGCATGACAGCCTGTCTGTAGCCTGTTCATATACCAAACATGTATGCAGCTAATCATGCCAATTATGCTGCACTTTCCTTGAATCCTCCCGACACTGGGTTACAGAATTGCTCTGTCAGGTGATTGGGAAGATTTAAGCAAAATTGTGCAGGTGTGATTTGGTGGGTGTGGTCACATAACGTTTGGGTGCCAACAGCCCTTCTAAACATAAAACAGAGCAGAGTCAGGAGGACTCAGGCAAACTGTTGGGAGGACTGAGGAGGAGTACACATAGAGCCACTGGTATGAGAAATAGCATGGGAGTCCTGAAGTACTTCCTTTCTGGGCATAGTGTCACCTTTAGATCCTGTGTACCACGGTGACACGCATTCTTTACAGCCGACCACATCTTTAGCTATACTAATTGCTTCATGAAAAAAATGTAAATTGTCTTGTGAATCTTTATCTTAAGGTGCCAAACAAAAAGGTAACATTTTGACCCACCATGGACACCCAATTCTTGCTTATGCCTGCCTCAAACCTCTTCCGATTGTGAAGCTGCCAACTTTGGCCTGTTAAAAATTAGTTATATAGAATTGTTTTAGAAAAATAACCCAACCCATAGCTTACTTTTATGCTGTGCATATTGCACAAAAATTAGAATTTTGATAGTTCTGCTTTAGAGGAACACTAGACATCATGATGGTCTTTGCATAAGATATTATATAAGATATTATATAGTAAGCTCATAGGCGGAAAATTAGACTTGTGTCCATCAAGTTCAGCCTTTTTTACATCTGTTTCTGCTGTTGATCCAAAAGGCAAAAAAAGTTTGAAGGGCTTTCCAAGTTTGTAACTGTAATGGAGCTCCAGTACTCAGACGGAGTACCTCCGCCAAGTCTGCTTCCTCGTAGTTATCAGGGACCCTGGAGCACTTCAGACCCAGTCGCTGAGGCTTGACTGGGTTCTCTTAGGGTCTTTTCCATCCAGGACCAAACGACACATGGTGAAGGTTAAACAGCAAATCTTTAATGAACACAGCACACATATTTTAAACCCCCAACAACCTCATTTACATACAATAGGTTGATAAGAGCACTATAATACAAGTGCTGGGCACTGTGCACCCGTCCAGGATCGGCCCTGCTGCCTGACAATGCAAGTAGTCCCCCTGCAGCCAATCCAGCCCTTGCAGGCCATGTGATTGAGATGACATAATAATCACATAGCCACATTGACAGTCTAAAGGACTGCCTGCAGGGGGACTGCCGGAGTTGTCTAAGTAAAGCTGGAAATTCTTTTTAAAAACACGTCCAAATAATGTGTTTTTATATATATATATATATATATATATATAATATGTATATACTTTCAGTGGTGCAGAAGGAGAACTCTGTGTTGGATAAGAGGAGGGGAAATTTCATATATATATATATATATAGCAAAATCCAAATAGGTTATGGTGGGGAAAAATTGTAAATTGTGATGGAAGCTGTTTTGTTGTTAATGCAACTCATCAGCATGAGGTGTGCAGATTTTTGTTTAACATTGTATTAACTATCCACAGACTTCAGGTGGAAGGGGTTTTCAATCACAATTTTTCCTCACCCTAACCTTTTTGGATTTTGCTTCCCAAGCACTACCAAGCCTCAATAAGCAAACCAGTAACCAACCTCATGCTGATGAGTTGCATTAATAACGAAACAATTGTCCAAGAGTGGTTCACTGGTTTTGCATCTTTTCCTAAATTGTGTTCCAAGCAGTTGTATACTGCAAACACAGATTAAAAGGAATCCATGTTTAAAATGGAATGAGGCAAAAATGTGATTCTTTGTTAAACTAATTTGCATATGCTCACCCAGAATGCTTTGCGGTTGTAACATCACTGCAGACTTGGGATTTCTGTGTGAAAAGCAAGTCTTATGGCTTGACTGGTGTGCAGATTTTTGATTAACTATATATATATATATATATTATATATATATAAAAATAAACATGGTAGAGAAATAGCTGCACTCACGGTCTTCTATAAAATCCAGTCTTTATTCAGTTACATTTGAAATGAGGATCAACGTTTCAGTCCAGGACTTTCATCAGGATCAAAACAAGAAACATAGGCCTGTAGTTGTGGGAGGTACATTATTCCCTATTTAAACTCCGTAAGCCCCTGCTTACCTGTCGTCGACGTTCCCGGAAGTGCATCGGTTTACTTCCGGTTCACAGGACCCTATCATTATTTTCCCGCCCGCCGGCAGTCCGTCATTCAATCCTATCACTGCCTACCGAGTTCGTGAGTATAACTAAGTAGCAAGCATACGAACGGCTAATCCGTAAGTGATACTCGATCATTCGTACGTTTCCTATACTTGTCTTCAATCACACCTTCTGTAATCGTTCGTTTATTACTGCAATTCGTGAGGTCTGGCTTTCGTTTAACTATCAGTACCATTCGTGTAAATTAAGAAGTTAATTCACCTAAATATCTATACTGATTACTTACATACATAGTCTTCATTCGTTAAGTCGTGTAAATCTACGTTATTCCACATATACTTGCGTTTCACTATGTATACAGTAGTGGTTAAGTTTGTTTTATCAGCATGATTGTAATCCAATATATTGTATAGCAATTGATTTCAAACAAATAAGATGCTGTAATATCATACACGGACACATGCTATCCATACTCTTCCGTTTACCTTACATATGTCGCTACGATTCGTGCAATCAGGCATTTCGGGTTAAACGTTCATCTACTCATGATAATATCAGGTGTCCGTTCGCATTAATTCGTTTAGATAAACCTTTCATTTACATACAATAGCCAAGCATGAAACACTTCATACATCTTTTGTTAGTTTTATGCAAAACTCAGTTATGAAACTCTGTACGTACAAACTTTCGTTTCATGTGGTATAAACTGTCATTTTTGCAATGCTGGCATTTCACTCACACATTGCAGTAGAAGTTAAAACTCTGTTTAAATTAAGATTACGATTCAGTCATTTTCATTCATACTACGACTGTTCCATTCATTTAGGCTTATGTCAGTTATATGGCGGGTAGCCAGGTTGGTTTGGCTTATGTCGCCACCTTGTGGCTTTACAAGGTTGGTCGGTAAAATTATTTTAATACATGACAAACTGGCTTATTTTATTTATATATATATATATATATATATATATATATATATATATGGCCTCCCTTGTCTCTTCAGTAGCAACTATTAATAATAGGTTGGATAATCTAGAGTCAAATAATATTCCAACCGTATCAGAGCTTTCAGTGCCTGTTGCTCAGCCCGCACCTAACCTAGGAGGTAAAGATAACCCTCTACCAGCTAGTAGAGCTACCAATATTATAAATCCGATTCACCTCATTCCTCAGTCTCTGAGACGTGACATTATAGAGGGGAAGGACATAAACGTGGCTTCACTACTGATAGCATCTCAAGACGTTGTCGAGAACAGGGCTTATATCTTTGAGGATCTGTCAGTAGTTATGAAGTCTAGAGATCCTAGACTAAATAGGAAATATACTTACTTTTAAACATCCCAAAAAAGAGGTTTTAAATACATTTTTAGATACACAAAGAAAAGGTTTTTACTCATGTGGGAAATGTGCTGGATGTATAAATAGCAAGAATAGGTCAGTAAAGGGCATTAGTAAGTTTAAGTCCAAATATAAAACAGAGGAATTTTTAATTAAAGATTTTATTACTTGTTTTACTAAGAATATAATTTACCTCCTTTTATGCCCATGTGGATATCAATATGTGGGCAGGACCATTCGCCCGCTACACAAAAGAATAGACGAACACATTAATAATATTCGTAAGGGCTTTGACCAACATAGCATTTTGGCACATTTTAAAAAATGCCATAATAAGTACCCTAGTGGGTTATTGTTCCTGGGCATACAAGTAGTTAGGAAACCCTGGCGAGGGGGAGATTTTATTCAATATATAGGCAGAGAAAAGATGAAATGGGTTCACAGATTTGAGACCCTTGAACCAAAAGGCTTTAATATAGAATTTGATTTGCATAAGTTTTTCTAATTTTGTATCATTTTTTTTCTAATTTTGTATCATTTTTTATTTTTATCCTTCTGTATCACCCACGAATTAGTTTTACTAACGTTTTCCTCTTTTTTTTTTCCTATAAGTAGGCAATAAACTTTTACATTTGTTATATTTTTTATATATTGTTAGTATGTGTAATTGTATTTATTATGGTTTTATGGGTGAGATTCCTTTTTTATACATATATTCATATATATTAGGTTATGTATACATAAGACTAGTATATGGCATAATTTTAGATATTTCTATATTCTTTATATATTTATGTATAGATGGCTCTTACCCATATGTTTTTTATTATGACATGTATATTTTTGATTTTGGTGTATTATTGTAATGTTTATTTGTATATTAGATTGCTTTTTAATATTGGCAAAAACAACGTTTAGGTGATGTACCAAATAGACATGCAGACTTTTAATATATGCAATTGTATAAATGACTGATCTGAATTTTACATGACAGGAGGCTTCCTATTTTGCATATAACTCTCTTTACTAACTCCACATAGCAGAAAAGAAAAGTGAAAACGGTAACCAATCAAAATGCAATAGGATGTATAGTATTCACAGTGATGAGGCTCCTCCCCCTCTTTCTTTACTGCTCCATCAGCAGACAGGTCAGAGTTTACATCCTCTATATACCTGGGTGCGGCCCAGTGAAAAATCTCAATAATACCCTGTGGGTTACAGGTACTGCTGGTACCACGTGCACATTATCTGAACCTATTTTTACGCCCTACTGGGGTATTTTGGTACTGCCGGTACCACTGCACATATTTACTATACACCCTGCTGGGGTTGAACTGGTACTGCTGGTACCACCACTATACAGACTGACCCCTAGCCCAATCTGTGCTCTGTGCCAAGTGATATATTTGTGGTCACTATAACAACCATGGATCCATCCCAGAACACTACGGATTTCCAAACTTTGATCAATGAGGCTATTGCGGCCTCAATGGAGAAGGCACTCTCCAGGGTTCTGACGGCATCCGCCGAACAACACAAAAACCCCACCAAGGTCCAATATCAGGACTACGATTCCGAAGCTTCGGAATCACACACACAAGCCGATACCCGGCCCTCTAAACGCCACTGGAAGGGCGAAAAGGGGAACGTCAACCCCGACAAGGGCAAGAACCCTGTCAAACGACTTAAGCCAACCCCTTCCCCAAGACGCCATTACTCCTCGGACGAGGAAGGAAAACACTCTCCCCCCATGGCGATTTTGGACTCATGGCAGGCCGTGGATTCCGACTCCCCAGAGGAGAACGCCTGTGACTCGGAGGACGGTTCACGTACTGGTTTCCTGCAGGGCACCTTCATGGACGACATACAACTACCGGACGATCCGGCACATACGCAAGACGAAGGGGAAGCCATCCTGGATCCCTCGGGTCAACGTCTTTTCGACCCACGAAACATCCGACACCCACGTTCAGGGGACTGGACACCCCCTGAACACCTCGCGAAGTTCATGCACAAGTGGCTACGCAAGCCAATGGACAAGACGGTGCACAACCGCTGGCACAGGGGTGTCATTTGGTCAATTTCTGTCCTGAAAATGTAGCGACCCCTTCTACCAGTAACACTAATACTGGTTACCAGTCCAACACTACCCAGTGACGAATTAGGCAGGCTAATTGTTTTTCTGGGTACAGCACAAGTCTGCAATCATTTTAATATCGGGGGTTGTAGTTATAGTGCTTGTAGGCTTCTTCACGTGTGCTCACTGTGTTTAAGAGCTCATGCCAAAACAATGTGCCCCAACAGGTTGTACCCTAATAAATCTTCCACTCCAATAAACGTACCTAAGTTGCAACGCTACCTGTCTAATCATCCTTCTTTACATTTGGTGGAATTTCTCACGGCTGGTTTCACTAATGGGTTTCACACAGGGTTCGTGTCACTCCCCACAGGTATTTTGGAATGCCCCAACCTACAGTCAGCACTCACAGATCCAGACAGCATACAAGAACTCTTACAGAAAGAAATCACCAATGGTTTCATGATAGGTCCTTTCTCAACTCCTCCTTTCACTTCCTGGAGGACAAACCCTCTAGGAATCGCCACAGGGAAATGTAACAATAAAAAGAGACTGATTATTGACTTTTCTGCACCTCACTCATTCCCTAAACCTAGCCTAAATGCACTGATCCCGTCTGAAGATTTTTCCCTTCAGTACAACAGAATTGACGATGCCATACAAGCAATCATTAGTTCCGGGAAGGCGGCTTGGTTAAGTAAATCTGACATCACTAACGCCTTTAAATTACTTCCCATTCATCAGTCACTCTGGCATCTGCATGGAATTAAGTGGCAAGACAGCTACTATTTCGCTACTAGACTTACCTTCGGATCCAAAAGTAGCCCTAAGTTATTCGACATATTCGCCGAAACTTTAACCTGGCTCCTACTGAACTTTTGCAGATGTCCAGTAGTCATACACTACTTAGACGACTTCCTCACCATTGAACCACACCAATACACACCTCATAGCCTAAATCCCATGCTCACTCTGTTCAAAGATTTAGGAGTCCCTGTAGCCCAGGACAGAAGGTCCCAACACGGAGATTACTTTCCTGGGAATTACGCTCAATTCTGTCTCTATGCAGGCCAGCCTGCCTCAAGAGAAAGTAGACAGGATTTTGTCTTACAGAAAGATCTGCACGTCACAAGGCACTTGCACAAGGACACAGCTTCAGTCACTACTCGGTTCACTCAATTTTGCAATGAGAATAATTCCTCAGGGTAGGTCTTTCATTTCCAGAATCCTCTCACTGTTGCACGGTCTCCCCGACGACGATTCTACAACTCCCATAGACGAGTCAGCTAGAGCTGATCTACAAATGTGGCAGCTGTTCCTATCATCTTGGAATGGCAGGTCGCTATTTGTTCCACCCATTTCTGATGATTCCCCTGTAGTTTGGACCGATGCTTCAGGTGCCATAGGGTATGCAGCTATTTTCAGTGATGAATGGCTATACGACTCTTGGCCAGTTCAGACCACCTCGCTCGAAAATTTCAATACCACCTCAGCTCTATTTGAAATTTACCCTATAGTAGCAGCTGCACACGTCTGGGGTCAAAATTGGAGTGGTCAGATGCTTTTCTGATAACTTAGCAACTTGTAATATTGTTAACAAAGGCCAGGCCGCTCTCAGTCCCTCACGATTATGAACTTGATAAGGAGACTGACTTGGCTAGCGGCTAATCTACAATTCTGTATAACCTGTATTCACGTTCCGGGTGTTCAAAATACCGCTGCTGATGCTCTCTCATGCTTATATTTGCAGGAATTTTTCAGGCTTCATCCATCAGCGAACTCGCAACCCAGGGTACCTCCAAGCTTCACAGACCTAGTTATGCTGTAGGTTCTCTTACTACTATTACAACATAGTAGGCCACTCGCACAGGCAGGCCTGTCCCTTAATACAAGGAAAGCCTATTCCAGAGGGAACGAGTTGTTTAAAAAATGTATTTGTGATTATTGTATAATAAATGTAAAACTCTACTTAACGGGTATACAGCACTACATGTTGACCAACTATCCCAACAAAACTCCATTCCTAGCGTCCTACCCAGTTAAAAGTGTCCTCAAGGGTGTCTAGAGATTAACAGTACACAATCCTATTAAGAGACTTCCCATAGACAGTATGCTCTTCAAGAGTATCTCCGATGTAATCGACACGTCCCCTTTGGAACACACCACAAACCTAATTATCAAGTCCGCAGCTTACTTATCCTTCTATGGTTTCTTGAGACCCAAAGAATTTTCAGTGGAGAAAGCATCCGACACCAAGTCATGCCTCCAGAAGAAACACCTTGTTAAAAAACAGGACCACTACATCTTATCTATTACTCATACCAAAACAAGCCAAACAGGTCCTCCGGTAGAAATTAAATACTATCCTACCTCTACCAAATGGTGTCCTATCCTAGTTTTAGATAAACTAATGGTGTCACAAATCACTTCCAACCCTGATTACCCACTGTTAGCTATTCAAGGGAAACCCCTAACCACGAAACAATTTATGCTAATGTTTTTTTTAGTATTATTTCCTTACATCCTCGAAATGTGCCGTACAAAAATATAGCTAAATGTAAAGTGAAAAATAGACTCCCAGGTGATGTGCATGACCCGCTGCTGGGTCCTGGGCACATGGGTGCTCCACCCCTAAAAGTGGTGTCAAGTTCGTATATCCAAAATGCCTCCTTATTTATTTTACCACGGTCCTCTCCCCTCTTTGGAACAGGGATATGATCTATCCCAACAAATTTAAAAGATGATAATGGATGGTTTAGTTAAAGGAAGTGTTTTGCTGCCGGCTTGTTTGACGATACATCCCTACAGGCTAGTCTTGTTGGGATAGATCATATACCTGTTCCAAAGAGGGATGGAGAACGTGGTAAAATGCTTCTGTAGATTATGCTAGCTTTAGTGTACCTATAATCTTAATTTTATTAATGACAGGAGGCGAGTATTTGCTTAAGTCTCTCTTTGCTAGAACTCAGCAGCACAGAAAAACAACCAATCAGAAAAAAGTTAGGTACTATAAAACTCCCATCCCCATGCATCATTTCCTCTTTCAAGCTGCGACAAAACAGAATAAAAGGCAGAAAATATAATGGGGAAGAAACAAAGTCCTAGATACGATGAATACAACAATGTCCACCATCCGAGAAGAACTGTCAAACCAGATAACGTTGATGGACTGTAAACTGAAATGAGAGAAAAAACAGAATCGAACAGGTTGGTTAGCCAATGAAATGTACTCTGAATAAACATGTAGGTACCCAATGTAGCAACCAAAATTACCTTAATATGTAGATATCCCAACCCTACTTATGAAAACAGACATAAGAACAGGTGACAGGTAGCAGAGACAACAAGCAGAGTTGCATATGTACCGGATTAAGCCAAACTATTAAAACTAAACAAGGGAGGGATAAGAATGGGTGGGCAATACTCGCCTCCTGTCATTAATAAAATTAAGATTATAGGTACACTAAAGCTAGCATAATCTACAATTTTATAACATGACAGGAGGCTTCGTATTTGCTGTTTTAACGCTTAGTCAACAAATCCAACGCTGATTGTTTCGCTGGTATCTATTTCGGGAGATATTAGAGTAATCCTAAATGGACTTTTCAACCGCAATAAATGACAGTAGGCGGGTCGATGAAGATGCCAGCTGCCGAAGCATCCCAAATACTGAAAAAACACCATTCGTTGACAGATCCCTTGTACGTGGGTTGCGACCTGTTTCCTAGCAGCCGGTCCATGAGCTGCCAAGCTGACCAACTAGCCATTTTCCTGTAGTTATAAAATGTCGAAAGTCATTTGCGGACTAGGGCCGCGAGAAGAAATCACCACCATGTCTCAACTCTTGATGTGTAAGATGGCTCCTCCGATCGTGCCATGGTGGCCTTGCAGGTAGATCACCAATCTCTAGGAATGCGCCTAAGTCCACCACCAATTCCATAATAGAACCGAGTAGGATCTTTCATTCCTTCATCATCTACCCGGTTATTATGCAGGCAAGAGTGTGGTCAAACTAGCCATATCCTAAGTAATTCCAATATTCCAAATGGACTGTGTAATCCTCGGCTGCGGTAGAGAAAGGACTCCAAAAGGACATCCAATCAGGGTCCCAAACTGAACTTGTGTGGTGGCATGGTGGTCGACTATTATTGGGATATTGAATCTGGAAGTATTCAAAGGGATGGGAAACGTAAACCGGAGTTGAGATCTCAATCCAGATATGTCGTTGTCTAAGAGTGATAAGATGTACGGATCCGACGGTGATTGGGACCTGTATAACAACAAAGAGTCCTCACGTGCTGTATTGAGAGATTGAAATAATCCGATTACCGTAGTACGATCCTGTTCCATGCCCGATCTGTCGAAATTCATGTAGGGGTTCCTGATCTACACGCCACCTACAAGATATAATGTAGTGAGACCCCTAGGTCCAGGCATGTATCTCCCAGAGTAGGTCCTAGGTCAAGGGACCCAGAAATGTGAGTTCGATAACCGAAGTCAAGGTCTTCCTATAGATGGATATCTCCCTTCTTAGCCTGGAGTCCCACGAGCACATAGTGTTCTCTAATACGCAGGCAAGGCGTAAAGTCCCTTCGCACAAAACAGGTGACTCCAGAGAGCAGATATAACGAAAAAAACAAGGGTCTAGCTCCAATCGTTCGAATCATGTGTTGTCCCGTTTGGGAATGTCGGCAGCCCTATCTGAGTCTGCTACACATCCTGAGCAGTACTCCATGCGCGCGTGCGGGACCCAGGAGGACCGTCGGTAGCCTGAGGAAAACTGGAGACATTCTCCGCAATCCCCGAAAGCCCGGGAGGTTGGAGGAGGTCAAGTCAGGCTTCTCAACGACCCGAGCGATAGGACAATTGGAAGGCTCAAAAACCAAGAAACGACGAATAATGTAGATAACGGTAAATATGTACCTCGGAGAGAAGGCAAATAGCAGATCGGAACAGCAAGTCAAGTAAACCCAACTGAAAAGGTCAGGAGCTAATCGTGACGTAGGACTAACTACCCATACCTAAGACGGATACCGGGAAGGCAGCCAGATGGTTAGTTGCTAAAGGCAAGGCACCTGTGCTCCCCTGTTGGCGTCTGAGCACTGGTCCCTGCTTGTGCGAAATTCTCTTTGGAAATGTGCCGCCGCCGGGTAGGTGTAAACCGTGGTGTCGCGCCTGGGGATCCTCATAAAAAAACCTTGCCCCTCAGGGCATGAGGTTTAGGGCCTTCACCATTCCAATCATATTTAGGTGCCCATATACTGGTGTCCTCTTGGATAGTAAGGCAGCAGTGCTTGCCTGGACACCCATCTATCTCCATGTCAATAGTGGGTACTGGGCTCTTCTCCGTGATATCCTCCCAGGCCTGCGGACAAAAGGGTTTTCAGGCCCATATAGCTCAGGCCCAACAAAGGGTACAGATAGAGCAGGCCAGTCAGAAGGGCACGGACATAGCAGGCCAATCAAATGGGCACAGACATAGCAGGCCAATCAAATGGGACGCAGACATAGCTGGCCAATCAATGGGCACAGACATAGCAGGCCAATCAATGGGGCACATACATAGCAGGCCAATCTTGGGTAATAAGGGACCCCAGTGTTAGGGTAGTGTTCCCTAAATATCTGTAATTCTTTAGGGTACTGTGTGATATAGGACCCCCAGACGCCAACCCCTTTAGACAGCGTAATACTGTGTGAATAAACCTTAACCGGGACTAGCATTCCCTAAATGCCCAGCAGGCAAAAAAGTGGTATTACAGCTGTAGTGGATATAGTCTGAAAATGTTCCAGTGAATATAGTGTCCATTAAACCATGGTGTACTGAGCGATTCATTTTAAACTGTGAATAGGTTATGCACATGAACATGCAGACCTGTTTGAGATTCCTTCTTCAATATTATGCATCATCAGCATACCACCTGAAGGGCATTGTACCCGTTGCATATTGCAAGAGTAGGGTTAAACAATTGCCAACTCAATGTGTCCCCTTATTGAGTTCGGAAGGGATCACCTTCCACTCCACTAGTCATAGAACCTTATAAATAGAATTAGTGTCAGCATAGGCTGGTCTCCCATACCAGTTAGAGCCAGAGCTAGGTCTGCTTAGTTTAATACTGTAACGGACCGTTTCTCTCACAAGAGGATAAAAAACGTTTAGGCGATAATCCCCTTTCCCATAGACCAGCAGCTACTGCAAGCACCAAACTCCTGAACTGCAAACTGTACGAATTCACCAACTTCCGAACTGGAAACACACGAACACTGGAATCAGCCGAACAGGAAAAGCATACAATCCGCTTACACTCCTGGCAGTCAGCATACAATCCAATTCCCCCCAAAAACGAGATGACACATCGGTTTGAGGGTCAAGCAGAATCTTCCTGTACTGTCACATACAGTCTCTTTTATTCCCAATCCACAAACATAGTATAGCCCACAGGGCGTTACAAAACAACCAATCAATCCGTACAATACACCCAGACACTCCCACACAAAATCCTCCCCTCTGCAGGTGATATGATTACTGAACACAATGGGTAATCTCATTATCACCGGCAGAGGAATACAGTTTTTACACAATATTTATAACTTCTAAAATATACATGTCACAAACATAAAACATACATTTTCATAATCAATCCATTCAGGGGAACAACATATTAAAAAATGGCACGAATCAGACCAGGGGTTCAAAAGTTAAGGGAAAGTCCTTTGTGACTAAATGAAGCATGGCTTTCTGGCCCAAACCAGTTTCAGAGTCTTCTATCCTGGAGAGTAATTCAATTATCTCCCAGGATAGACACAAGACTCCATTAAGCACATGGTTGCAAAAAGACACAAAACACTTTAAAATACATAAAGTCACATTTACACATAACACACAGACATTTCACATATCCCCAGATAGCTGGGATCTGAGTGCACATTATTAGATGAATGGCACTCAGATCACACAAATAAGCCTTTCTGCAGGGGAAATAAACGGTTTAACCTGCAGGGCCATAGTCCAAAGGGAGCAGGCGAGCAACCAGGCTTCTCCAGTTCACAGTGGCGAGGTACAAATACACTAGCCATAGACAGTGCATATCACACTAGAGTAGTCTCATCTCTGAACCAGAGATGGACCAGGAATATATATAGGGAAGCACAAGGATAGGAGCATAAGAACTGAGCGGAGCAGCAAAGAAAGAGGAAATGATGCATGGGGAGGGGAGTTTTATAGTACCTAACTTTTTTTTTCTGATTGGTTGTGTTTCCGTGCTGCTGTGGAGTTCTAGTAAAGAGAGACTTAAGCAAATACGAAGCCTCCTGTCATGTTATAAAATTCATGGTAATGGAATATGTTCCCTAATAATGTTCAAAACTTATGTTTAAGGCATTTTTATAGGAAAAATGCACTTCAGACAAATATCTTGCAGACAGCAGACGACATTGACGGATATCTACAGAATTTTTAAAGATTATGCCAGCTGCATGATATCAGCCCAGCAGACCAGGTACCCCTGCTTGCCGGTAGATTATCGGGCCGCGCAGGAGAGGCGTACTGCGCAGTTCCAGATGAGGACAGCAGGAACTTCCAGAAGGTAAAACAGGCCATCCTAGCATGTTATGACATTAACCCAGAGGCCTACAGACAGAAATTTCGGAAGCTTAGGAAACACGACAAAGACTCGCATGTAGAATGGGCCCACCACCAAGGAATGGATAGAAGCGACACAAACCACTACCCTGGAAGACCTGATTCAATTGGTCGTGTTAGAGCAATGTTTCAATGGGGCTGACACCGGACCTACAGAACTGGGTAAGGGACTGAAAACCCCGTACCCTACAAGACGCAGCCAAGTTAGTGGATGAACACCACAACGCAAGGCGACACCAGCGCTCACAGTTTGCGTCTTCTCCCGCTCTGCAGCACCTCTTCCAGCGCCTCCCACTTCGATCCAACCACAATCCGGAGGGGCCAATAACCAGTATCCATCAAGGTACCCAACCCGACCGCATATCCGATGCCACACCAGCAACCAGCTGAGTCATGTACAACGAGAATGCCCCTGGAACAAAAACCGACAAGCCTGGCATAAACAAGGCCAACCTCCCAGTGCTCGGGCTGCTGTACATTGCTACCAGAGTGAACCCTGAGGTCCCACACACTGCAGCCATACCGGTAGAGGAACCACTACGGGCACTACATGAGGTTAACCCCATCCAAGCCGCCTCCGATAATCGACAGGGTCATCGCCTGGTCGTACACCTGGAAGGGAGAAGTGTACAGGGATTACGTGACTCTGGGGCCACTTTGACATTGGCCCGGAACCACCTTGTCCCCAAGAACCATCTTACCGGGGTTGTGTGGCAGTACGAGTAGCAGGGGAAGCAATTTACAAAGTCCCCACTGCCAAGGTGCATTTTGATTGGGGAGCGGGGTCGGGGGGCGTTGAGGTGGGGATCATGCAAGATCTGCCAGCCGACGTTATTTTGGGTAATGACTTGGGGGGGCTAACGTCAGCTTTTGTCACCCAAAACCCCGTCCAAGAAGCCTACACAGTCGTCACTCGGCAACAGGCCCGCACCGCAGCTCTGTCTAACCACTCTGAGGCACCCTTAGAATTTGGCAGCGAGGTAGCCCTAGACCCCTCCCTGCAGGTAGATAGAATAGCCAACAGCCAGGCTGGTCTAGAAGGAGAGAGATATGCCTGGGACAAAGGCTTGTTATACCGCTATGCAGAAAAGGTAGCAGCCGGGTCCATTCCTATGCCCACTAAGCAGTTAATTGTCCCCAGAAAGTACTGAAAGGATTTACTGTGCATAGTGCATAATATCCCCCTGTCAGGACATTTAGGGGTCAGCCGAACTAAACATCGGCAAACTCAGAACTTCTTCTGGCCAGGTAACTCCAAAGATATTAGACAATATTGTCAAACGTCATTAGTCTATTAATACTATCCTTACCTTTTTGTGTCATTTTACCCCACTCCCTCTAGCATGTAAGCTCACTGAGCAGGGCCCTCAACCCCTCTGCTCCTGTGTGTCCAACTTGTCTGGTTACAACTACATGTCTGTTCGTCCACCCATTGTAAAGTGCTGCGGAATTTGACGGCGCTCTATAAATATCATAATAATAATAATAAAAATAATAATACCTGCCAGAGAGTAGGGAAGCGAGGGGACCGCTATAAAGCGAAACTTCATCCCCTCCCAATAATAGAGGAGCCATTTAGCAGAGTGTCCATTGACCTAATAGGGCCCTTAGCTAAGCCCAGTCTCTCCGGCAAGAAGTACATCTTGACCGTAGTGGATTACGCTACTAGTAACCCCGAGGCGGTGGCACTGACCAATGTTCATACAGAGACTATTGCGGATGCCCTGATGCAAATTTTCTCCTGCATGGGATTTCCCCAGGAGATTATTTCGGATAGGGGCACCCAATTCACTGCAGAGGTCACCCACCAACTCTGGAAGGTATGTGGGGTGAAACCTATGTTAAACTTAGCCTACCACCCCCAATCCAACGGTCTCTGTGAGCGTTATAACGGAACACTTAAACAGATGATCCGTACGTTAATAGACACCCAAAAGGACTGGGAATGGTTTTTACCCCACTTACTATTTGCATATAGGGAAGTTCCCCAAGAGTCCACCGGGTTCTCCCCCTTCGAACTGTTGTTCGGGAGGAGGGTGAGGAGTCCCTTAGACCTCATTAGGGAACACTGGGAGGGAGAAGTAACCACTAATGGTATCCCTATTGTCCCATATGTGCTAGAGTTTAGGGAGCGCCTGGAGGCTTTGACCCAGACGGTACGCACCAATCTCCAGGCGGCCCAACAACGACAGCGCAGATGGTATGATAGGGGGGCCAGGGACGGCAGCTTTCAGATAGGGCAGAAAGTGTTAATACTAAGGTCGATCCATAATGACAAGCTGCAGGCCTCATGGCAGGGCCCATACAAGGTGGTAGAACGAATATGTGAATAGGCGGCAGTTGCATGCTCCACGTAAATATGTTGAAGCCCTACTACGAGCGCATAGAAGAGGTAGCCGCTATTTGCGCCTCTGCCGCAGAGGACTTTGATAACTTGCCTCTCCCAGACCTCCTAGAGAAGGAGGACCAGAAAGAGGGCCTGGTATGTGAGTGCCTGAGTCCCCAGGAACAGGCACAAGCCCAAAGTCTGATTAGGGAGAAGGGGGTCACATTCTCTAACCTTCCCGGGTATACCCCCTTAGCGACCCACAGGGTAGAAACCCTGGGGCAAACCCCCTTTCGTCAACCCCCTTACCGCATACTTGAATCCATAAAGGAGAGTATGCGCAAGGAGATTGAGGAAATGCTGCCCTTGGGTCTCCCCAGTAGTACTGGTGCCAAAGCAGGATGGGACTACCCGCTTCTGCGTAGACTACAGGAGGCTCAACGACTAAACAACAGTTTTACACAGCGTGGGAAAGTTCTTTGGAATTTTCCCACTCTGTGTAATTTGACTCATAACACTCTGATTGGTTACTTAATCCACCAATCAGAGTTTTATGAGTCAAATTACACAGCGTGGGAAAATTCCAAAGAACTTTCCCACGCTGTGTAAAATGACACAGAGCACTGGATTTCAAACTAACCAATCAGAGTGCTGTGACAGGTAAATGTAGAGACTTACCTGTCAGTCTCTTCATTTATCTGTCAGAGCACTCTGATTGGATGGCTTAAACCCACCAATCAGAGTGCTCTGAGCCTAATTGCAGGGCGGGGCAAGGCTTTATAAGCCTTCACCCGCCCTGCAGAGCTCAGTCTGCGCAGAGCCCTCGCCGGGTGAAGATGGATTTTTTTTTTTGCACTTGTTTTTTTTTTTTTTTTTTTGAATGCGTCGGTTATTATGGTTTTTTATTTGGCCTTTTTTGGGGCTGAAAAAAGAAGATTTTAGAAGAAAGAAAACATCGAATGGTAAGTTTTATTTATTTTTTTACAGGTACTTAGTTAAAGGTCCCCCACTCATTACTTTTAGGGTGAGGGGGTAAGTAGGGGGATAATTGTGTTTTGGGGGGAGGGTGTGACTAGGGGTTTGGGGACACCTAGTCACCTGGGAGGGAGAACATGTTTTTTAGGGCCCCCACCCGCCGCTCAAGGGTCAAGGGTCCCCCCTATTGGTATTTAGGGCCCCCATCCGCCGCTCGTGGTGGGGGCCAGGGGGGAGGACATTAGGTCCCCCCTTATTAGTATTTAGGGCCCCCATCCACCACTCAGGGGTGGGGGCCAAGGGGGAGGACATTAGGTCCCCCCCTTATTCCAATTTAGGGCCCCCACCCGCCGCTCAGGGGTGGGGGCCAGGGGAGAGGACATTAGGTTCCCCCCCTTACAGTGCAGAATTATTAGGTGTTACGGTACCTCCAGTAATGAAATGTACAAACCGCCGTTTAGCGAGTATTCCCCGTTCGCAATAATGTGGTCGGGTAGCGGGTATAGTAAAACCATGCGAACCGCCAGCCAGGGAACACTCCAAACTCCCGAATGGTACCTGTACAGCTAATTCCCTTCACGAGCTGCAAATCCACGAACGGCAAATAGTAACCGAACGTCAATATCTCCCAAGCGGCAAATAATCCAAATAAGCAGTCTCTAGTCGCTGGTAACCAAATCCCCCCCAATAACGAGACCAAGCTCCGCTTTGAGGGTAAAACACGAACTGATTTACTGTGGGCTACCTGCCCGGTATTTATGCAGGTCTCCCACTTGGTGGACACTCCCCTAGGGGACCAAATGGGAGACTGAAAGTACAGAGGGACATGGGGACATTTTGGACATACATCCCCACAATATTCCCAGCATGCAGTACAGTTCCCTCCCCTCTGCTCGGGGGATAATTGGGAAGTAACTCAATTATCTCCCTGAGCAGAGGCAATCGCCATTTTAAACACAAGTCAAAAAAACACATGAAAATCCATAACTTCATAACTGCCAAACATATTACATTCGTATTGCATATCCCCAGATAGCCTGGATCTGAGTGCACATTATTGGAGAATAGCGCTCAGATCCCATTCGCACAGTTCAATCGCCATGGAGTCAAAGTCTCTTTCAGTTCTTCGGTATGCGATTGACTCCATGGGACGGCTATCTGGGTTAAGTCCATTCGTGTGGTTGAATCTCCCGAACGGCTGGCATTCGTATACTTTTGTCGATTGAGAAGGGGAGGTCGACGGCTTCAGCGGTGTTCGGCTGAAAAAGTGTCCGTTTTCAGATCCATGAAATAATCGAACACCGCTGGTCGTTCGCATGGACAAAATGGCCGCCGCCTCGTGGTCGACATACGAACGACGACCACCCGGCATTCGGTTTTAATTGAGAAGTGTCTGTGGTTAACCGCAACGTTCTAATTGGGATCAATAGGTTAACCAGCAGCACACTTCTCTTCTGGGTGGCCGTCCGTTCGGTAGTTCCGTTCGACAAAACCGACATTCCCTTGAATAAAGCATACGAATGGGGAAATTCATGTAACCGGCAAAACAGGCGAACAAAGCATTTGTAATCCAGACAGATGGGTCTGTCACATTAGGCAAATGAGTATTTTGACCACATCATCCTCTTTATGCATGTTGTCTTACTCCAAGCTGTATAGGCTCGAAAGCCTACTACCAATTAAGCATATTAGGTGATGTGCATCTCTGTAATGAGAAGGGGTGTGGTCTAATGACATCAACACCCTATATCAGGTGTGCATAATTATTAGGCAACTTCCTTTCCTTTGGCAAAATGGGTCAAAAGAAGGACTTGACAGGCTCAGAAAAGTCAAAAATAGTGAGATATCTTGCAGAGGGATGCAGCACTCTTAAAATTGCAAAGCTTCTGAAGCGTGATCATCGAACAATCAAGCGTTTCATTCAAAATAGTCAACAGGGTCGCAAGAAGCGTGTGGAAAAACCAAGGCGCAAAATAACTGCCCATGAACTGAGAAAAGTCAAGCGTGCAGCTGCCACGATGCCACTTGCCACCAGTTTGGCCATATTTCAGAGCTGCAACATCACTGGAGTGCCCAAAAGCACAAGGTGTGCAATACTCAGAGACATGGCCAAGGTAAGAAAGGCTGAAAGACAACCACCACTGAACAAGACACACAAGCTGAAACGTCAAGACTGGGCCAAGAAATATCTCAAGATTGATTTTTCTAAGGTTTTATGGACTGATGAAATGAGAGTGAGTCTTGATGGGCCAGATGGATGGGCCCATGGCTGGATTGGTAAAGGGCAGAGAGCTCCAGTCCAACTCAGACGCCAGCAAGGTGGAGGTGGAGTACTGGTTTGGGCTGGTATCATCAAAGATGAGCTTGTGGGGCCTTTTCGGGTTGAGGATGGAGTCAAGCTCAACTCCCAGTCCTACTGCCAGTTCCTGGAAGACACCTTCTTCAAGCAGTGGTACAGGAAGAAGTCTGCATCCTTCAAGAAAAACATGATTTTCATGCAGGACAATGTTCCATCACACGCGTCCAAGTACTCCACAGCGTGGCTGGCAAGAAAGGGTATAAAAGAAGAAAATCTAATGACATGGCCTCCTTGTTCACCTGATCTGAACCCCATTGAGAACCTGTGGTCCATCATCAAATGTGAGATTTACAAGGAGGGAAAACAGTACACCTCTCTGAACAGTGTCTGGGAGGCTGTGGTTGCTGCTGCACGCAATGTTGATGGTGAACAGATCAAAACACTGACAGAATCCATGGATGGCAGGCTTTTGAGTGTCCTTGCAAAGAAAGGTGGCTATATTGGTCACTGATTTGTTTTTGTTTTGTTTTTGAATGTCAGAAATGTATATTTGTGAATGTTGAGATGTTATATTGGTTTCACTGGTAATAATAAATAATTGAAATGGGTATATATTTGTTTTTTGTTAAGTTGCCTAATAATTATGCACAGTAATAGTCACCTGCACACACAGATATCCCCCTAACATAGCTAAAACTAAAAACAAACTAAAAACTACTTCCAAAAATATTCAGCTTTGATATTAATGAGTTTTTTGGGTTCATTGAGGACATGGTTGTTGTTCAATAATAAAATTAATCCTCAAAAATACAACTTGCCTAATAATTCTGCACTCCCTGTATTAGTATTTAGGGCCCCCACCCACTGCTCAGGGGTGGGGGCTAGGTGGGAGGACAATAGGTCCCCCACATCATTTTACTTTAGGGCCCCCACCTGCCGCTCAGGGGTGGGGACGGGGAGGGCAATAGGTCCCCCCTTTAGTTTAAAAGAGAAGGGGAAAAATATACTAAAACTAAGTAATTTTTACTTAGTATTAGAAAATTTGTCTGAAAGACCAATTTAGGTCTTTCAGCCTTTTGGTAGATAACTCCCTAATACTGTGGGAATTAGGGAGTTATCTACTAAGCGGCTGCAATAGAAGTCCCGAAATTCAGAATTTCCGAAGTGCCGAAGTGTTGAAGCGCCGAAGTCCCGAATTGTGAAAATCCCGAATTTCGGAATGCCGAACCAAACCAAACCGAAAATTTTCCCCATGCACATGCCTAATTACTAAAGTTATGAACAGGTGAAAGTAAAAAGCCATATCAACAGCTTTTAGATCAGTTAAATTAGATTTGAGAAAGAAAAACAAACCAGTGAAAACAGTCAGGTAATTGCTTCAGAGTTGCCTACTTATGGGAGCAATAAAAAGCCCAATCTGTGCTCCTGCAACCAGCAAGATCTACTAAGCTGTGCATTTGCAATCAGCATATATATTAAAGGGACACTATTTAATTTCAGCTTAAACTTAAAGGGATACTCCAGGCACCCAGACCACTTCTGCCCATTGGAGTGGTCTGGGTGCCAACTCCCACTACCCTTAACCCTGCAAGGTAATTATTGCAGTTTTCATAAACTGCAATAATTACCTTGCAGGGTTAAGTCCTCCTCTAGTGGCTGTCTGTCAGACAGCCACTAGAGGGACTTCTGTGTTCTTAGAACACGAAAAGTGTGTTATACGACGCTGGATGTCCTCACGCTATGTGAAGACCTCTAGCGTCGCCGAAATCCCCATAGGAAAATATTGAATAATGCTTTCCTATAGAGAAGTCTAATGCGCGCGCATGCGCATTAGGTCTCCCCCGCTGGCTGACGTCAGTGGGGGAGAAGAGTAGGCGGAGCCTGACCCAGTGCCGGTGACAGGAGACGTGATGACAGGAGACATGAATCTATCCATCCCTCTCTATCCATCCATCATGGATGGAGAGGTATGGATGGATGGATAGATAGAGAGGGATGGATAGATGGATGGAGAGGGATAGATGGATAGAGAGGGATGGATGGATAGAGAAAGGAATGGATGGATGGATAGAGAGTATGTGTTTGTTTGCAATATTTACTATTAGTGTGTTTGTATACAAAGACTATATATAGAGATATCTCTATATGTAGTGTTTCTATGCAAACACACAAACTGTGTGTTTGAACTGGAGGGTAGTGTAGGAGGGGGGTGGGCATAGACAGCGAGCTGGGCTTTCAGTCAGCCCAGCTCGCAAACGCACATACCACGCACATGCGCAGTAGAGTGCTCAGTTCATTCATAGGGCGGCATTCAATGCCGCTCTGTAAAGAACGCAATTGGTGCAGCGCAAAGCCGCGCATGTGTACCAGATCGCTATGATTGAGCCTTGCTGCATCGTCATTTTGATGAAAAAGGGGGCGTGGCCTGCCGAGGAGGAACGGAGGTAAATTCAAATTATAAAAAGGACTCAGATTTCTTTTTTATTAATGGGAAGTTCACATAAAAGCAAGAAAGAAGGCTAGGGGACCTGTCTTTCTTGCTTTTATATGTTGACTATAGTGCTCCTTTAAGGGTAAGTCCAGCTTCTGAAGGGATCCTTAAGGGGTTAAAGGGAAACTATAGTTCCAGGAAAACAAACTTGTTTTTCTGGCACTATAGCTTCCCCCTCTAGCGGCGCTGAAGGGGTTAATAACCCCTTCAGGCACTTACCTGGGTCCAATGGTGATGTCCCTCGGCACTGGCTCAACTCCGCCTGCGCTCCTCCCCTGTCTATGTCCGCCGGCGGTGGAGACCTAATGCGCATGCGCGGCAATGGCTGCGCTCGCATTACGATCTCCAAATAGGAAAGAATTATTCAATGCTTTCCAATGGGGAACATCTGTTGCTGGAAGTCCTCATGCAGAATGGACCAAAAGTCTGTTTCAATTCCGGAAGTCCTTCTAGTGCAGCGTTTACCAATTGGTGTAGGGTTCCGCGGAACACAAATTGGGGTAACCGCCAAAAAATGTAAAAACAAAATGGCCGTAGGCAGCGAGGGAACAGGGAGCTCTGATCTCCCTGCTCAGCTCGCTTGCGCCCACAGCAGTGATGCCGGAGCCGGAATATGACGTCGCTCTGGCATCACTAGGAGGTGCACGATGGAGCTGAGCAGGGAGCTCAGCGCTCCCTCATTGCCCGCCTCCACCGCTCACCTGTCTGCCAGGCCTCCAGACCACCGGCCAAGCTGCAGCAAGCCCCACTGGACCACAGGGACTTCATGCCAGCAGCCCCACTGGACTCCAGAAACTCAATGCCAGCACTCCTAAAGGTAGGGGGGCTGGGTGGAGTAAAATATATAAAAAAAAAAAATTGTATGTGTGTCTGTTAGGGAGTTTGTATGTGTTTGTAAGTGAGAGTGAATGTGTGCTTGTCAATGAGTGTGTGAGTGTATGTGTTTGTCAGTGAGAATATATCTGTTCTTGTCAGTGAGAGTGTATATGTGTTTGTATGTGTGTCTGTAAAAGAGTATGTGTGTGTGTTTGTCAGTGAGAGTATGTGTGTCTGTCAAAGAGTGTGTGTTTGTCAGTGAGAGTATGTGTGTATGTCAAAGAGTGTGTGTGTTTGTCAATGAGAGTGTATGTCAATGAGAGTGTGTGTGTCCGTTTAAAGAGTGTGTGTGTCCGTGTGTTTGTGTGCCAGTATGTATCAGTGTGTTTGTATGTGCCTGTGTGTGTATCCTGTTAGTGTGTATATGTGGGTGCAAGTGTGTGTATGTCACTTTGTGTATCTGTGTGTGTGTGTGTGTGTATTTGTGAGTCAAGATGTGTGTGTCAGTGTGTATTTGAGTGTGTGTATCTGTGTAAAAATTAAATAAGGTAGGCACACTCAATATGAAATATATGCAAGCTCCCAAGTGGAGCTCTATGAAAATACAATATGGGGTGCTCACTCACATAAGGCTTTATCCCCAAAAGCCCAAATACATATAAATAACAATGGAGTAAGGAGCACAACCATCAATAGTAATAAAACAATCTTTATTAAGTGGGTATACTCTATAAAAATATCACATAACATAAAGATCCAAAATATAGGATCATATCACGCTATACAGCAATGATCAGAAAAATTCTGAATATATATGTATGTACGCCAAAAGCGTCTTTTATGAATAACAGAGTCTCAATATACAAAAAATAGAGAAATTAAATAACAGTCTAATCCAGGGGTTCTCAACGTTAGTCCTCAGGACCCCCTACCAGTCCAGGGTTTAGGGATTACCTGGGTGTGTCTAAGGTGTTTAGAAAAAGAAAAAAAAAAACACCTTAGAGTCTAAGGTGTTTTTTTTCCCCTTTTTCTAAACACCTTAGACACACCCAGGTAGTCCCCAAATCCTGGAATGGTAGGGGGTCCCGAGGACTGGGTTGAGAACCCCTGGTCTAATCCAACCCCACAATCATAGACATAAATATACAAATATACATATATAACAATAAGCATACCAGACCTAGTGAGAAGCAGGGACAGAGTCATTCACAAAAACACCCCGAACGTTTCAGGAAAAATCAAGGGAGCATTGCTGAGATGTAACAGTGTAAGCATGCAGAAGCCAAACACAGAGAGATGGACACAGGTATTCAGGAAGTAAGAGACCTTTATTCACATTACCGATCGGGTCTCAGATGAACTCCTGTTCCAAAATTCTGAGAGACCAACACATGGTGTACATTCCTTATATAGCACTATAACTCCTCCCATTAATAGCTACACCCACATATACCTTTAACCAATCAATGAACAGAATATAGACTTGTACATCTAGTCAAACCACATGGCCCATCCAAGACAAAGGAAATAAGTGCAATTTCAGTTCCTGCATTCCTGCACATGCTCAGTACATTGATGACAGTATCCTAGCTCCGTGTAGCTAACTAAGTGACACAACATACACATATGCCACATAGAAATCTTGGCCTACTAAATTTACATTCACCGAAATTCCACCACATTCCCCCATTTGATGCTTCTGATACAAATTATTCCAGATGCATCACCAATCACAGTTTTACCTACATCTCTCAAGTAGCCATTGAACCAGAATAGACCTTGTAAGCATCTTAAAAACTCCTTCAACATTCCTCATCCTGAATATATTCTCTTTGGGCTAGGGGATCATATCTATATACAGCCTCACTTCCCGCCGCACGCAGCTCCCAAATGCAGGCGGGCACGGACCGCGAGATGCGGTCACGTGTTCCGCCTAGCTCTAAGAGCGTGCCGCGCGTCTCGGGCACACTCTTAAAGGGGCAGTGGGAGCCAAAAAAATGTGCTCCCATTGGCATCTGTCATCCCACGTTCCCCAGACACTCACATTTTGGGGGCGTGGATATGAAAGGGGCCAATCAAAGTAAAGTTTAGGATATTTATACTTACCTCTCCCTTAACTCCCTGCCCTATCATGGTTTCTGTTTCAGTTCCCTTTAGTGCTTGTTGTGTTCAGTTGTGATTTTCGTGCTTGACCTTGGCTTTGTATCTGACTCCGTTTATCTCTCTATCCCTGTTTTGTCTTGTTTGCCGGCTTACTGACTACTGTGTATCAGACCTTGGCTAGTTTTTGTTCTCGCTGTCTCTTTGTTCCCTTGACCTCGGTTTGTTATTGACTCTGTCTATTCTCTGCTATACGGCGAGTCCGGCCATTCTAAGGTCCGGTAAGTCGTATCTGCTCTGTCGACTGTTGAACTAAATCCTGCGTGTAGGGGTAAGCTAGCGTGACAACTTGATGATCAGAATGAAAAGGTATCTATTGTTAATATATGTCTCAGAGCCAGGGTACCATATTTCCTTTGCCTCCCATGGCCACTGGTCCCCGCATATTAGTAACTCCACACACATAGCAATTAGTTACATTAAGACTACCCGCAATACTCTCAGTCAAATCAATAAGTAGGCGTACTACGTATTCGCAACAGAGCTATTGGCAAAAGGACATTCCACTTGAGCTGAGTTTACTGACACATTTTAGCCAACTGGGTTTTTATTGTTCTGTTCATCCTTTCCACCTTTCCAGAACTCTGAGGTCTATAGGCTGTATGAAGTTTCCACTTGATACCAAGCACGAGTTAGTTGTTGCAAACACTGATGAATAAAGGCTGGGCCATTATCTGATCCTATAGAACATGGAAGTCCATATCTGGGTATAACTTCTCGCAATAGAAATCGTACAACTTCTCCTGCCTTTTCTGTACGAGTTGGACAAGCTTCTACCCAGCCTGAGTAGGTGCACACAGCTACCAACAAATAACAATATCCCCAGATTTAGGCATCACAGTGTAATCTATTTGCAAATCTGACATTGGGAGTCCTCCCATATACTGAACTCCAGAGGGTTTGACAGGGCCTTGTCTTGCATTATTTTGGGCACACAAAACACATCTCCGAACTATGGCTTGAGTCAGATTAGATAACCTTGGTATATAGAAATGTTTCCTAAGAGATTCTTCCATACTATCTCTTCCAGTATGTGTACCATTATGAAAGTTTTGAACAATCTCTATAGCCAGAGATGTCGGAATACCTATTCTTCCATCTTCTAACTGATACCAGTTATTCTCCAGATATTTCCCAGCTTCAGTCTTCAACCACTCCATCTCTTGGGTTGTATATATTGGAGTCCATTGAGACAGAGGTGCCGGTACAAGGGCTGCGACATATCCCACATATTCCTCTTGCCCAGATTCAGCGACATGTTTTGCTGCGTTGTCGGCCATGCGATTTCCTTTGATGACATCACTATCACCCCTCAGATGTGCTCTACAGTGTATAATACCGACTTCCTTCGGTTCCCATACCGCCTCTAACAGTTGGAGTATTTCAGCCGCATACTTGATCTCTTTTCCTTCTGAATTCAGCAATCCCCTTTCTGTATACAATGCTACGTGTGCATGGGTGGTTAGAAAAGCATACTTAGAATCAGTGTAGATATTCACTCTCAGCCCTTCAGCTAATTGCAAAGCCCTGGTTAATGCAATCCGCCTTCTGTGCTGATGTCCCTTTTGACAGTGGCCGTGCTTCTATCACCTTATCTATAGTCGTTACCGCATATCCTGCATAACGTACACCTTCCTTCACATAACTACTACCATCAGTATAATACTGTATGTCTGGATTCTGGATGGGAAAATCATGAAGATCAGGCCTGCTTGAAAACACTTCATCCATTATCTCCAAACAATCATGTTGACTTTCAGTAGTCTGAGGCAAAAGGGTAGCTGGATTAAAATTGTTGACAGCTTCGAGGTGTACTCTTGGATTTTCACACAACATAGCCTGATATTTGGTCATTCGACTGTTGCTAAACCAATGATTTCCCTTATAATCCAAGAAGGTCTGTACTGCATGAGGTACTCTCACATAGAGTTCCTGACCCAAGGTGAGCTTGTCAGCTTCTGCTACCAGTAAGGCAGCAGCAGCCACTGCTCGCAGACAAGGTGGAAGACCACTGGCCACTGCATCCAACTGTTTGAACATGTAAGCTACAGGTCTTTGCCATGATCCCAAGTATTGAGTTAATACTCCCACAGCCATTCTTCTTTGCTCATGTACGTACAGATAGAAAGGACGTGTATGATCTGGTAGACCTAGGGCTGGTGCACTCATTAGTGCTTTCTTAACATCTTCGAATGCCTTCTGTTGTTCAGAGGTCCACAAAAAGGGATCATGTTCTGTTCCTTTCACAGCTTCGTATAGAGGTTTCGCCAATATTGCATAATTAGGAATCCATATCCTGCAGAATCCTGCCGCTCCTAAGAATTCTCGCACTTGTCTTAGGTATAGATATCCGACACACTGCTTCTTTTCTTTCAGGTCCCATCATTCTTTCACCTTCGGATATATGGAATCCTAAATATTTAACACTTGGCTGGCACAATTGTGCTTTCTTCCTCGATACCTTGTATCCTGCTCTCCATAGAATATGAAGCAAATCATAAGTGGCTTGTTGGCATATCTCTTTAGTAACAGCTGCTATCAATAGATCATCCACATATTGAAGTACACATTCTCCTGGGATGGACTTGAAATCTTGCAAATCCTGGCTTAATGCGGATCCAAATAGGGTAGGTGAATTCTTGAACCCTTGAGGTAGTCTGGTCCAGGTCATCTGACGCTTTGAACCTGTAACAGCATCTTCCCATTGGAAAGCAAAGATATGTTGACTCTCAGCAGCAATTTGAAGACAAAAGAAAGCATCCTTAAGATCTAACACTGTGAAGTAGGTTGCCCCACCTGGTATCAAGGCAAGCAGATTGTAAGGATTGGGTACAACTGGGTGTATATTAACTACCGCATCATTAACTGCTCTCAAATCCTGTACAGGACGATATTCGTCCGATCCTGGTTTTTGAACAGGTAATAATGGAGTGTTCCAGGAGGAAGTACAGAATTTTAGGATGCCATACCTTACGAACTTATCCAAGTAGGTTTGTATGTTTTCCTTAGCCTTTTGGGGTATGTGATATTGACGTAGGCTCACAGGATAGGCCCCAAGCTTTAGTTCAATATGTATGGGTGGGATATTACGAGCAAGTCCTGGTGGATTATTCTCTGCCCATACTCCTGGAATGTCAAATAAGGATTCATCACTCTTAGGGTTAACACTTGTCACTATGGAATAGAAGCGCCATTCTTCTTCCCTTGGCACCGATATCGCCATTATGCCTGGTAATTCCTTAAACTTCAGAGATGTTGATCCATTAGGTAAAAAGGTTATCTGGTCTTGGAGCTTCGATAATAGATCTCATCCTAGAAGTTGAATCGGACACTCTGGCATATATATAGGAACTGATGCTTCACCACATGGCCTCCCAGAATACAAGTGCGACTCTTAAGAACCGGTCTAGCTGCGCTTCTCCCAGTAGCTCCTATCACAGTTATAGTCTTCCCCGAAGGCGGAGCCACCATCTTAGTCACCACAGAATGTTCAGCACCTGTGTAGATCATGAAAGCACATCTCTTTCCCCCTATTGCTACATCGACCATAGGCCCGGTCGGTATCAATAGTCTTCCATTAACGTGTCAGCCAGACCCACAAAATCTCTATCCTCTCTTTCTCTAGGTCTCTGCGTGGGTGGATAGTATCTGTCTCCTTGAACACTTCCTCTACTATTCCCACCATTCCCTCTAAAACTTCCTCTTCCTCTATAACTACCACTATAACCTCCTCGTACCCTTCTCTCTCCTTGTCTATCACCTTCATACTGCTCTCTCTGTGGACACTCACTCTTCCAATGTCCCTCCTTTCTACAATACACACATTGATTCCTACTTAAAGGTCCCTTGCTCAGCCTATTCTCGTCTCCTCTATTCACTTCCCTTCCCTGTCTTTCTACACTTGAGATAGCTACCGCTAGCATATCTGCGTTTTTCCTCATCTTACGTTCTTCCTCCCGCTTTACCTCCGTCTCCCTATTCCTAAATACTTTATTTGCAATCTCCATTAGCTGTAATATGGACATCCCTACAAATCCCTCTAATTTCTGTAATTTCCTTTTAATTTCACCTTGGGCCTGGCTGACAAATGCTGAATTAATCATCCTAGAATTCTCAGGAGCATCTGGATTAAGAGGAGTATACAATCTATATGACTCCAATAATCTCTCATAAAAGGTACTAGGTGACTCATCAACCTTTTGCAACACCTCAGCCGTCTTTGACATATTAATTGCCTTCTTCCCTCCTGCCTTCATGCCAGCAATTATGGCTTCCCGATAAGCCCTTAGTTGGGGCATGTCAGCACCATTCACATTCCAATTTGGATCGACATTTGGATAATGGGCTGCGGCCCACGCAACTGGATTGGCCTGATTGGTGCTTTAATAGCCGCTTGATTAATCCGGGTCCTTTCCTCACAATTAAATAAAGTTAATAATAATTGCTGACAATCGGCCCAGGTGGGATTATGTGTTTGGATAATAGAAGTAACCAAATCTGTCATAACTTGAGGTTTGTCAGTATATGAAGAGTTATGAGTCTTCCAGTTAAATAAATCAGTCGTAGTGAAGGGGACATATACAAACACTGGATCTGCCCGTTGTATTTGGCCATTCTCATCCACGTGTGTTGGGCCTGGTGTAAGTCGGAGGGGCATTTGGTAATGTCGGGGTTGGAGGGCACCAGTCATCTGTCGGGTTAATATGGGACTACGATATGATGATTTCATAATGAGTTCCAATCTAGGGGTAGTAAGGCAAGGGGAGTGAGGCGGATTAATTTTAATGGGCGGAAGTTTGGTCAACAGGATATTACGGGCCAGGCTGGGAAAAGCCTGACCAGGAACCAGAAGTGACGTCAGTTCCGGATATATGGAACTAGTAGAGGCCTGTACCGGAAGAGGAGGTTTCAGAGCTAGTGGGCTGGGCTCTGAAATAGATGCATGAGTGGGCAGGGACAATGGGAAAGGGGGAGTAGCAACACCAGTAGCACCACCTCTAACCTTAGAGGAAGTGTAAGGTGGTGAGGATGGAAGGTCAGTTTCAGAGGGGGAATCTAAAATGGGCGGAGTTGCGGCCCTGATGGAGATGCGAGTCCTGGCCACCATGAGGCGACATTTCTTCTCGTGGCATACCTTAACCCATTTAGGCAATTATTCTACAATCTGTTTCCAACAATCAATATACGGAAACTGATCATAAAATTCAGGCCTACTAGATACAGCCGCATGCACACGTTGTACCAAAATGAGATCAAGGCTACCACGTGGTGGCCATGCAGTCACCAGGATAGGCCACTCTCTACTACATAAGATAGTCAAATGTTTTGGGGACAATTTTACCCCAAAATCACAGGCTTTATATCCCTTTGTAAAGTTTTTCAACATGCACGACAAGGGATCAACAATCTTTGAGTCGGACGCACCCATACTAGCAATGGAACGTCTATTTCAAAGATACACAATACTTCAAACACTTCCAACAATCACACTCGTTTCCCTGGCAACAGTACCACGTGGCACGGTTGCTAAGCCAAACATACACACACGATAACACGCAGAGAATTCTCGTTCATACAGTGATATCACAGCGTCCCACTCACAAAGATCTACCAAACACTAGCTACTTACCTCTATAACTATAAATCATCTCTACAATTATCCGTACTATAAATCAACTTTTAACTAACCAACTATATCACATTCTAGTAATCTCATCTTTACAGTCAGTGGTTATGGTACAGTTAGTAAGTGGTTATAATACAGTTTTAAAGTCACAGATCAGTTAGTAACAGTTATGGTATTATACATATAACATAAAACAGCAATTGTTAGTAATTTTTACACAATGTCAGTGGTTATGGTACATGTCAGTAGTTATGGTACCGTGCGCTATTTTACAGTTATACACACAATTTACACTCCCACTAGACGGCAGAGCTCTAACTTTCTAGTAGGACATACAAATTAACCAATTCACCAACTACAATATATTTAACAACATTTACAATAATCCCAACTATTCTAACTGGCCAGCACCTCAAGAGCTTTCGATCTATTTGTACACCAGAGATTCGATAAGTTCTTCGCTGCCCAGACACCACTTATAGTGAACTAGAGGGCAGAATTTACACCAATACCCTTTTAGTCCATTACACTATCAATAATCTAGTGGCTGGATTTACAACAGAGCACACTTAGTTAAGATAGGGTGATATCTAGCAAACGATAATATACAACAGAGTCTGCTTAATTTCGCCGATCTCCCCGACCTAGCAACCAAAATTTACACCTAGCATGCTAGTCAAAGCAGGACATCGGTGTCTGACATGAGCTATTTACACCAGAACTCAGTCTGACAATACCACCATATTAGACGGGCTGACTACAGAGCGTCTAATGTCCAGATAAGAGTTGCGCCTTCGCTTCTTCCTTCCAAAGGGAAGGGGCCAATTCCAATAACCGGTTCCAAATATAAAACCCTTTGTGGGTCTACCGCTCTAACGGTATCAGTCTTACCTGTTAGTTCCTGGCCCTGGGTTCACACCTTGATACACAGACACATACAAGCACAGATACACACACTTTGAAACATAGATACACGCACCTTGACACACAGATTCATAAATACATACACACACAGATACACACTGTGTGTCAAGGTGTGTGTATCTGTCAGTGTGTGTATCTGTGTGCCACTATCTGCCAGTGTGTGTATCTGTGTGTCAGATTCATACACACTAAAAAGATGATTGTAGGAACCGCACTCATACCGGTGCTCTGGAACAGGACTAGCAATCCCAATACGTCAAGGCAAAAAAAGAAATCTCCAGGCACTCTAGTGTTAAAGCCGCAGACAGATTTTAATGGAACAGAAAGAGCAGCAACGTTTCGACCTCCACAGAGGTCTTTTTCAAGCTAACACCACAAACCAAACATAAGTGCATATATGGCAAGAAATGCCAAAAAACAATAATTCACTTAAGTGAAAGTCATTAACGCAAATTAATAAAACAAACAGTACAAGTAATGCACAATGTATCTATAGATCTACTATATACAATAATCTATAACTTACCCCTATGTGCCAAAGGAGGGAGAGACCAAAAATAAAACAATAGAAAAAATAGAAATAAAAATAAAAAGCTTACAATGAATAAAGCTTGTCTGAGCGCTAGAAAGTCATTTCCGGTTAATTGGACAGCAGAAGAGCTTCTGGAACGCAAAGGGACCACCCCTTCTACAGATCGATGAAAGTGCCAAACCTAATATCAGTTCATGTGTCCAAACACACGAACAGAAACAAGGAAAAGTACAGAAATGCGCACGAACGGGTTCATACACACTGGCACATACAAACACAGACACACACACCTTGATACACAGACACATTCAAACACAGATACACACATTTTGACACACAGATACACACTGGGTGTGTATCTGTGTGCCAGTGTGTGTGTGAGTCTGTGTGTCAGATATGCAACTGGCACATACAAGCAGGGCCGCAATCAGGGGATGAAAACCATGACGGTTGTCACGGGCCCGGGCCCCACTTTCCCTCTCTGCACATATATACAGCGATAATCACTATATATATGTGCAGCCACGGGCCCCCAGCTCCCTGTATTTACAGAGGGGGCCCAGCAGACTGCAGGTGTACTTTACATCTCTTCCCTCTCTCTAACTCCAGCGAAATCTGTGGCCGTCAGAGCGTTGCCACGGGTTACCATGGCAACGCTCCGCGGCACGCACATCATGCTCGCGGGAGTTAGAGGGAAGAGCTGTAAAGTACACCTGCAGTCTGCTGGGCCCCCTCTGTAAATGTTGATACACTACAGGGGCGGACTGACCGGTCGGGCACTTCGGACACGGTCCGAGGGCCCGGCCGGGAGGGGGGCCCGCCGCCAGGGCCGCCTTCAGGGGGCCCGGTGGCAGGGCTGGATTGGGGGCGGCATTTGGGGACTGCGGAACAAGGTGCCACCGGGTGGCCGGTCCGGTGGCACACTGTGAGGGGGGCGGCCGCGTTTCATGCTGGAGCCGCCGGACCGGGTGGCAGCCTTGCCGGTCCGGCGGCATTCCTCTCACTAACACTGAAGAAGAAGGAGGAGGAGCATGTTCATCATGTTTCTCGGCGTTCCCTACAATTCCAGATGTGGAACCAAGAAAGGAGCATGATAGACATGCCCTCCACCTCCTTCTTCAGTAAGTGTTAGTGAGAGGAATGTCACTGACCGGGTGAGGCTAACTGCCTGGCTGCAGCATGAAATAAGGCCGGCCCCTGACCTTAGTAGTAAGAGGGGGAAACAGAGATATGGGAGGGGGAGAGATGGGGAGGGGGGGCAGAAAAAGAGGGGGCAATGGAGAGATGGGGAGGGGGGGGACAGAGAGATGTGGAGGGGAGGGAAAGAGGGGGGCAGAGAGATGGGGGAGGGAGGGAGAAAGAGGGCAATAGAGAGATGGGGAGGGGGGGAGAGGGGGAACAGAGAGATGGGGAGGAGGGAGAAGAGTAATAGGAGAGAGAAGGGAGGGGAGAAAGAGGGAACAGAGATGGGAGGGAGGTTGACGGGGACAGAGAGATGGGGAAGGGGCTAAAGGGGGGCAAGAAGAGATGGGGAGAAAGAGAGGGAAGAATGAGACACAGGGGGAGACAGAGACAGAGAGGGAAGAATGAGACACGGGGAGAAAGAGGGGGAATAGAGAGATGGGGAGGGGGAGAAAGAGACAGAGAGGGAAGAATGAGACACAGGGGGAATAGAGAGATGAGGAGGGGGGAGACAGAGAGGGAAGAATGAGACACGGGGAGAAAGAGGGGAATAGAGAGATGGGGAGGGGGAGAAAGAGACAGAGAGGGAAGAATGAGACACGGGGAGAAAGAGGGGGAATAGAGAGTTGGGGGAGGGGGGAGAAAGAGAGGGAAGAATGCCCCCCCCCCTGCGGACAGGGGAGGAAGAGAGGACCTGGGAGCTCACCCTGCAGCTCCTCTGGGTCCTTCTTGCGCGAGCACAGAGCGTTGCCGCGGTCACCATGGCAACGTTACTGCTCTTGCGAGAGTCAACTCTAGCCCTGGAGCTACGGGCTAGAGTTCACTCTCAACACTGTAACCCCCATGGATTCCTGGTGGTCGCAGTGGTGAGAGTGAACTCTAGCCCCATAAACACACTGCCCCCACACACACACCATACACATTCACACACTGCCCCCATATACACCATACACATTTACACACATTGCCTCACACACACACATACACTGCCCACCCATATACACACAGACCCCCATACACAGCCCCCCATACTAACATTGCCACACACATACACAGCCCACACACCCTACACATTCACACACTACACCCCACACACACACTGAACCTTTCACACACATTGCACCACTACTCCTATTCCCTACTACAGCCCCATATCCCAGCAGATCCCAGGTAAGTTGTCAAACTGTTCTTAAATGGTTTGACTACTTACTCTGGAGCAGTAGTGGTTATTGTGCATGGATTATTTCTTTAAATAATCTACAAGTGCCCCAGTAGCCAGCCAGCCCACAGGCCGGCCAGCCAACCCACAGGCTGGCCAGTAGCCAGCCAGTTAGCCAGCCCACAGGCTGGCCAGTAGCCAGCCAGTTAGCCAGCCCACAGGCCAGTAGCCAGCCCACAGGCCTACAGCAAGCCACAGGCTTACAGCCAGCAAGCCACAGCCTGCCAGCTGCAGCCTGCCAGCCGCAGTCAGCAAGCCCACAGCCTGCCGGCAGTAGCCAGCAAGCCCACAGCCTGCCAGCCGCAGCCAGCAAGCCCACAGACTGCCAGCCAGCAACAGTAATTAAGGTAAGAGGAGCCAACTTGGCTTAGGTATCAGCGAGCTATGTTGTGTTGCTATATTGTGAATAGGAACTAGAGTGTTGGAGAGACCACCCTCCAGGCCCCATTAGACTCTAGCCTCTGCTAGAAATCCCCTCCATGGCCCATTAGCCCTCAATTGTAGTTTCTACTGGGGCCTGGAGGCGACTGTTTCCAGCAGGGTATATCTAATGGACGCTGAGATGGCCTCTGTTAGAAAGACCCCCTTCCAAGCCTTTTAGACTCCATTGTAGTCTCTAATGGGGCTTGGAGGGGATTCTATCTAACACACTCTGAAAAGGACACTGAGATAGCCTCCGCTAGAAAGACCCCCCTCCATGGCCCATTAGCCCTCAATTGTAGTCTCTACTGGGGCCTCGAAGGGCTTATTGCCCTTTTGTTCCTTGTGTCTAAAGATTGTGTAGGGTGTGGCTGGAGGCAGTGCATGGAGGCGGGACAAGGGTGGTGCTTGCTGCAGAGTATGGGTGGGGCCTGTAAGGGGCCCTTGATTTATTTTGCCCGGGGCCTGAGGGTTCTCAGTCCGCCCCTGATACACTATGTCAAAGGGTTCCACAGAAAAATTAATTGGGAACCCCTGCTCTAGTAGCTGTCTGGTAGACAGCCACTAGAAGAGTTAACCCTCAGAGGTAATTATTACAGTTTATAAAAACTGCAATAATTACCACTGCAGGGTTAAGGGTGATGGGAGTCAGCACCCAGACCATTTAAATGAGCTGAAGTGGTCTGGGTGCCTACAGTGTCCCGTTAAGGTAAAGGACTGGCGAAATCAAACACACAGCAATCAATAGGTAAAGTGATAAGTCACCTAAATATTCTGTTTAATACTGCGCCTCCACCATGAGCTAATTAAAATGTTGGGACATACAGAAGTATGGAAATAAGAAAACAGAATAAGGATGTGACTGAGGTTATTATGCATTATCCAACACACACTGTTACTTTCCCGTTTGCTTCCTTCCGCCCAAGCAATCACGTTGACTCTGTGCCCCCTCCCTGACTCTTTATTACCGATCGCGGTGCAGTTTGACCCCTCTCAGTTTCCTTCACTCTGTCGCAGCGTGTTGACGTCAGCGAGCGTCATCTCCCGGGTTGCGGAAAATGGCGGAGGCTCTACAGGAACCCGGGCGGTACTTCTGTCACAACTGCTCGGTTGAGATCAGCCCCCGGTTCCCGGTGAGACAGAGGGGATATTTCGGTAGTAGAATTAGAGGTCAGGGTGGATAAGAGGTTGAAAACCCCACTAACCATGCTGGCTGGGTTGTCATTGAGTTTCACGTCAAGATGCTCGGTGGAATGGGCTAATCTCCGGGTAATGGTAAAAACGGAGAAGGGGGTTATCTACGCTGTGGAAGCCAGTTTGTCCTTTCATTTCGGTGTGTCATACCAACCCACTTCCCAAGTAAAACGGACAACGTCTAAAGTGATGGCTAGTAATTTGTACAGTTCGTAAGGCGCACAAGAGAAATAAACTGACTATCTGGGAAAGCACTATCATATTTTAGAGAAGGGGTAGGCAAAGCAAGTGTTTCAGATTCCACCCACTGTAAGGTAAATCATTTCTATATACAATGTTGCTACCTAATAATATGCAGTACAGGCTATAAATTACAAATTGACCTGCTTATAGCACACCTCCCAAGTGCCCCTGTTTAGTAGCAGATTCTATTTTGGGCTCAAGTCTCTTATTCCCTCTTTGTAGGAGCTCCTGTTTGAATGACATATCTACGGCAATAATAGTTATTAATAGTTATTAACGTGTATGTGTCATTAAATAGACTATCAGTGACTGGGATCTTTTCTTATTTTTTGGGGAAAAAAAACCTAAAAGATCAACTGGGCATCCATTAAGTACTGGGGAAAGTGAATTTTACTTGCCTGAAGCTGTCCCGTAGACGCAAGAGTACAACACTTAGGTCATTGTTGGCGATTGCAGGATCCTCCATTGATAATATGCACCCCCATCATCTTTGGAAATGTACTTTAACAAAGGAGTTCATACTTTCTCTTAATATATCTCTTGAATGCACAGTCATTGTAATTCCTAAAGATTTTATCTTTCTTAAACACTTGTTTTGGAGGTGTAGTGAGGGAGCCACTTTAAACCACAATAAGTGTGTGGAAATCTTTCTGTGTAAACAAGATACATTGTTCTTGTTCTAAATGTGCATTTTTGTTGCATAGATTATTAGTAAGTCACCTGACATTTCTCAAGATCAGCCCTGCCACTGCATTGAATAATTCTTTCCTATGGGGAGGTCTAATGCGTGCACGGCCATTGCGCTGCATGAGCATTAGGTCTCGTCCGCCGGCTGACGTCGGCAAGGGAGGAGCATGGACAGAGCCTGACCCAGCGCCGAGGGACATGGCGCTGGACTCAGGTAAGTCACTGAAGGGGTTTTAACCTTTTCAGCGGGATGAGGGGGGGCACACTGCAGGTTTCTGCAGTGCCAGGAAAACTGATTTTTCTTCCTGGCACCGGAGAGTCGCTTAAACCTGCATGGTAGCTAGCTAGTTAAAAATGAGTTTACTTACCCTCCATCATCACAGACAATCTAATTGAAATAGTGGGGTTTTACTATTTTAGGTAAGTGCCTCTAGCGCTGTCACTAGATGCAGATTAACCACACACTGTGAACCTTACAACAGAGATGTTTTCAGCTGGAGGGTTAAAATGGATGGAGGGAACATGGCACCCAGACCGTTTAAAGGACCACTATAGTGCCAGGAAAACAAACTTTTTCCTGGCACTATAGTGCCCTGAGGGTGCCCCCACCCTCAGGGTCCCACTCCCGTGGCGCTGAAGGGGAAGGAAGGGGTTAATCCCTTAGCTTTTTTCTGGCGCTGGGACTCTGCTCCCTCTTCTGATGTCATCGGTTGAATGCACATGCGCGGCAAGAGCCACACGCATTCAGCCAGTCTCAAAGGAAAGCATTCTCAATGCTTTCCTATGGACCCTGGCGTCTTTTCACTGTGAAAATCAATGAGACAGCCACTAGAGGCTGGATTAACCCATAGGTAAACATAGCAGTTTATCTAAAAGGGTTAATCCTAGATGGACCAGGCACCCAGGCCACTTCATTAAGCTGAAGTGGTCTGGGTGCCTATAGTGGTCCTTTAATGTAGATAAAGTGGTCTGGGTTCATATGGTGGTAGTATTTTCATGTAACTACTTATCTCCCACTGATCCATTATTTTTTATTTTTTTTTGATAACTAAATGGAATCCCATCCTTTCTTCCCCATGTGAGGATCCCCAAGGCAACTGCAGTCCATCAGTTAATGTTTTAAGCCAATGGATGCCATCCAGAATTTGGCAACATTTTTGTGTTTGGAGCATGAAATGCAAAATCTGGACATTGTTAAATTGTGTTTAATGTCTGGATTTTGCAGTCCAACTGGCCCCACATGAAACAAGGTTATTTGGATTTCAGTAAAGACCTGGCAATATAGCAATGTAAGAGTTGGTAAGTAATACAAAATTTCTTCAGATATTAGTAGTGACTGTATGCTGTTTGTAAATTAATTTTGGTCTATGTATGCTTAATACGGATATTTTAGGCGATTATTTGTGGTGCCTTCTAGTTGCTTTTCTGCTCTTACAGTATACAGATAATTTTAGAATATTTCTATTTATTTTTAAAATGTTTCATTATTTGCACTTTTTAGTTACAGCTGTGCAGTTTCAATAGTTCAGTGATTATCATAAAATATGCCCTGCATCATCATTAAAACCAGTCAGGATGACACAAGACCCTGCACAATGCTTATATGAGCAGAAACATAGAATGCCCTGTTCTGCTTGCACATCCGCTGGCATCGTTTTCACATTGGTGCATGCATACATTTATACTGACTGGCACAGGATGGTGATGTCTGTAATCTGGCATATTGAAACTCTGTTGATTACCAGACAGTGATGGTTTCTCATTCCCATTGGTGTGCCTTGAGTTCCAGTGATTTGGATTTATTTACCCATTTTTCATTCACTTTACCCAGTCCTCTAGTTAAATTATGTCCAGCTTCTTTAAAGACCAGTGATACACCTTCAATTCTTTACTTGCTTATAATGTGTCTTGTAGAAAACTGTCCTATGCTATAGTAAAGGATTTTGGATATGCAGTATCCTGCCTTCTTGACATGAATTGAAACCATACCATTTGGAATACACATCTATATTCCTAACACTTTTTAGTACTTCCATCCCTAGTTGTATTATGGTGCCACTCCTTCGTCATTTGCCATAAAAATAAAGAAAATAAAAGTTTAGCTTCCCACAACATCATTGATGAGGCATGGCCTCCTCCGAGAACGTTCCAAAAGAAATTGCACACATTCAGTTTCCCTCATAGGCAAGCATTGTATTTAATGCTTTCCAATCTGCTTCCCCCTCACCATTTGAGGGTGTTTGTTTTTTTTTTGTTTTTGTTTTTTTTTTTTTAGTATGACAGACCATAGAGGTGGATTTTTAACCCTGCAATGTATAAAATGCAGTTTAAAAAAAACAACAAAGTTTCATATTGCAGTGTTAAAAGTACTTGGATGTCTATAGTGTCCTCTTTAAAGAGGCTCACTCACCTTCCTCACCCCTTTTTCCCCCCTCTACCAGACAGCCACTAGACTAGAGGGACTTCCGGGTGGATAAGCGACACTTGGTTTGCCTAAACGACGCTATGCATGAGGACTTCCAGCGTCACCGGAATCCCCATAGGAATGCATTGACCGTTTGGGAAGCTATAGTGCCAGGACAACAGGTTTGTTTTCCTGGCACTATAGTTTCCCTTTAAAGATAAGTCTTGTAGGATCCACCATAGATATCAGTATTGTACTCTTGAGCGTGTGCAAGAGTACAACACTAATATGGAATCCTGGCAGATGAAGCGCCAGTAGCCTGAATAGGATTCCCTGGATGGACATGGTGTCGCTATTAGGGGCAGCTTTAGGTAAGTTAAAACCTCTCTTCCGCTTCACCTGGGCCATTGCCCATCACCATTGGGGTCTTTCCAAATATACAAAGACCCCAGATTATGACAGAGATGCTTTAAAGGGACACCACAGAAACCCAGACCACTCAATCTCATTGCAAATTTACCATTAAAGGACCACTATAGGCACCCAGACCACTTCAGCTTAATAAAGTGGTCTGGGTGCCAGGTCCCTCTAGGATTAACCCTGCCTGCTGTAAACATTGCTATGTTTACAAATGGGTTAATCCAGCCTCTAGTGGCTCTCATTGACAGCCGCTAGAGGCGCTTCCGCGCTTCTCACTGTGATTTTCACAGTGAGAAGACTCTGACTATAGGAAAGCATTGAGAATGCTTTCCTATGGACTGACTGCACGCGCGTTCAGCCAATGACGGCCAAAGGATGAGGAGAGTCCTCAGCGCAGAGGGAGCCCGGCGCTGGAGAAAGGTGAGTTTTAACACCCTTCAGCCCGGCGGGAGGGGGGCCATGAGGGTGGGGGCACCCTCAGGGCACTATAGTGCCAGGAAAATTAGTTTGTTTTCCTGGCACTATAGTGGTCCTTTAATGACAACTCTATGTACACTATCTTTAAGCCTGTGTTCTACCTAAGAACAAGAATTTTCATCTAGCCCAGTTTATGTTAGGGTGAACACTTACCTATTTGAACTGTATAACATGCCTCCAAGTACTTCACATCCACTGCTACACCCTGTGCTGCTATTTTCTTCATTGCAGATTGCCATTAGTTTGACATGATCTGTTTCATAAATCCATTCAGTTCTCATCCAAATGTATTCCTGAATATTGTCCTTTTATACCTGACATGCTCGTTTTCCTGGCTCTATAGGGTCCTTGGGACTCCCTCACCTGCCGGGCTCTAAGGTGAGGAAGGGGTTAATCCCCTACCTTTTTTCCAGCGCCAGGCTCCCTCGGCGCTGGGGACTCTCCTCCTCCTTTCCCCGTCATCGGCTGAATGCGCATGCGCGGCACCAGCCGTGCACGCATTCAGCCAGTCTCATAGGAAAGCATTCTCAATGCTTTCCTATGGACGCTGCAGTCTTCTCACTGTGAAAATCATAGTGAGAAGCGCCTCTAGCGGCTGTCAATGAGACCCACTAGAGGCTGGATTAACCCTAATGTAAACATAGCAGAAAGAAAGGGTTAATCCTAGAGGGACCTGGCACCCAGACCACTTCATTAAGCTGAAGTGGTCTGGGTGCCTATAGTGGTTCTTTAACAACAGCCTGAAGTGAATGATTCTACTCACCACAACATGCAATAAGCTGTAGTTGTTCTGGTGAATATATTGTGTCCCTTTAAAAACCCTTTCTCAGCCACAGAAGTGAAAGGATTACGCCGACCACCATTACCACATCTGCTTTTTGAAGTGGTCATGGTGGTTGGATTCAATATGCAGTGTTTCTTCTTAAATAATGAATGTCAAATAGGGTATTCATTCGAAATCCAAGAAAAGTTATAAGGGTAATAGGCCCAGAGGTCCTGGTATGTAAAAGCGGTATCTCCATTGGTTGATGTCGATATTGCCGAAAATATAGAATATTGGTTGATAATATCGGCCAGACTGATAAACGGTCCATCCCTAATCACTATAGTGTCCCTATTGGGCACCTTACAAAACCAAGCATCTAGCTTGTATTATATGCGCCACCCCCCAGCCGGATGGCTGTAAGAAAAAGATTTGTAACCAATGCTCAACAGAATTCTTGGAAAGAGCTAAACAAAATTAGATGCATACATTTCATAAAAGGTTCCAGGAAAACCTCTCCCAGACTTCTGAGGCATTTAAAGAAACTGACACTAAATCCAGAGATTCTACATCGGTCTGGAATAGTGATGTCCCGAACGGTTCGCCGCGGACTCATCATTGAGTAAACTTTGACCCTGTACCTCACAGTCAGCAGACACATTACAGCCAATCAGCAGCAGACCCTCCCTCCCAGACCCTCCCACCTCCTGGACAACTCACTAAGAATGCAGCTTCACAATGAATGTAAAATGGATGCTCTCCAGGAGGTGGGAGGTCTGGGTCTGCTGCTAATTGGCTGAAATGTGTCTGCTGACTGTGAGGTACAGGGTCAAAGTTTACTCAATGATGAGTCCACGGCGAACCGTTCGGGACATCACTAGTCTGGAACAGAGCCAGCAAAGGGGAAAAAAAAGATGTATCTTGGTAAGATGTGAAAAGTTAAGAGGTCAGCGATGATGATGATGATGATAATAATAAGGAATAGGTAGGCAGCGGCCTAGCAGAGGGTAACCCTCTAACCCTCTAGCATAAGAGTAGAAAATAACAACAGTAGTGCAAGGCTGCGCCAAAATGTATCAATGTAGACTTATAGGAAATAAAAACAAGTATATAGATAGAGCATATATAAAAAATATATATAATCTAGGTATAATAGTCTCTATTAAAACACCATAAAAAGTAGGTAAAACAGAGTCCATCCAAGTGTTGAAATGTTCAGTAGAAATTAAATATAATGTTCAATAAAAATCATAAAACCGTCTCACTAGTATATGGATAGGGTATGTGTACAATCCTCAGGAGTTGATCCGTCCGGGTTGTAGGTAATCCGTGTATGTGAAGAGAAAAAACATGACAAACTTCCAATGGTGAAATATTGTAGCTCCAAAGGTAAAATAAAAAAGGAGGATAGTACAGCTCTGGGATGGAGGCCAGCTAAGGCCAGCTCTGGGATGGAGGGTGCTTATCGGTATAATCCCCGCTAAAGGATATACTGGAGAAGTGGGTCCGTCCGACTTTGGTTCCGTCGTACTCCACAGAATATATATAAAACCAGCAATAGTGCTCTCAGTTGGAAAAGTAAATAAAATAGGTAGAGCAGAAAATACTGCAATATTGACACAGCACTGGTGGAATTATCCCCACCTATGGATTGCTTGAAACAGGATACAGTTAAAATTAAAATGGCAGGAAAAAATAAAATAAGTATAAGGTTGGTCCTATAAAAAAAGTAACCAAATAGAACTTTTTATTGCTTTAAAATACACAATTTAAAACCATTTACGCGTTTCGCAACTAGGGCTTTTTCAAAATGGAATAAGATTAACAATCCTGGCTGGTAAGAGTGTGTGTGTGTGTGTATGTGTGTGTATATATATATGTGTGTGTATATATATGTGTGTGTGTATATATATGTGTGTGT
>OW240916.1:69442086-69464825 GCA_933207985.1 Pelobates cultripes | reverse complement strand
AAGCACAGCATTGCCGAAGTATTAATATACCCAGTGGAAGAATGAAGAATGTTACACTGTGTACCAGTTTAAATAAAAAGTATACAAACATAGCCAGAATTCAGCTGTAAGCATTTGCAACACTTACAACAATCAAGTAACACATTCATATAAAATGTAAGTTACTTAGCCAGTCAATGGATGGGAACGAGTAAGTAGATAACTCCCTAATTCCCACGGTATTAGGGAGCTATCTCTCAAAAGGCTGAAAGACCTAAAGATTACTTAGTATTAGTAAATTCTGCTCCTACTCGCTATACTGTGAGTAGCGTCAGGTCTAGTAAACAGTGAGCAGCCTGTGGCTGCTCACTGTTAAACTCCTCACCCCCCAAAAAAATCTGTGTCCCCCCTCCCGAGCCCCCACCCGTGCCACGCGAGTGGGGGCTTTTAAACTGAAGGGGGAACTTATTGCCCCCCTGGCCAAACCCATGAGAGGCAGGTGGGGGCCCTAAAGTAAAATAAGGGGGGACCTATTGTCCTCCCTCCAGCCCCCACCCCTGAGCGGCGGATGGGGGCCCTAAATTAGAATAAGTGGGGGGGACCTATTGTCTTCCCCCCTGGGCACCACACCTAAGCGGCAGGTGGGGGCTCTAAAGTAAAATAAGGGGGGGACCTATTGTCCATTCCCCCAGCCCCCAACCCTGAGTGGCGGGTTGGGACCCTAAAGTAAAATAAGGGGGGACCTATTGTCCTCCCCCCGCCCCCACCCCTAAGCGAATGGGAGCCCTAAATACCAATATGGGTTGGACCTATTGTCCTCCCCCAGCCCAATTTGTCCCCCCTTATTCTAATTCAGGGGGGGATGACAATAGGTCCCCCCATATTGGTATTTAGGGCTCCCACCCACTGCTCAGGGGTGGGGGCCAGGGAGGAGGACAATAGGTCCCCCCTTATTCTAATATAGGGCCCCCACCTGCCGCTCAGGGGTGCGGGCCGGGGGGGTGGACAATAGGTCCCCCCCCATATTTTACTTTAGGGCCCCCACCTGCCGCTCAGGGGTGCGGGCCGGGGGGAGGAAAATAGGTCCCCCCCTTATTTTACTTTAGGGCCCCCACCCGCCGCTCAGGGTGGGCAATAGGTCCCCCCATCAGTTTAAAAACTCCCACTCGTGCGGCACTGGTGGGGACTCAGGAGGGGGGACACAGCTTTTTCACAGGCTGTTCACTGTTTACTAGAATTTACTAATATTCAGTAATCTTTATGTAGTATTAGTAAATTTGACTGAAAGACCAATTTAGGTCTTTCAGCCTTTTGGTACATAGCTCCCTAATACCATGAGAATTAGGGAGTTATCTACTAAGCTGCTGCAAGAGAACACCCGAAGTCCTTAAGTACTGAAGTTCCAAAGGTCTGAAGTTCCGAAGTGCCAAAGTTCCGAAGTTGCCGAAGTTCCGAAGTGTTGAAGTGCCGAAGTAGTGAAGTTCCGAAGTGTCGATGTGCCGAAGTTCTGAAGTGCTGAACCGAAGTGCCGAAGTCCCGAATTTTGGAATGCAGAACTGAACCGAATATTTTCCCCATGCACATCCCTATAAAAAACATCAAAATATTTTTCACATTTTTTTAATCTCTTTTTAAGTCTTTTATTGTGTTTTTAAATTGTTTTAATCTAAATTGCAATAAACTTTTTTCCATTTTTGCCTCTATGTCTATGCATTTTTGTTGATCTTGTTATATTGTATATATTAAAAAAAATGTATATTGTATACATTGACATTGTATTAATATCTTATGTATTGTGTGATATTCCTGTTTTTTCATATACTATTATGTAAATGTGATTATTTTGTCTGGCAGATAGTTTTTCTATCCATCGGACTGCTTTAGTTTCAAGTTCCTTCTGTATATCACACAAATTGTGTATCCTAGCTGCTTAGCAATTCAAATTACCTAGCTATATAAGGATCGGATTGAATGTACAGTCTTAAGAGTGAACTAAGGAATCCATACTCTCTGTAATATATGTAATTGTGTAGGATGCAATTGCTTCTTCCCCCGGAAGGGATATGGTGCATTTCGGAGACCCAGACTTATACACACCTCAGATAAGGTCCATTTGCTGTTAGCTGGTTCACCGCTCATTGGCCAAATTGGAGACGAATTGTGTAGCTGTCCAGGTTCTCTATTCATTTGCCGAACTGTATGTGAAATCGGAGGCATATTGCAGGCTGTCCTAGTTTTAACGGCTTGAAATAAAGGATATTACCTATCAACCATTCATGTGGATCTAGTATTTTTATTACTATTAAGGAACTGCATTGTTGTGAGCAGAACACAACTGCTCCCCCGTCTGTGAGAGCTATCCAAACCCACCCTCCCCTTCAGACGTTTTAAGCAGTTTTAAACTATGTTTGTTTTCTTTTGTCTTTTTGCCCCCTTTGCAAAGTTGATTTATCATAGTGATCACCATTGATCAATTTTATGTGCTTCATTTAGCTTCACCGGTATTTGTATTTGTACTTTTTAAATTTATTTTTTTGCCATTGGGAAAGATTTATATATTGGTTTTATTCAATATATTTAATGTCTATCTTTTATGTAAAGGTATAGAACAGATTGATTTTACATGTAAGAAATTTGAGCCAAAGTAAAGTCAGCTCGGTGCAGATGATCTTTCCACACACCTTTGTACGAAATCAGCTTTTCTTGAGATGTTTTTTTTTTTTTTTCACAGCAGTTTTCTAAACAAATCGAATCAGAGTGTCTTGCAGCTAAAAACTTATATTTTTTCAAACATACACATCATCCGGTGATAACATACGTCAATGACCGTCTTTGACCAATACAGAGCAATGTTCAAGATGGTTTCAATTTTATATGTAAAAGGTATTGGTAAAAATCTTTAGCTACAATCAGTTTTATAGGTTTAAAATTCAGTTACATAGGGGTGTATGCATAAGGTTGCCTAACTTTAAAATAAGTGGCTTTCTTAGAAAAAGGGTAGTGATTTAGCATCATTTGAAATCTATGATTAAAGCCATACGTTATATTTTGGGTGGTAAAATGGAAGTTACACAAAAGAAGTTCCATATACATAGTTAACTGAATAAATGCCTTTAGAAACCTGAGCCTTGGTAATACAGAGGGAGACTGGCTTGCAAAGTTGGTCAAAGGTTACTATCAACAGGCCTTCATCCATCATTCTTAACAAGAACCATATGTGGTGACCATTCATATACAATGAAAGTTTGTTACTAGTATAATCCTAGGTAAGGCTTCTCAGTTTCAGTGTTCTGGAAGCAATTTGAATAAAAACTTATAATATTCATATTACAATGACATTCCTACAACACATCAAATATTCAAAATTCATTAAATATTTTTCATTTCCCCTGTGATGCATTATTTTATTTATTTTTAAAATATTGCATCATAATAACTTTTACCAATTACTTAGGGGATTTTAATTTTATGGTCAGAAATTTGTCTGATTATCAGTTTACAAGGAAAGGCCTTTTAACACAGCCATTTCCAGTTGTCTGTATTACTTTTACACTCCAAGAAGGAGAAGCAAGCCATTTTAACCCTTTCATTTCTGGACTCCCATCTAATTTAAATGGTTTTGGTGTTTACTAGGGGCAAATTTTAACCCTTTACTTAAAACATTCACTTGATCCTTCGTTAACTCCATATTACTTAAGTTATAAATCCCCATTTCCTTAATATTCACATGATTAATTAGTTCCTTTGCCAAAGATTTTATTTCCTTTCTCTCCTGTCTTTTTTTGATTGATTTACCTCCTCTTCTTCCTCTTGTGTCAAATCTCTTCGTCTTTTGGAATGTGAGGGTTGGTTGTATTCTTGTTCTATTTTGTGCCTCTCTATCTGGCGGCTCCTCCAAAAATCCTGTTCCGGTGCTTGTTCATCCAAAACTTGATAATGATTCCGGACTCTCAAAGGTTCTTGGATGGGTAGTAAATGCCTATCTCATTCTTTTCCATATTCCTGTTTCTCTCTATTTCGCATTTCAATAGAATCTCGATTATGGGGTCGATACTCCTCTCTCTCTCTTCTGTGCTCATATTCATCTTTATATCTATACGGACGGCTCCTATCTTTGTCCTCATAAGCTTTATGTTCCTTCTGATATTGCACATACCTACGTCTTTCCCTATATGGTGACACCCAAGGTTTATATCTATACCCCCTCTCCTGATCTCTAGAACCATAAGGATTACGAACCTCTCTATTATTGCCCCTATGTATATAGTTCCCTCTATGTCTTTTTGATGGCATCAAGTCTCTTTGCTCATATCTAAATTTATGGGGGGGTGTAGCTCCTTCTCATGGACTTACAAAATGTCTATGCACAAACTCACCAACAACAAAACCAAAAAGAGAATTGAATGACCACTAGATGAATGAGCATTTAGAAAATTGAAAAAAAAATGTATGATATTAAAATATATAATCAAATATATATATCAGATATATCAAATTTCAGTGGACCCTTGGAAGCTGAGGAAGATAAAGTCAGAAGAATTGTTAAACATTGTTTAAAATGAGATCCCAACAATGGTTCCATCGTACTCCCTCAAGCAGACTGTGTGGTCAACATCTGGTACTTTGACACCGCCTGTAAAGATCATGCCAGTTATCGCAAGAGCTTTCGACAATTCTTATCACTGTTGAAAGTGGGAAGTCATCTCATTCTGATTAAACTTTTCAATGCGACTTATTATACAATTGGTGATCACAGGTTTTCCATGCAAACCTATAATGAAGATGTTGTGAAGAAAGCTCTCCAAGACAATGGGTATACCACTTAAATTTTTGAAGTATATAAAAGTGTACTAAACACTCACTTAGTGGATTATGAACAGATTGAATATGTTGTAGCTCGTAAGGAAAGAGAGAATTAACCAAATTAATTCTTAAATTTACAGTTGTAAAAAATTATTTGAAAAAAAATGTTTTAAAAAAATTCTGCTTTGTAATGTTTTATTAATTGTTTTTGATTTCTAAATGGACTCTCCAGACCTCTAAAGCACTTCAGTTTGCTGAAATGTTTTAGATCAGGGTCGCCCAAAAGGTAGATCCCAAGATGTTTTAAAACTACAACTTCCATGATGCTTTGCCATTCAAAAGACATGCAAAAGCATGCAAACAATCAATAGAGTTGTAGTTCTGCAACATCTGGGGAATCCCTGTTTTAGAGGAAAAGAGGATGATTTAGGATAAGATAATTGTCAATGGAAATCAACAATCTCCAATGCTGCATAAATTAAAACTGTTTTTATCGCTGGAATGTTCCAATAAAATATCTTTAATTTTGAATACCTAGCTTTGGCAGTAATGGAACATTTATGTAATAGAAAGCACCATATCAACAGATTTCCAGGTCAGATGCAATGATGTAGGACACTGAGTGGGCCAAGCGTCCGAAGGTTAGGTTGGAAGTGGTGATTGCATGGATCTATACAGCAATACATTCACAGGTCTCCCTACCAAAGAGGAATGCAGCTTCAGATGGCAGCTTTACATGGCAGAAATGAATCAGACCTTTGCTGGTAAGACTGTGAGGCTGGAAGTAGAAGGACACACTTGAGGAATTTAATAACCCATTTGCTTTGAATTCCTACCGATACAACAAGAAGCTGGAAACCGAAGGGTCATGGAACGCATTTTTAACAGCTTAGGAAGATACTGCCAAAGATAAGTACTGCTTTATTAGTGTGGAAAGACTGTTTGGCCTTTTTTTTTCCTTTTCTGCTCTGGGCACATACAGAGCTGTTATATTATCGCTAAGAATGTGGCCATATTACCAAGAAGAGTAGACAGCTGTGTGTGAGACTGTTTAAAATGGTCTGGAAGAGACCAGAGTCAAGTTGTAAGAGACTTAAAGGTTGGAAAAAGAGAACATTCTGTAAAAATTGGGGATTTCAACCATGGCTTATGAGTTTTAATTTCGCAAAGCTGTTTTAAAGGACCACTCTAGGCACCCAGACCACTTCAGCTTAATGAAGTGGTCTGGGTGCCAGGTCCCTCTAGGATTAACCCTTTTTTTAATAAACATAGCAGTTTCAGAGAAACTGCTATGTTTATGTTAGGGTTAATCCAGCCTCTAAATCCTGTAGTGGCTGTCTCATTGACAGCCACTAGAGGCTTGCGTGCTTCTCACTGTGAAAATCACAGTGAGAAGACGCAAGCGTCCATAGGAAAGCATTGTAAATGCTTTCCTATGAGACCGGCTGAATGCGCGTGCAGCTCCTACCGCGCGTGCGCATTCAGCCGAAGAGGAGGATCGGAGGCGGAGAGGAGGAGGAGAGCTCCCCGCCCGGTGCTGGAGAAAAGGTACGTTTTAACCCTTTCCTTGCCATCCAGCCAGACGGGAGGCACCCTCAGGGCACGAGTATGTTTTCCTGGCACTATAGTGGTCCTTTAAGAGATAAACAATTCTGCCAGGCATTGACAGTGCCAACTGCTTTCCTAGGTTGGACTTCAGGAGTGACATTACATCTGCCAGTGCAGTGAATGTGAGAAAAAAACAAAACTATACATTAAATTTACTGGTACTATCAGTAGTACCCTGCTATGACCTACCGGTGTGATCTTTATAGTAACGACAGCTTAAGCTAGATAAAAACCTTCTATAATGCAAACAGCTGATGAGGACTGAATACGTGTAAAAAGTGTCTGGAAGAGGGATATTGCATAAGTGAATTGTGTTAATACATCGGAAGTAATGTGGCAAGTGATAGTTATAAATACAGGCCGACAAAGAAGGATAACTTGTGAGTATTTGCGATTTGGGTTATGAACTACTGAGTTGCTATAAAATATAAACATTGCTGCTGAAAAGCACAGTTGATGGCTCCCTACGTTAGCTGAACAGATTACAAATTGCAGGTGATTGTACCAGACCAAAAACAGGGGTGTGGGGGAATAAGAAAAGAAAGGAAAATAAATCTACACATTAAATTAACTAACACTGATAGCGATATCAAATCTTGATTTAAAGTTTAATTGTGGATACAGCCCAGCTGAAGGCAATACAAGCCTGGTAGATCCCAAAGTGGCATTTGATGGGTAAAACTGTGTAATCTGTGTTAAACAGCAGTGCTTGTTCTGCTACGTCTTTACAAGTTCATTTTGGAACAGACAAAATACAGCTGTTAAGAATTAAAAGCTCATTGGGTTGTATTTCCTATAAAGTAAGTCCAAAACTGATTAGGATGAATAAAAAAGGATCAGATCATAAACTCCCTCCAAAAAAGGAAAGAAAAATAATCCCAGGATGAAGAAAGATGGGAAATTGATACCTTGTTCTTCCCTCAGATTGGGAAAATTCCAAAACGTTTGGAGAAATCAGTGGCATATGAGCCAAGTCTGGATATGTCAGAACCGGAGGTTACTAAACATTGCATTTTTTTTTAAATCAAAAAGTGATACCATATTGGCAGAAAATCACTGTGAAAATCACAGTGAGAAGACGCAAGCATCCATAGGAAAGCATTGTAAATGCTTTCCTATGAGACCGGCTGAATGCGCACGCAGTTCCTGCCGCGCATGCGCATTCAGACGAAGAGGAGGACCGGAGGAGGAGAGAAGGAGGAGAGCTCCCCGCCTGGTGCTGGAAAAAAAAGGTAAGTTTTAACCCTTTCCTCTCCCCAGAGCTGGGCGGGAGGGGGACCCTGAGGGTGGGGGCACCCTCAGGGCACTATAGTGCCAGGAAAACGAGTATGTTTTCCTGGCACTATAGTGGTCCTTTAATCCAGAGAGGAGCTACGAATAAGATAGTTCCTTCGTTCCAACTTAAATGGACGCAAGGTCTGAACATTCAAATGACCAAGGATGATTGGTCATTTGTGTTCAAAAAAGCTACTAGATGGTATAAGACCCCAGACCGACTTAATAAATACGGCCTATCAGCCACAGATTGCTGCTGGAGATGCGGAGAGAGGGGGCGAATATCTTGCTATTGGGCGAATTCCTTATAGTCAGATTACTATTAAAACACGCTAATATTTCACTTTGGGTATATGGGTTATAAATGTGAAAAGTAAATTGGCAGAATTATCCCCTTCCCTCTTTCCTTCCTTTGTGTTTTTTTTCTTTTACCTTTTTCTTTCCCCTTTATTTTTTTTTTCTTTTCCTTTTATTTTTTATTTTTTGTGTATATACTTTTTCTTTTTGCAGTAATAGGAGAGTTAAGGTACATATGATGATATGGGACCTGATAATACTACTCGGAAATGACTTAAAGCAGTCCCACTATCTGCTGCAGATAAACAAAAAAACATTGCATGGACAGCTCCAGAGAAGGGGAGTCACAGGCTATCACGCAAGAACATCTCCAGGCTTGTTTGAATAACCAAACTGAATAACCATTTTTTTGCATAAATTTAAGGTGGACACGATACAAATAAAAGAAAGAGTGTTCAGGATAGAAGAAAAATTGGAGCATAATGAAATGACACAGATTGACTCCACCAAAACGGAAACTCTGGCCTGCATGCAAAAGAAAATTACTTCTCTGGAATTAAAAATGAATGACATGGAGGATAAAGCCAGGCGGAAGAACCTACAAATCAGAGGTATTCCTGAGAGTATAACTAGAGAAAAGCTGGTGGAATACCTTATTGAACTCTTCAATCAAATAGGAATTCAAGAAGAAATAAGATCAGCAGACACTGAATGGGTGCATGGACTTTTCAAACCTAGTGGTATAGCTGAGGCACATCCCAGGGATGTGATTATCAGATTTGCCATGTATGGGGTTAAACAAAAAATCGTGGAAGCTGCAAGATCATTGGGACCTAATGACCAGAGGCTTAAAACCCTTACTTTTTCTCGGGACATGTCATGTAAGACATCCCAGAGAAGAAGATCATTTAAACCAGCATTGGACAGACTGAAAGATAAATAAATTAAGTATTGGTGGGGATATCTCTTGGAATTGTGCATTGTAGTCAATGAAGTTATACGTACTTTTGATAATATTAAGTAAGCTCTAGATTGGCTAGATAAGGCAGAGTAGTACAGTTTTCTTGGTGGTAGGAGAAGAAGGAGGAATGAGAGGGATGAGAGTAGTGAAGAATGGAAATTGATTTTTTTTTCCTTTCTCCATGGAGGGGATTGTTTTCATATAGGTACCTAATCTGCTTTCATTTCATCAGTAAGAATTTGTAATAGTCATAGAGGAGGAAGGAAGGAAAGGGAAAGAGAGAGGGAAATATTGTGTAAGGATACACAGGGTATCACTCAAGAATTAAATGGATGTTTTAAAGAGAGAGCCTTAAAAGGGTCACATAGAGGGGAGGGAATCTGATGACTGGCATTATTTAAGCAAAGGTAGATATGATAACACCAAGAATAGGACACTTGGTGTGTGGGGTGCATGTCGTTTTTTTATAAATATATAAAAAAGGAAATAAATATGTATGAATAGACTACTAGGGGAATTTTTTATATTAGAAAGCACCTAAATGTACCTAGACTGAATCAGGATTGGGTAAAACAATGTAGAAATCAGAATTATGTAGGAAGAATATAAAGGGTAATGGGATTGTTGGTCCTTAATATAAAGAGGGTATTGTATGCACTAGAAATAAACTTTCTGGTAGTTAAAAAATAGTAAAAACTTTATATGGAATTTAGAGAATACACCTTTTTTTCTAAAGGATTCAACTTTTACTCAAGACTTGATATGGTCTTGGTTAGAGACTTTGAGATATAACATTGTAAAAAAAAATATGATAAACAAAATTTTGTGTTTGGACCATAACCCGATAGTAGTGGAGTTTGAGTCTCAAGGGCTATGAAATAGAACATCATGGAGACTGAATAATGATCTATTGAGGAATAAAGAATTTATTGAAGACCTGAATAAAAATGACTGATCAGTTCTTTACTGAGAATTTAACCGGGGATGTTCCCCTGTCAACTATTTGGTGCACGTATAAGTGTGTAACAAGGGGGTATTTTATTAGTAGGGCAGCATTCCTTTGGAAACAATCTTGAAAAAAAAACTTGGCAGAACTCTATATAGAATTGGAAAATATGGTTAGAACTAAAAGCTATAAAACTGATCCCAAATATATTGAAGACCTAGTCTTAATTAAACAGGAAATGAAATGTTAATGCAAAAAACGAGTAACATTCTTATAAAGAGGAAACAGAGATGGTATTATTTGGGAAATAAGCCCGATAAAATGTTAACTGCACAACATCAGCAACAGAATGTAAAATCTAGAATCTATAAGAGCGTTACTAAAAATAAAATTTGTATTTCTCCAGAACAGATTGGTGAGGAATTTAGGTCCTTTTATTCCCAATTATATCATATTGAGGAAGGGCAAAAGAACATATTAGAGAGTATCTTAAAACATAGATCTTAAAAATATTCCCAAAATACAAAAAACATATCTTGAATCCCCTGTCAAAGATGAGGAAGTAATAAACGTGATCCACTTCTTAAAAAATAACAAAGCACCGGGTCCGGACGGATTCTCAAGCCAATTTTATAACCTCTTAGCACCCACATTGACCCCTCATTTGACTAAAATATTTAACAAAGTTATAGATAGGAGAAGTTTTCGTCAAGAGATGCTGAAGGCAGCAATTGTACCCATCTTAAATCCAGAGAAGGAGCCCACCAATGTTAAGAATTATCATCCTAAATCTTTAATAAATATAGATACAAAAATGTACTCTATTTTGGCCTATAGAATTAAGAATTAAGAGATGCCTAAACTCAATAATTTACTACAATAAGACAGGATTTATACAAGGAAGAGCACCAGGAGATAACACCGGGAAGATAATATATCTGTTTAATTGAGCCACGAGGAATAGAGAACCCATGCTGGTCCTGTCATTAGACGCAGAAAAAGCATTTAACAGGGTCAGCTGGGTTTTCTTGGAGGAGACCCTGCTGGCTATGGGCTTTGGCCCATTAATATTAACCGCTGTAATGTGAATCTATACAAATCCTACACAAATAGTGGGACAGGGGATTGGGTCACCATGTCGCTAAATGCTGATGATATCATGCTAACATTGATTAAACCAATGGAATCAATACCCGCTCTACTTGGAGAAATTAAAAAATATGGTACCCTGTCAAACAGCCTGTATAGCCATAACTCAGGAAGAGCGACTAAGTCTAGAAAAAAGGTACTCTTTTATGTGGTCTCTTTTTTATATTCATATTTATTTATCTCAGAAGATTAGAGGAAAAAGAGAGAATATTTAGTCCAAATAAAAATAGTTAGATAGTTTGGGCAGACTAGATGGGCCAAATGGTTCTTATCTGCCGTCACATTCTATGTCTTGTAATAAAATGTAACTTTTAATGTGTCAATTGGTAAAAATATTTATTTTATTACCACTAGGTGGCGGTAGAGTATAACCACACAGGAAATGAGATAATTCGGGATTATTGTAGCTTCAGTGACTGAATGATCTAAATTTTATTAAAGACAGGAGGCAAATATTTGCTTTAACCTTTATTACTGAACCTCCCAGCAGCAAAGAAATATTTAAATATAAAGATTAAAAAATCAACCAATCAGGACACATCTTGGAACATCTTAGCCTATCAGGCTCCTCCCAATTCCTCTTTCTCGATGCAGCCAATCATAAGTGTAGTCAACCGTATAAACTTGAGTAACAACCATGTAAACCAGAACGGAACCGATACTGGAGACCAAAGGAACGTAGTCCTCATGGCTCATGTAGACAAAACTTCACACTAAAAAGACAGAGAAAAATCGTGAAAGTATGGTCACTTGGACTGGGTGTCTGCAAGATATCTACATACACAGATATACCCCCTGGATATCACGAGTATAAAACTATGGCAAAATCTAAAAGCTACAACCAGGTAGATTAAGAAACCAGAGCAAACCGAAAACAGGCAGTTTAATATAAAGTTTTACAGGAAACCTATACTTTACCTAAAAGTATCTGGGATGAGATATCAGTAGGGTGGGAAAATATTCACTTCCTGTCTTTAATAAAATTTTGATTATTCAGTCACTGAAGCTAGAATAATCCCGAATTTTATAGCAAGACAGGAGGCTTCATATTTTCTATTTTAAAGCGTGGAAAAGAAAGAAAAGGAAGCATGGGACGGTTGTCGAAAATAAAAGGTACGGAAGGTAGATTCTCTAGACCAAACAGCGAATGATAGGATGTCTGCAAGGGATCCCCCAGCCATAAAGGCGGAAGAGGCGGCAGCACCTCTGACTGAGTGAGCGCCAAATGTCTTTTTTAATGTTCCCGATCTTTACTGCAGGAAGCTGTAGGATTGCCAAAACGGAATTGTAACCGCGGCTGGTTCCCTTATTTACCACTATAATGTCTTAAAGCATAGAACTTAGTAGGGCTAACCATACAGATATCTTAGCCATAATTTTATATAGTTAGTGTAAGAGATCCTCTATTTAACATATATAAATAATTGAGAATATAATATAAAATAAGGATTGTCTTGGAAGCAATAGTTTTGTCTTTTAGATATTTATTATATAAAAATATAAGTATAGACATATAAAATCCATTATAGCAGAGTTTATAAGATTAAACTAAATGCTTGCAAATATCATTAATAGGTTAACATACCCTTCTGAACATGTCATCATGTCAGCCTCTCTGTCATTTTAAGATGGAGCAGCGTCTGTCTCCAAGTCTCTCCTCTGTCCCTTAACATTTAAAAATACACCTATTTATACCTTGCGTGTCTTCATTTTAGGGTTACCGTAGTTCATATATGAAAAAGTAACACTTTTACTTTATTTATTTTAGGACCTCCCTTAACTTGGCAAAATACAAGGCCATAAAAACTTAAGGGTGCACACGTCATGGGGAAGTTCCCTAACTTGAGACAAGATGGCATCTTAAAGTCTGAACATCTTTATCTACTTAGGGCTACCACAGTATATTAGTATAGTATGTACTGAAAGAGTCGTAGCATAGCCTTGAAGCTTGTTATACATTATTTCTATTGTATTTCGTCTGGGATAAAATGGCGTAAACATATTATGCACTAAAGTTATTGATTAAAGAAACCGTTATGAAAAACAATATGTTCCATTTCTAACACCTTGTCAGTTTGCAATATCTCTTAAAGACAAAGTACACAGTTTAAGAAATACAACATTTCATTCTAAAACTTGTAATATTTGCCCATAACAGAATCTATTTGGAATCCGAGGAATTTAACCATCTGAGACGATGTGAGGACGGACTTTTGGACATTGATCTTGTTCCCCAAGTTCTGTAATAGAGCTGTGGTCATGTCTGTATGGAGGCGTACAGTGCCTGGGTCCTGGGCCATAAGGAGGATATCATCCAGATATATGATGGATCGAATCCCCTGAGAGCGTAGCAAGGCCATGACCGGTTTCATCAGCTTGGTGAAACACCAAGGTGCGGAACAGAGTTCGAAGAGGAGGCATGTGAACTGCCATAAATATTGATGCCATATGAACTGTAGGAAACAGCGATGGGCCAGTGTTTTAGGAACCGTGAGGTATGCATCTTTCAACTCGAAATAGGAGAACCAGTCTCCCTCGCAGAGTAAGTCTCGCAGGAAATGGATACCCTCCATTTTGAAATGTCGGTAAACGATAAAATAGTTTAGGTCTTTCAGGTTGATAGCTGGTCGAAAGTCTCCCGACTGTTTCCGGACCAGAAACATGTTGCTTATGAATCTGTGAGAGGACAGAGAATGTTCTATAGCGCCTTTGGCTACAAGGCCATTTAGCGCGGCCTCTTGAGACATATGCTGAGGAGGGGAGACCCCAGTAGAGGGTCATTTGCAAAATCTATATGGAAACCAGATACGGTTTGAAGGATCTATGGATCCCGAGTTAATAGAGACCACATTTGGAAAAAAAAGGGTTAACCGGCCTGCAATAGGAAGTTGAGAATAAGGAAAGTCGATTACCTGTAGCAGAGCGGCCACGGAGGGAAGCAGATGCACATCCTCTGATGGATCATCTAGAGGGAAAGAACTGCTTGTAATAGAAACGGGTATTGCCCGAATTCCATGCGTCTGATGGTCGAGGCCTGTAGCCTGTGAAGGCAGCTCTGCCAGTCATTCTGCCCCTGTAGCGACCAGCTCTCCCAGAAAAATGCTGGGTTCTAAACACCCTGTAAAGGGATGATTGTGCCTTATTGAGGGAGGTTAACAAGCATACGTGTTTATTCAGGTCCCATATGAACTTGTCCCCAAATTACAGTCGGTTAGTTTCTGGACCAAGTTATTTGGTGTCTAGTTCTATCAGTTTGGCATAAATTTTATATAGCACGATTTTATGCCGTTCAATTGAAATAGTGACATTGGCATTGTCCAACAGGCATAACGCTTTTTTGCCCATTCACACACCATGTGTGCGTTGAAATTTACACCTGCTAGCGCCTCGTCAGCAATTATAAAAATCTGAATTAGCTGGATCCATCAGTTTATCTTGTGTGGCTTTTAATCCTATTTCGATGCCTTTGCTGGGATCTTTGCCCTTCTTAGTAAGAAAGTGACCAGGAGTGGGTCAAGTTCAGGGGTGATAGCCACCTTATCAGGGATTGTAGGCCGCATACATTCTGCTCTTAATTTTGCTCTAATTTCCTTTTCTAAAGATTTACAAAGCCATTCCGCTGAACGAGGGTGTCTGATACAGCGTTGGTCAAAAAGTGGACACCCATTTTTATATATATATATATATATATATATTATTTACTTATTTTCATTTTTTTATTATTATTATTTATTTATACTAACAAACTTGACAAAACAAAGCAAAGGCAGAGGCTTTCTATTGGGGTTCACTCACACAAAATATTCAGTTGTTTTAAAGGTACTCAGTGGGGTTCATCCACAGTTATGGCAGTTAAACTGTCAGTATAATAATGACAGGTGAAACCTGTCTAATCAATAAACATGGGGTTCACTCTGGAGGTAATAAATACAATAGAAGGGTTCACTCTCAGAGATAAGGAAAGAGAGGGTCACCCTCTAATAGGCACAGAGCTGTACTTATGTATGAAGGCAGCTGCAATAAAAAACAAATGGGCTATGAGAAATTAAATGTTCTATAATAGTGACATTATTAAAACGTTTACATTCCAAAAAAAGTGTAAAAATATTACTTGAGGTTTTTTTGCCATAGCATTAAAAAAAAATCCTGTTACTTTCTGGTTTGGTTAGCTCAGTGGAGCTAAACTCAAAAGACAGCAATTGCCCAGAGCACCTGCCTTGCAAATACTTCTCGTTGAGCTGCATTGGGAAGTCTGTGATTGGACAGCCACAGAAAGTCTGAGCGTCGTTAGAAGGGGAGGGCTTGTAAAGGCCCCAGGGAGAGTGCGCAGCTTAGTGGACAGGGGCACATGTATGAGTGTGGGATGGATGATGGATGATTGGCTATATGCTACATGTGGGAGTGTGAGATGTGAGGAAGTGGGTGGTGACAGATCAGACTGACCTCATTGCCCTTAGGAGCCGGGCCAGCAACAAGTTTCCCGTGCACCCTCCCTTTGCTGCTTTGGGTCCGGGGGGTTGTCACAGCGAGGCGGGGGTGTGTCCTTGCCAAATAAGGGATGGTTTGGTAGATTAGATGAAAAGGGGGGATAATGGCCAGGTCTCATCCTCCCCATGTCTCCTATGGTGAACCTGGAGAAGGTACCAGGTTGGACGTGTCCCCACTGGGTTGTAAGTCGACCAGTGGGGAGCATTATAGTTGGGCCCCACGAGTTGGTGGGGAGCCCTGAAAAGGAAGATGGTTTTATTATGCCGAGGTGGGGAGGTGAGAGCCTTGGGGAAGTTAGATTGGCAAGGACGGTTTCTTTGGTTACTGTATGACTATATGCAAATTGTTTATGTTAATTTATGATATTTATTATTTCGTTATATGTTAAAGGAGTCATACAGTATTTGGTTGTGTTAATAAATGCTGTGGCCTGTTTTTCTCCAAGAAGTTGTCTGTCGTTATTTGAAGGGGTAAGTTATGGTTTTATGGGGGATGAAGGGAATGCTATCCAATGCCCACTACGTACATACAAGGCTGCATACATGAGATCTACAGCTTTTACAAGCTGGTTTTAGATATACCCAAATTAAAAAAGAAAAAAAAGAAAAAAGAAATGCATGAATGTTTGCATGTGGAATACATCTACTAGAGTGATTTTTTTTTGTGTGTGTGTGTGTGTGTGTGTTTTGTGCTGTGGAGGGTAGCAATATATTTAATGTTACTACTACTAATAGGTATACACTCGAGTATAAGTCGACCCGAATATAAGTCGAGGCCCCTAATTTTACCCCAAAAAACTGGGCAAACTTATTGACTCGAGTATAAGCCTAGGGTGGGAAATGCAGCAGCTACTGGTAAATTTCTAAATAAAATTACATCCCAATAAAATTATATCAATTAAATATTTATTGTGTGTATAAATAATGCATGCAGAGTGTTGGTGCAGTGTATATATATATATAATGCATGCAGAGTGTTGGTGCAGTGTGTATATATATAACGCATGCAGAGTGTTGGTGCAGTGTGTATATATAACGCATGCAGAGTGTTGGTGCAGTGTGTGTGTATATATATAATGCATGCAGAGTGTTGATGCAGTGTGTGTAAACTTGGTGGGGTGGGCATTTTTATTATTTTTTTTAATATTAACATTTTTATTTTATTATAATTGTGACAAAATGCCTTTTGTCACTGGATTTTTATATGACCAACTGCCCTTTGCCCCTGGCTGTTGAAGGAGCCTGATCGCAGGCCTCCTCCCTCATGACTATGGCCCTGGGTGTATTGCCATTTAAAAAGACTATGTGGGGCTTATTGGCTTCTAAAAGACTGTTTCTGCCCATTTGAATCCATGGGAAGATGTGTCTCTTCCCCTCCCCCGTTTCCTGTCTATTGTTCCAGAAGGGCGTTGTCCCAGGCACACTGCCAGACCAGTTGGAACTTGCTGTTTTGCCCCTCCTCGGTCTCTCATCAGCTCTTGCTGTGTTATAACCCCATGGCGATTTGACTGTGGTTGCGGAATCTGAGCGCTGTTCGGATATAGAGAGCGCTCAGATGAATGTGGGGGCTCTGTTAAGTACAATAGGAATTATGTATTTTTACTGTTGTGAATAGAGCCATTTTTCTGTATGATGGAGGTAATCGGCTTACCACACCCCAGCAATGCTTGCAGATGGTCACAATGGGACTTTCAACTAACTTTTGACCCACTGGACCAATTTGTATGATTTTGACGTATGTTTGTATTTGGAGTATGCTGATTCCGAAAAAGTTTTATGTGAATGATGTATACTTTTACAGTTATGTTGTGTAAAATTGTATTTTCCTGCCTGTGATAAGTTAGACCATTGTGTTCAGTAATTCTCATTCCCTGGTGGTCCAGTGGCATTGGCGGTGTAGGAGGGGGGCTGACAGCAAGCAGTAACTTACCTTTCCTGCAGCTCCCTTCTCCTCCACTGTAAGTCTTGCAGTCTGAGGGCCACGCAGAGCGTTGCCATGGTAACCTGTGGCAATGCTCAGACGCCACAGCTCTTGCAAGACTTACAGTGGGGAGCTGAAGGAAACAGGACCACCGTGCTTGTAATGAGCCCGGTGGTCCTGGTCTGTATTATGGCAAAGTTGCCATAATACAGACATTGACTCGAGTATAAGTCGAGGGGGGTTTCAGCACAAAAAATTAAATAAAAATAAGAGTGCTGAAAAACTCGACTTATACGGTACATATACAATCAATCTTAATACAAAAATAAAAAACACTTGAGGCAGTTTATTACTTTTGTGATTTATTAATTTTAATGCAGGTTTATTGGCTTCAACATTCCCTCCCTCCCCTCTTTAGTAGATTTTAGAACTAACTTGATTCCTTCTCCCCTCCCTTAAAAGATCCAAAAGATATATTAAATGAGTGTTTAATTTGCTTTTTATATGGTTCAAAGTCAGAATAGTATATCCAGATTTTCAAAGTTAGGTCTAAAAACCAAATCTAAGTTAAACCAAAAAAAAAAAAAAAACCCACACGCAAACTCAGAAATTTTTTATTTTTTCCATTTTACTTTCAGAAGACTTTTCCCCCCACTGTAAACGCTGCACATACTGATTGCTACCACCATGATCACTTCTAAAAGCAGAAGTAGTCATGGTGATTGAAGTAATCCTTTAAGAATTAATTTGATTAAATCTCTCTTTCCTTACAAGCTACAATGTACCCACTCTGTTTATAATCTACTAAGTGAGTGTTTAATTTACTTTCATATACTTCACAAATCACAGTGGTATACCCATTGTCTTGGAGAACTTCCTTCACAAACTCTTCATTATAGTTTAACATTGAAAACCTATGATCACCAATCATATAGTAGGTCCCATTGAAAAGGGCAAACAGAATGACGTGACCTCCCACCTTCACAAGGGATGAGAATTTTTTAAAGCTGTTGCGATAGCTGTCATGATCTTTACAGGTACTAAAGTACCAGACACTGATGGCACAGTCTGCTTGAGGCAGTACGACGGAACCCAGTGGATTGTCATTGGTGGGATCCCATTTTAAACAACGTTTGACAATTCTTCTGAATTTCTCTTCTTCAGCTTCCAAGTGTTCACTGAAATTCAATAGTTGTGATATCATAAAAACTGTAAAAGTGTTCCGTAAATGCATTCATCCAGTTGTCGCTTAAAGGGACACTATAGTCAACAGAACAACTACAGCTTAATGTAATTGTTCTAGGGTGTAATGTCTATCCCTGCAGGAATTCTAATGTAAACACTGCATTTTTTAGAGGCTGAGATAATCAAATGTAATAAATTCAGGCAAGGGATTGGAGCAGGGGGGGTGCCAGCAATGACGGACCTGCTCGGCATTAGAATAAAGGTGCATAAACTCAACTTTTAAATTGCTTAAGGCTCTAAGTAGTGTTTTCATACCTACAGTGACAGACAGGGCTGCCATCTGAAATCTTGGGGCCCCTGACACAGGTCAACTTCTGGGCCCTTGGAACCTGCCCCTGAGTCTGCCCAGAGGGCCACACCCGAATCTGCACTCTGCTCCTGAGTCTATCCACAAGGTTGAAGTGCGTGTGGTGTGTATAGTGTAAAATGCATTCATTGTGTGGTCCAATAAGGTTTTCTATAAATTTGGTTATTTGTTGTTTTTAATGAAAGAAAACAAGCTCGTGTGTAAAAACAGTTACCTTGTGAAACCGCTGCTGTGCTCCTCCTGACAACTGTAAGAGAAGTGCAAACAAAATACAAAATAATAAATATTAGGCTTGTCTTTTCCAAGACTACATGTGTGTAACCCTGAAGGACCATGGTGCTTCAAAGTGAATTTAAGGTACATTTCAAATTTAAGAGCAAAATATCCAGACTGGAAAAATTATCCATGTCAGCTATCCTTCAGTACAATATGTTTAGCTTAAAAAATTGAAATTTCTTTTGAATTTACACCTTAGTGAATGACCCTGTAAGTATAAGGAACACTCCAAACACATGATGCACTTGGGCTTGCGAAGTGTTGTATGCGAAGGATAGGACCTCTTTTTCTTATTTTAAAGAAGTGCTGATCAATATAAATGTTACACCCCCAGGGCCGTCAGATAGCAGGTTCTGTTAATTCAGGGGTGCAAAACCCAAGAGACAGAAATTTTCCAGGAAACCTGTCTTGAAATGATGTGGCATCGTGCTGTAATACAACTCATTGAGAAGTCTGACTGAACAGTCATAAAAAGACTGCAAGCAAAAATGTTGCTATACACCCAAAGAAGTCATGCAAATATTAATATAGTGTTTTATGTAGAGGAGGGGTAGGCAACCTTTGGCACTCCAAATGTTGTGAATTACATTTCCCCTGAAGCTTTGCCAGCATTATGAAGATATAGCCAACAACTGGAGTGTCGAAGGCAGCCTACCTCTGTTCTATTTGAACAGCATGCAACATGCCTGGACAACACAATAGTCAATGAAAGCAGTTGTTATTGATCTTATTGAGTGGGCTAGCTATTTATACGGGATTTCAGAAATATTAAAAGCAGCACTGTTTTCTGCCACCCTGATAAGGGAATATTTAATAAAGATTGAATCTGAAATTCCAAGCCAGTCAATAAATACAGAAACAAAGTTCTCTATTTCTCCTAACTTTTAGACTCAGGGCAGAGTCCGAGTGTTAATCCCAGCAGCCATCACCAGTTATGGATCCTCCATAGATCTCAATGTAATACTCTTGCACATGCGAGATAGTACAGCAGCGACATCGGCTCCCAAGAGGACCCACCAGATTAAGATGGCCACGCCCATGAGGGACAGGCTCAGGTAAGTAAATATCACCCTTTCCTGTCCCTCCTGGCCACCTGACCCCAGCTTTGATGTCACCGTCAGGCAGTGGCGGCTCTAGACTTTATGAGGCCTTAGGCGAAACTCAAACAAGAGGCCCCCCACTAGCACTCATAGTAAAAAAACATAGGGGTTGCATCGTGTGTATAATGAGCTGTGGTTATATTGAATGACAGGCTTGCAGCGCTGGATACAGAGAGCTAGTCTTTGTATTCACTGTTGGGGTGAGTGTGGCACGGTTAAAGGAGAAAGTGTGACAGGGCGAGGGGAGGTGAGAGTGACAGGATGAGGGAGGGTTATGTGACAGGGTGAGTGTGGCGTGGCGTGGCTTAGCAGGATGAGTGACAGGATAGGAGAAGTTAATGTGATAGGGTGAAGAGGGATGAGTTTGACAGGGTTATGGGTTATGTGTTACACGGCTGGAGGAGGGAGTGTGACAAGGCGAGGGAAAGTGAGTCGGACAGGATTATGTGATAGGGTGAGTGTGGCACGGTTGGGCACAAGTGGAAGGGTTAATGTGAAAAAGGATGAGTGTGAGAGGGTTGGGGGAGAGTGTGACAGTATGAGAGAAGATGGCTGTGGTAGAATTAGGGGGATTAATGTGATAGGGTGAGTGTAGAAGAGCTAAGGGCCGGTACTTGTGGTATGGATGGAGAAGGTGAGAGCAACAAGATTAGGAGAGGTTAATGTGAGAAAGGCTGGGTGAAGTGGGCATGACAGCATGTGACAGTGTGGGGGTGGCTGTATGTGTGTGGAATTGTGACGTGGGTAGGTGAGAGTGTGGGAGGCAGTGTTGGAAAGGGTGAAAGTGTGTGCAGGGGCAGTGTGTGGGAGGGGTGACTGTATGTATTAGTGACAGTGTTGGGGGCTGACAACATGGGGTGCAAGTGTGTGAAAGGGTAACAGGGTGAGAGCAGTGTGGAGGAATGTGACAGTTTTGGGGGCAGGGTGTGAGTGGGTGACAGTGAGGAGGAAGATGACAGTGTGGAGGATGGTGACCGTGTGGGGGGCAGTGTGTTACAGTGTGAGAGGGCAAGGTGTGTGACCATGTATGTGGCAGAGTGTGTGGGAGACCGTGGGGGGCAGGTTATGTGGTGGTCACTGTGGGGGGCAGGTTATGTGGTGGTTAATGTATGTGGTGGTTAGTGTGGGGGAAGGGTATATGGGGCAGTGTATGTGGTGGTCAGTGTGGGGCAGTGTATGTGATGGTCATCAGTGTGGGGGGCAGTATATGTGGTGGGCAGGGCAGTGTGGGTTGGAGGGCAGTGTATGTGGGTAGGAGGTGGGGGTGGGAGGGAAGTGTTGGGGCAGTGAGGGTGGGAGGGCAATGTTGGGGCAGTGTGTGTAGGTGGACAGTGAGGGTGGGAGGGCAGTGTATGTAGGTGGGCAGTGAGGGTAGTGTTGGGACAGTGGGTGGGAAGGCAGTGAGGGTGGGAGGGCAATGTATGTAGGTGGATAGTGAGGGTGGGAGAGCAGTGTTGGGGCAGTGAGGGTGGGAGGGCAGTGTTGGGACAGTGAGGGTGGGAGGGCAGTGCTGGGGCAGTGAGGTGGTCCAGTGGCAGAAGTCCCTGGTGGTCCAGTGGCAGAAGTCCCTGGTGTATGTGATGGTCAGTGTATGTGGTGGTCATCAGTGTGGGGGCAGTATATGTGGTGGCAGGGCAATGTGGGTGCAGTATATGTGGTGGGCAGTGCAGTGTATGTTGTGGCAGGGTATGTGAGATCACTTCCGTCTGCAGCTCCGCGAGAGCTGCAGACCTTGTTCTCGCGAGCGCCTGTCAGAGCGTTGCCGTGGTAACCCGAGGCAATGCTCTGTGTGCTCGCAAGAAGCACATTATGTGATCTACAGCTCTGCACTCGGCGGAGCTGCAGATCAGAGGCTGGCTCTCCATGTGGCCAGACCATGTGGAGGGGCCACCCGGCGGCATACTGGGCAAGCCACCGGGCCCCCTCTCACTGTCGGGTCCTCGGTCATTGACCGAGGACCCGACAGTTCAGTCTGCCATAAGGCGATTTAGGCAGCCGCGAGGCCCCAGAAAGCGCGAGGCCTTAGACGGTCGCCTAAATCGCCTAATTAGAGAGCCGCCTCTGCCGTCAGGGGTATTCACAAATTAAGCAGATGGTGACAGTGCTGCTTTAATATATGACTTCACTAGATCAAAAGCTCAGATTCCATCTATATTTGCTTCACTAGAAATAGTTCCCATAGTAAAGTACTACATTTGATGCTTTCTTATGGGTGTTTGTGTCATGGGACAACTATTAGAGGTGGATTTAACCCTGCAATACAAACATAGTATATTCTATAAAACTGCAATGTTTTATATTGAAGGGTTAAAAGGACAGGGCCACCACACCCAGATCACGTCATTGAGGATGTAATGGTCTGGGTCCCTTTAGAATACACAAAGC
>OW240916.1:69427599-69441986 GCA_933207985.1 Pelobates cultripes | reverse complement strand
AGATGAACTCCTGTTCCAACATTCTGAGAGACCAACACATAGTGTACATTCCTTATATAGCACTATAACTCCTCCCATTAATAGCTACACCCACATACACCTTTAACCAATCAATGAGCAGAATATAGACTTGTACATCTAGTCAAACCACATGGCTCATCCAAGACAAAGGAAATAAGTGCAATTTCAGTTCCTGCATTCCTGCACATGCTCAGTACACTGATGACAGTATCCTAGCTACATGTAGCTAACCAACTGACACAACATACACATATGCCACATGGAGATTTTGGCCTACTAAATTTTAACCATGCTAGAATCCCATCACATTCCCCCCTTTTGATGCCTCTGATATAACATTATTCCAGATGCATCACCAATCACAGTTTTACCTACATCTCTCAAGTAGCCATTGAACCAGAGTAGACCTTGTAAGCATCTTAAAAACTCCTTCAGCATTCTTCATCCTGAATATATTCTCTTCGGGCTAGGGGATCATATCTTCCAGACAGCCATTACATGAGCCGCTGTCTTTCTCTCTATAGTACTCTCTATAATACTACGTAGGGACCTGACCACTAATGGAATTAGACAGGGCAGGAGGAGGCACACAAAAATAAAATAAATTCTACTCCTCCTACTAATGTCTTAATTCCTCCAAGCTGCTCATACCAACTTCCAAACCAACTACTTAGGTTATACCCATTCCAGACCTGAGTAGGTACATGCACAAATTTAACCATGTGGCTTGTAAGTTCAGCCACTGTCTGCCCTTCATCATCTATGTGCAGACAACAGTTACTTAGATTAAACTTTCCGCATACACCTCCTTCTACTGCTAGTAAGTAATCAAGGGCTAACCTATTCTGGTATATGGCTGATCACATCTTGGTATTTTGCTTAGCTAGAAGATTAAGCGCTTGAGCTGTCTCATAAGTAATAATCTCAACTACCGCCTGTAGTCTAATAATGCGGTTGAGCATATATATCGGAGTTCTATATCCATAAGTGCCATCTTCTGCCCAAGTAGCAGGTCCATAATAATTAATAATACGTTGAGGGGGCCACTCATTATCTTCCCAGCTACCTATATTCTGTCAGAGTATTTATATCGGCAGACATTTTGTGCTATGATAGAAACTAAAAGTGTATATTCTGAGTCACTCTGAACAGACCAGACTCCATTTTGTTATTTCAAGTTAACAAAGAAGACACTAGATTTCTTTCTATAAGACTGGCCTCTTTGCCAGAGCTAAGGAATGCATAGTATAAACAAGTGATAAGGAAGGGGGTTGGACAGACTGTCTAATGCTAAAAGAATATAATCAAATCTAAACCCAGACAATTGTGACAGAGAAGATTAAATAATTTAATATTTAACTGTCTATACATATAAGGTACCATTGTATGGAAAAGGGTAAACTTAGTTCATGATCTGTCATATCAGAAATTATGGCAGGAATTGCAGACGCTAAGTCTGGACAAAATTTAAGAAACCCTTTGAAATTTTAAATTATGGCACTATCTAGATAGGCCAAAATGACGTCAAAATAGCCACCAGGAAAAGTTAACTCTTTCCTGGATAGGTATGTTTAGTGGGACAAGACTGCCCTCTACAGACCAAGTAACTAATTTGCGATCTGGAAGATAACCACACCTCTAGTGCTTCTATTGGGTTATCAACTGATGACGTACAGAGAGTCTGGCCCTTTAAAAGTTAAGACAAAGGGAAGATAGATATACAAGAATACGAAGGAGGCAGATGCAAGATATGCAAAAGAGAAAAGAGAGGAATTGGAAGTTTGGGGATTCCAACTCGGACAACATCTGAGACTAACATTCTACTCCTAAAACTCTAACACTTAGAATTTACTGACTTTCTAACCAACACCTCCATGCAGAGAGACTACCAATCGGATGAAATATCTACTCAACTGGTAATTATACTGGTTTCATTTAATTAAATTAAATTAATTAAAATGTATTAATAGCATTATATATGACTGGATAAAGCAAGGTCAGATTTCCATATTAAGAAATCTTAGTTAACTAAGAATATATAGTTATAAACATTCCATTCTGCAGGTGGAATTAAGAATGATTATATATTGATGTGATATTATCGCGTGTTAGCATACCGCTGTTTTTATCCAGGTGTATTGATTTGCTCTAAATTAAGATAGATATCTTTTAGACAAATTAAAAATCTGCTTATATAATATATTAAATTCTCTTATGGATGGTTTAAGGAAATGACTAATGAACTGGTTTAAATGTTATTTTATTTAAAAATTACATAAGAATAGATCTTAACTACCTAGGAGATCTAGCCAGCATTGAAAGAGTTATTCTAACTGTCTGCTAAACTTTACGACCTTACGCTGCACTCTGAGGAATTCTGTTCTCTGTGTGAAAAGTTTTACTTTCAGTCTGTGTTAAAGATGGTAATAAATAAGTCTTGACAGATAATGCTGTTTTAGCCATTGAAACGTAATACCCATTCCTTTGTATTGCATACCATTTTATACTGGATATTCATTGATTATTGTTATGCATGTTACATAATATTATTTGTTAATTATTGGTTATCATAAATAAAAATCTATTTTTATACATTGTGATATTATTATATGAAATACATTCCACTTAACACGATAAACGTTCTTTGGGATCTGAGAATTGAATTAGTGGGCAATTCTCACTGTTACTATTATTATCCCATAAATATCCCCACAATTCAAGGATGCTCTCTCCCTTTTATGATTTACATCGTAAACCTTAACTCCCAAGGTCTCTCCTGTTTCGATTGGCAACAAGAAGAAGGATGGCTTTGGCATACCTAATACACATGCCCCTTCCCAATCTTGTGGTAACTCCGAATAAGTTTTCTTACCACAAATCCAGTATAAATTTGCTGGGGCTTTCCAACTAGATGTAGCCGATAAGTCAAACCATACCTCCTTTAAATGAGTGTAATTGGCAAATGGATTAGTAGGTTCCGAGACATTTGAAGCTGACCACCAAGTAGTATTTTTAGTATTAACATTATAGGCTTTTTGTCCCAAGCAAGTTAGCTCACCTACAGACGTGTTATACATTGTCCCTTTCCTGGCTATACAAACATGACCTATAATGGAGGTTTTTAACCACCATTCCAATTTACTTCTAGTACTTACTTGATGATCAGACTGGAAAGGTATCTGTTGTTCATATGTCTCAGAGCCAGGGTACCATATTTCCTTTGCCTCCCATGGCCACTGGTCTCCCATATTGGTACCTCCATACACATAGCAATTAGTTACATTAAGACTACCTGCAATACCCTCAGCCAAATCAATAAATAGGTTCTTAACATTATGGGGAATTTTATCCTCAACACTCATCTCCTCATAGAAGGAATGAGAAACCTGATGAGTTTGAGTTGCCACTGTCTCAGTTTCAAGACCTACATATATTATTGTTCCTGAATCTACTCCTGTGCCATATATTTGGAACCCAAACAGACCTCCAAACCTGTCAATAAAGTGCTGCAGATTGGAAATGGTCATGTGAACGGGGTTACACACATAGTTTTACAGTATGGTGTGGTAGGCAACCTTTGGATAATCATATCTTGATCCACTGTTTTTCCCAGGTTGCCCAACCTACACATGACCAATAGGGGCAGAAGTTAGTCTCTATTTGGGCAATCAGGATCAGTAGATCTTTTACTGGGACATAAGTATTTATCATTAAACCCATAAGTTCGTTCCCATTTAAGATTACCACATACATTCCAAAGTCTTCCACTACCCGAAATCGCCTTACATGCATCAAATAGTAGAATACCCGTGGAATGTATGGTGCTTATCACAGTCCTATTTATTAATGTCCCCTGGGAGTTACTATTCCGAATTACCAACCAAATTGTACGGGGTTGGAATTGGGGATCAAAACATTTAGACTCTCCTTATATTTGCTTGCACACACTATAATCAATATCCAAATATCTACATTTAGATACAGATCCCTTACATTCATACTGTGAGTGCCAGATGAGAGTTTGGGATATTTGGTTACCTGTTTTTGTAGTCTTAATGCAACTATCGCAATTCGGTATGTCTGTACTCCTACCTTCCTGAAAAAAATCATAAAAATACTAAGACATAATAAAACACATTATTCCTGAAATCCTCATTTTTCTTCGACCGTGCAATGGCCTCTCAGCTTCCCGATTGTGAGGGCTGCAAGGATGTTGTTCTTCTGATCCTCACTTTCCTTCACAGAGATCCCTTCAAGATACTCTGGCTATGACACGTAGGCAGGTGGTCAGGCTTTATTATGGCCGTCAAAACACCTACTTGATGATCTTTGTAGACTTTTAACTAGAATGTCTCGATATCCCCTCGTCACTCCGACTGAGTTGCACGCTTCAACCGGGTCCTGCAAGGATTCTCAGGATCTGGAGTAGCTTGCCAAGAGTCTGCTGCTGGTTTAACCTTAGAATTATGAATCCAAGGAGTCACTTCCGCCACCTTTACAGCTTTTGGGGTAGATAAAAGAACAACATACAAAGGCTAATAGGATACACCCCGAGCTTTAACTCAATATGTATTGGTGGGATATTACGAGCAAGTCCTGGAGGATTATTTTCTTCCCATACTCCTGGAATGTCAAGTAAGGATTCACCACTCTTAGGGTTAACACTTGTCACTATGGAATAGAAGCGCCATTCTTCTTCCCTCGGCACCGATATCGCCATTATGCCTGGTAATCCCTTAAACTTCAGAGATGTTGATCCATTAGGTAAAAGGTTATCTGAGCTTAAAGCTTCGATAATAGATCTCGTCCTAAAAGTTGAATCGGACACTCTGGCATATATAGGAACTAATGCTTCACCACATGGCCTCCCAGAATACAAGTGCGACTCTTAAGAACCGGTCTAGCTGCACTTCTCCCAGTAGCTCCTATCACAGTTATAGTCTTCCCCGAAGGTGGAGCCACCATCTTAGTCACCACAGAGTGTTCAGCACCTGTGTCGATCATGAAAGAACTTCTCTTTCCCCCTATTGCTACATCGACCATAGGCTCCGCTTGACCAAGTGGGATGGAGCCCGGTCGGTAACAATAGTCTTCCATGATAGTATCAGCCAGACCCACAAAATCTCTATCCTCTCTTTCTTTAGGTCTCTGCGTGGGTGGATAGTATCTGTCTCCTTGAACACTTCCTCTACTATTCCCATCATTCCCTCTAAAATTTCCTCTTCCTCTATAACTACCACTATAACCTCCTCGTACCCTTCTCTCTCCTTGTCTATCACCTTCATACTGCTCTCTCTGTGGACACTCACTCTTCCAATGTCCCTCCTTTCTACAATACGCACATTAATTCCTACTTAAAGGTCCCTTGCTCAGCCTATTCTCGTCTCCTCTATTCACTTCCCTGTCTTTCTACACTTAAGATAGCTACCGCTAGCATATCTGCCTTTTTCCTCATTTTACGTTCTTCCTCCGTCTCCCTATTCATATATACTGTATTTGCAATCTCCATTAGCTGTAATATGGACATCCCTACAAATCCCTCTAATTTCTGTAATTTCCTTTTAATATCACCTTGGGCCTGGCTGACAAATGCTGAGTCTATCATTCGGAAGTTTTCAGGGGCTTCAGGATTGAAAGGAGTGTACAATCTATTTGACTCAAGCAGTGTCTAATATGGGACTTCGGCAAGGCTGCTCAATAATAGGTTCCAGTCTAGGAGTAGTAAGATAGGTGTAAGGGGGTGAGCTAATTTTATTAGTCAGCATTTGGTGGATGAAAAAACATTTTTGTTTAAAGTGTTAAACCAAAAACCTACCAGTAGGTGTCACCAGAGGGTAATTGTATCAAAATAATCTGGGTCTAATAAGAAAACTCAACTTTTAATATATTTATACATAAATTAAAACCTTATAGCAATAAATATATTAAAATAGGGTAAGCAATCCTACTTCTATCTGTTATAAACAATGTATTATCAATGTAACTCCCGAAGATGGCCAGTAGGTGGCCTAGAGTGCCTCCCTAAAGTCTAATGAAACAGATAGACTTTAATTAATTATGTCCCTATTTTATTATTACTTATTTTAATCACTGTCCACCCTGATATCTAGGCTTGATTAAATCTTTAGTTCTAAGGTAAATTAAACATTTCAGTTTGTAGTTTAGTAAAAGGGGACATTTTGGACAAAGCTGGGAGGGGCCCATCCAGTAACTAAAAAAAACCATATACCATCTGATACCATTGATCATTGATTAGGGGGAGGGGTAGTACAGAAATACAAGAGTTTGAAACACAGGAACAGATAGGTATGTGGGTAGGCGGGGACAGTAGAGCAGGGGGAGTGCAAATACTGACTATATACCAGTTTTTAGCTTGGGAAGAAGAATAGGGGCGTAGCTACTCTGGCTCTGGAGGATGAATAGGGGGGTTGGTAATCAGATGCCAGGGGGGAGGGGATGTCCAAAGCAGTTGTAAGTAAGGCCTTAGTTCTGACCACCATATGGCTACATTGTTTCTCATATGACACAGTTTAACTCACCAAGGCAGTTTTTCAACAATCAGTTTCCAACAGTCAATATATAGAAACTGATCATAGAATTCCAGCCTACTAGTTACAGCCACATGTACACCCTGCACTAAATTTAAGTGAAGACTGCTACATGGAGGCCATGCAGCCACCAGGACAGGCTACTCCCTACTTTTTTTTTTTTTTAAACATACAAGACAAAGACCAGCCTTGTGAATCAGAAGATCATTGCAACAGAACGTCTGATTCAAAAAGCTGTACAAATATACACACAGTTTCAACAGTCACACCAATCTCCTTACTAGGCCCAAACACACACAGGATCCTCACATGCTCAACAATATCACGACGTCGCACACACGAAATTAAATCAAAAACCCACCAAAGACTATACACTTATCAATGTAACTATTATTCAAACCATACAACTATCCACGCTATTAATCCATATAAACTAACCGATCACATAGCATTTCAACAATTTCATCTCTACAATTATCCGTGCTATAAATCAACTTTTGACTAACCAACTATATCACATTCTAGTAACCTCATCTTTACAGTCAGTGGTTATGGTACAGTTAGTAAGTGGTTATAATACAGTTTTAAAGTCACAGATCAGTTAGTAACAGTTATGGTATTATACATATAACATAAAACAGCAATTGTTAGTAATTTTTACACAATGTCAGTGGTTATGGTACATGTCAGTAGTTATGGTACCGTGCGCTATTTTACAGTTATACACACAATTTACACTCCCACTAGACAGCAGAGCTCTAACTTTCTAGTAGGACATACAAGTTAACCAATTCACCAACTACAATATATTTAACAACATTTACAATAATCCCAACTATTCTAACTGGCCAGCACCTCGAGAGCTTTCGATCTATTTATACACCAGAGATTCGATAAGTTCTTCGCTGCCCAGACACCACGTATAGCGAACTAGAGGGCAGAATTTACACAGTACCCAGCTAGTCTATGAAACCATCAATAAGCTAGTGGCTGGATTTACAACAGAGCACACTTAGTTAAGATAGGGTGAAATCTAGCAAACTATAATATACAACAGAGTATGCTAGTCTCCCGGTCCCCCCGACCTAGCGAACAAAATTTACACCCTAGATACGCTAGTCAAGACAGGACACCGGTGTCCGACATGAGCTATTCACACCAGAACTCAGTCTGACCCAAACCACCTATATTAGACGGGCTGACTACAGAGCGTCTAATTTCCAGATAAGCGTTGCGCTTTTCGCTTCTTCCATCCATTAGGACAGGGCAGATTCCAATAACCGGTTCCAAATATATAACCCCTTGTGGGTCTACCGCTCTAACGGTATCAATATTACCTGTTAGTTTCTGGACCTGGGTTCACTCATAGACGGAACAATCCGGGACTCACTGCGCAGAAGCCGATGATCTCCTGGACAAAAGGCCAGTGGCGCCGAGACGAAAGGAGGACCACGCAGTAGAAGTCCAGGATTGTAGCGTAGAAGGTGTGGTAAAAGTTTACCGTCTCAAATCTCTGCGCTAGCTTCCGTGCGATGAGGTTCCCGGCTGCCAATGCACCAGAAATGTTGGAGTGTAAGCATGCAGAAGCCAAACACATAGATATTGGACACAGGTCTTCAGGAAGTAAGAGGCCTTTATTCACATTACCGATCGGGTCTCAGATGAACTCCTGTTCCAACATTCTGAGAGACCAACACATAGTGTACATTCCTTATATAGCACTATAACTCCTCCCATTAATAGCTACACCCACATACACCTTTAACCAATCAATGAGCAGAATATAGACTTGTACATCTAGTCAAACCACATGGCTCATCCAAGACAAAGGAAATAAGTGCAATTTCAGTTCCTGCATTCCTGCACATGCTCAGTACACTGATGACAGTATCCTAGCTACATGTAGCTAACCAACTGACACAACATACACATATGCCACATGGAGATTTTGGCCTACTAAATTTTGACCATGCTGGAATCCCATCACAGTATCCCTTGAAATTTTAATGTAATACAGATATATATGTATGCAGAAATCTGAACTACACTTTTTTGTTATCCTGTTTGTAACCCTTTCGATGAAACTCTGTAAACAAATGTATTTGTATGTCCTATTACAGTTTTCACGGTGCTTATGGTGCTCGGTGCTAAAGACATTGACATTGGTGGTGTTCAGAGCATTCCTGCACACTTCTATGCAAAGAAAGAAATCCGGCACCCGTCAGAAGCTCTCTTCTCCTTTCTTTACTCGATGCCAAAGGGGTCACTACAGTTTGCCTCCATGAAACGACACTGGACATCTTCATGCTGTGCATTAGGACATCCAGCGCTAGGCAAAACCCCATAGCATTGAGTAAATGTTTTCCTACGGGAAAGGCCAAATGCGCGAAGAGCGCTTGCCATGCATGCGCATTAAGTTCCCACAATCGGCTGATGTCTACAAAGGAGGAGCCTGACTCAGCACCAAGAGACATCGTCACAGGAATCAGGTAAGTTAAAGGTGTGTTTTTGTTGTTTTGTTTTTAACCCTTGAATAGGGGAGAGGGCAGAAACAGAGAAACAAACCAGTGTTTGTATTCCTAACACTTAATGTTCCTTTAAGAAACATATGGTAATCAGGTATTATCACAATATTTTTTTTCATCTTAAAACTCTTTAGACACAACTGGATAATCCCTAAATCCTGGACTGGTAAGGTGGAAGTGAGAAGTGGTTTGGGAGCCACTGGGTTAGAGGAACTTTTATCTATTACTTTATAAATAAATAAAGCAGATACCAATCAAGACACCTTCAAAACAGATACCAATAATTTCTAGACATAATAAAAGATGAGCTTTAGCACGTAATATGAAAATAAAACATGCTGCAGAATCTCATAGCTTACTACATTTAGAACCCTACTGGAATGTATTGGGAAAATACAACTAAAAAGAAAAAGTATACCAATGTAATTATAGGAATCTTTAAAAATAAATTAGGCAGTTCCCACTAAAATGTTAGCACAAGTGTTAATTAAATCAGTTAAAAAAAAAAAGTTTAAGAACGTTAAAAACACACTAGATTTGATAACCCCCACACACCTCCAAAAGAGAGGGAGGAGGGTAGTACAGAACCATGCCTCTAAAAATTGGAGGAAGGTTACCTAAACGGTGCTCTCTAGGAGGTGGCAACCCTCAAAAACACAACAGGAGATAACAAAATCCCAGTGCACTCAGCTTACAGGGAGTGCAATGGGGGGAGAGCACAATGGAAAGGTAATAAGTAAAAAAGGTAATAAGTAGCCGTAACGGATCGCCTGGCACCCCGACTGGGTACCTCCGTTGAAAGATGCTCCTAGCGCTTCCTGAGGACTCCAATCACTGCAGCTGACACCACAATCACCGAACCAGAGAAGCGTATACCTTCTCTCAAGCATATGAATGCTGTAGACAGTTGAATAGGAACCATACGAATAGGTTTACTCTCCTAGAAGTCAAACTGGAACAGCATACAATAAATCCTTCCCCCAATAATGAGACGACACTTCACTTTGAGGGTTAAAACAGGAACTCCCTGTACTGTCACATACAGTCTCTTTTATTCCCAATCCACAAACATAGTACAGCCCACAGGGCGTTACAAAACAGCCAATCAATCCATACAATACACCCAGACACTCCCACACAAAATCCTCCCCTCTGGCTGTGATATGATTACTGAACACAATGGGTAATCTAATTATCACAGCCAGAGAAATACAGTTTCATAAAACACATCACAGGGACCCCAAAACATGCAATAACCCCATAAAGTATATCCTTGGAACTGGGGGATCTGGGTGAACCACATAGCCAAAATTCACCCAGATCCGTTCAGTACTTTGGAAAATACAGTTTAATGCAGATTCTGCAGAACATATACAGGCTAAATAAAAAACAATCACTGTATAATGTGTCCCATGCTGTATAGTCCAAAACCACTGCACGATGTCTCTGTGCAACAAATACTGGCGAGATGGCACCGTGTTGAAAAGTCCAAACAGTGTCTGGGAGTTAAAATGGCCGCCATCCATTGTTCTCACCATGTTCTTCTGATACAGGAAATGGTGGCCACCCAGTAACTCCACAGTATGTCCCCAGATGGTTCTTAAAAGGGCCAGCAGCAGCACAACACAAATCCATCATGCCCAAACCATGTCCCTAAAGGGCAATACATTATTAACAGTGCATTACATTACACGCTATAACATACAATAGGAACCCCATACCGGCAACCCTTAAAGAGACAGTACAAAATAATGTACAAGTGGCTAGGTTTGCCACAGTAGCTAAATACTTGATGTAATTAATATGTGTCTCAGGACAACTAGGAGGAGGGTGGAAACTACAGACGCAATATCTGATGAGGAATAGCCACCTCATATAATCCACCGGGGAGCAGGTAGCAGGTATGAGCAGGAAATTAGCAAGTTAGCAAAAGCCCCAGTATTGTGTATACAATTTTGGGTTGAATGAAGGTAAGGACTAAGTCATAGTAATGTAATCAGACAGAAAGCCCTCAATAGTTAAAGGTGGAAATGTGGTAGTGCTAGACAGATATCATTATATTTGGATAGCTGAGCATTTGCTGACAGATAAGGATACCTATCATGTCCTAACGAAGGACCCTATTCCTCAATTTTTTTTTTGAGTTACGTACACTCTTGACTCAAGCAATAGATTCCCACCTGATCACCAAGGATGAGTTTGACTTTATATATAACAATCTTTCCTTGTAAGGACCTTTCCAAAGAGAGTGTAAATATCCAGGGAAATAAGTCTGAAGGAGTTAGGGTCAAAGCTAACAGGGGTTGTGACTATCAACATGCCATAAATAGCCCTAAATTGCACTGGGCTGGTGCCTACCTGAACCACCTGTTCCTAGAGTAAAAAAAGACACCAAAATCAGTAAGTGCACATAGTGAAGAAATGCCTGATGCACGTTTTGGCGTGCTCTCATGCTGTCATCAGGGCCTGAGTGACCAAGCTACTCGGTCTAAGTACTCCTATATAAATCTATATTCTAATTAGCCACCTGTGTTCTACCAAATGAATTACAAGGGGCCGTCCGCCTTTCAGATATCTGTGTAGGGGGAGGTCACCGAAGGGGATAGCGCCGCGCCTTTTAAAACTCAGACCAACCAGGTCTGCTAAGCCCGGGCTACCTTGTGATAAATGGAAACCTTGTGATTCATAGAGATGTGGGTCAGCCCTCTTGTTGCTAGGAGCCAGCATAACAAAATATCTATATCTACTAGACAGCCACTAGAGGGCACTTCCGTGTCTATAGCCCAGGTTTTCTGTGCTAGAGTGTCGCTGGACGTCCTCATGTCCTTATTGCCGCGCATGCGCATTAGGTCTCCTCAGCCAGCGGGCGGGATCAGTCTTGCCCACCGGCTGACGTAAGGAAGAGGAGGAGGAGTGGCGGCGAGCAGAAACCACCGCCAAGGGACATCGGCGGGGGTCTCAGGTAAGTGACTAAAGGGGTTTTCACCCCTTCAGCAACCGGGGATGGGGGGTGGGAGGGAGAGGGGACCTGCAGTGCCAGGAAAACTGATTGTTTTCCTGGCACTGGAGTGTCCCTTTAAGGGAATGGATTTTGATGAACGGCCAGACGAAACAGGGGAAAACTAGGGGAGTAAGCCTCACACAATTTAGGGATACTTTCTCACACAGGGGTTGAAGGAGGGGAAAACAAAGGGGATACAGACAACCCAGAACTGGTATAAATTAGGATAGCATAGTCCATTCTGCTACACTGCCTCCTTTTGCTCACAAGCTGGCATACACAGTCTGATCCCACACGGATCGGCTTGGGGATGTCCGTGGATGCTCTCAGATCAATTTTCAGGTTCGGTCTGTCTAGATAACCCATCAGCGTTTACATTTTGCTTACCGGGGCAGTAATGCATAGTAAAATCAAAAGGCTGTAGCGCCAAGCTCCAGTGCAGCAGCCTAGCGTTGTCGTCTGCCACCTGGTTCAGCCAGACTAATGGGTTGTAAACCGTGAGCAAAGAGAAGGGCTGTCCATACAAATAAGGTTGCAACTTCTTCAGGGCCCACACCATGGCCAGGCACTCCTTTTGGATGGCGGCATAGCTTACTTCTCTGGGTAGTAACCTGCGACTGATGTAAGCCACGGGATGTTCTCCATCGGGCCCAACTTGGCTCAGTACTGCCCCCAATCCAAACATAGAAGCGTCTGTATGAACTAGAAAGCATTTAGCTGGATTGGGACCTGCTAATACAGGAGCATAAACAAGTGCCTGTTTCAGTTGTTGGAATGCCTGCTCACACTCCGGGGCCCAGACTACTAAGCGATGAAGGTTCTTGCGGGTAAGGTCAGTAAGGGGTTTGGCAATGGCACTATAGTTGGGCACAAACTTCCTGTAGTAGGCTGTGGTCCCTAGCAAGGCTAGAACCTGTGACTTGGTTCTGGGGGTTGGCCACTGCCTCAATCTTAGCGTTCAGGCTTCTGTTGCCCACATCGTACACTGTGGCCGAGGTACTGTACCTCGGCCATACCAATATTACACTTGGCCGGCTTAAGGGTTAGGCCTGCTTCTCTGATCCTATCTTTACCACTCCTATATGGGTCAAGTGCTCTTGCCAGGTATTGCTAAAAATGGCGATATCGTCGAGATAGGCACAAGCGTATTCTTGGAACCCATCTAGTTGTTCCACCATCCTCTGAAAGGTAGCCGGAGCGTTTTTCATCCCAAACGGCATTACCTTTAAATTGGTAGAGGCCAAATGGGGTGACAAAGGCTGACTTCAGGATGGCTTCCAATACCCCTTACACAGATCAATTGTAGTGAGGTATTGGCCCCTAGCCATCCGTTTTAATCGCTTATCTATCGTAGGTATCGGATAGGCGTCTGACACCGTCTTATCATTCAACCTCAGATAGTCCACCCAGAAACAGGTTGTACCGTCCCGTTTTGATACGAGGACTACTGGGGGGGGGCCCAGGAGCTGTCAGAAGATTCAATGAACCCCAGTTGGAGCATCTCGAGGATCTCCTTGCGCATATTTTCCCGTACCAATTCTGGAATTCGGTACGGATTCTGGCGTAATGGGAGTTGAGTGGCAAAAGGAGTGTACCCAGGTGGACTTCTTCTCCTCTAATAGTTGTTGTACCTCGGCCCGCTCCTGTGGGCTCAGCCGTTCTCCCAATTTGACCTCCTCTATCTCATCTGACTGACTCCCGTCCCCTTGGAGGTCATGCAGGGGAAAATTGTCAAAGTCCTAGGAGGCAGGGGCACAGATCGCTGCCACGTCCTCCGCTCGTTCGTGGTAGGGCTTCAGCAGTAACAGTCATTCCAGAGGGTGGGGCTTTTAATTTGGTCACAACGCAATGTTCAGCTCCCGTATCAATCATGAAGGGACTTTAATTCCCCCCTCTACCATAGGCTCCGCTCAGCCAAGGGAGATGGAGCCCGGTCTGTATCAAAAGTCCTCCATGACTGTATCAGCCAGACTGTTAATAATAAAATTGAACAATAATAAAATACACTAAAATACACTCCTACCAAAAAAGACATCAGTTCAAGGTACAAAGAACCAGTGTGTCCAGGACAGATGAGCTGGTATCTGAGGTAGGTGAGTGGGTAGGTGGAGACAATGGGGCAGGGGAAGTGGAAACACCAGCTACACCAGTTCTAGCTCTGGAAGAAGAGTAGGGGGTTGGTAAAAAGAAATCAGATTCAGGGGGTTGTCCAAACCAGGTAGAGTGGCCAAACAAGTTCTGGCAACCATGAGGCGGCATTGTTCCTTGTGGCATAACTTGACCCAATTAGGC
>OW240916.1:69407257-69422499 GCA_933207985.1 Pelobates cultripes | reverse complement strand
AAAAAAAAAAAAAAAAAAAAAAAAAAAAAGTGGTAAGCGCACACAAAGAAATCAAGGAGGAACAAATACCTCATATATAAGTTCTTCTTACAATGTATAACATAGGTATCTTTTGCACAGTACTTTTATTTCAAAAAGAGAAAACATTTATTTTATCTTATATAAAATGAAACAAGCAAAGTTGCATAGCGTAACCTGTAAGAGGTATATATAGTACTGAGAAGATAGTGGATAAACTCACACCTTTTAGAGCCAATTGGAAGTAGGCTCAGGACTTATGATGCATATCATCTCCAGAGGAGATATCGAATAGAGCTGCAGATGATGACTCCCAGGTATTCAGGAACCCGATGGGATCACCAGAAATCAGGAACTCCACAATTACATTTTTTTTAAATATTTATTGTATAGTAAAACACAACGCGTTTCAACCCTACAAGAGGTCTTACTCAGGCGATAATACATCTATTACTGTGAGTGGAACATACATGTATACATATCAATTAACAATCAAAAACACATGTTAAAAACACACTCCCATCACCAAATATGGTCCTAGGGATGTGTTCACTGCCACCCCCAATATGGCAACGCTTCTGGTTAGGATACAAATAACCACCATCTTGGTGTTCTCACTGATTTGTTTCAACAAACATCCTGATAAAAAAAAAAAAAAAAATCTATAACACAAACATTCAATTAAAAGATAAATCTCTTCTTCTCATAATCTTCCATAAGGGTATCGTAATCTTTGTATCCGTATTCTGTCAGGCTGCTTAAAGATCGTTCGGCGCGTCATTTCCTGTTTCACGGTTGATCTGAATGATAGAGGTCCGATACGTCACTTCCTGTGATGTGTTGTCTCTGAGATTCCGCCTCCTCACATTTAGCGTCCTGTATATGACCAAGTTTGCACCAAAGTCACGTCCCTCGTAAATATAAAGGATTGTTCCCATTTATTTTTCTATTTATTTTCCAGGGACATGACTTTGGCGCAAACTTGGTCCTATACAGATGGTACTTAGATTATATTTTTATAGTTTGGAAAGGATCCCAAGAGTCTCAGTATTTTTCTTAATTATCTTAACAATAATGATTGGGGGATCCTCCTTACTCACATTATGAGTTCCTCTAGTACTGATTTTTTGGATTTGAATATCTATATTTCTAATGATAAAGTGATGACTCGTACCTTCTTTAAGTCGGTAGAGGTCAACAGATATAGAGATATATATCTATATCTATCTCTGTTATATATCATAAGAATCCAATGGTGATCAGTATACATATCTGGGCATACCTGATAGTCAGGAGGAGTCAGGAGTTTCGGCTTCTACATGAGCCTTTGTCAAAATGTTGCCTTTACTTTTGTACTCCTAATAAAGACTGCTTTCTGAAAGAAACCACCAGGCATGTCAAGATAGTTTATACACGCTACAATTGTAACTTGGTGTTAAGCAACTAAAGTGTCAATCTATTTTGAAATAACTTCAGCAGGTCTAATTGCCTAGGTTTTCTAATTCACATTTGATCAGTTAGCTGCAAAGTCTTAAACAAGGGGTTTTCAATCACAATTTTTCCCCACCATAACCTATTTGGATTTTGCTTCCCAAGCACTACCAAGCCTCAACAAGCAAACCAGTAACCAACCTCATGCTGAAGAGTTGCATTAACAACGAAACAGCTGTCCATGAGTGGTTCACTGGTTTTGCATCTTATCCTAAATTGTGTTCCAAGCAGTTGTATACTGCAAACACAAATTAAAAGGAATCCATGTTTAAAATGGAATGAGGCAAAAATGTGATTCTTTGTTAAACTAATTTGCATATGCCCACCCAGAATCCTTTGCGGTTGTAACATCACTGCTGATTTGGGATTTCTGTGGGAAAAGCAAGTCTTATGGCTTGACTGGTGTGCAGATTTTTGTTTAGCATTGTATTAACTATCCACATACTTCAGGTGGAAGGGGTTTTCAATCACAATTTTTCCCCACCATAACCTATTTGGATTTTGCTTCCCAAGCACTACCAAGCCTCACTAAGCAAACCAGTAACCAACCTCATGCTGAAGAGTTGCATTAACAACGAAACAGCTGTCCATGAGTGGTTCACTGGTTTTGCATCTTATCCTAAATTGTGTTCCAAGCAGTTGTATACTGCAAACACAAATTAAAAGGAATCCATGTTTAAAATGGAATGAGGCAAAAATGTGATTCTTTGTTAAACTAATTTGCATATGCCCACCCAGAATCCTTTGCGGTTGTAACATCACTGCTGATTTGGGATTTCTGTGGGAAAAGCAAGTCTTATGGCTTGACTGGTGTGCAGATTTTTGTTTAGCATTGTATTAACTATCCACATACTTCAGGTGGAAGGGGTTTTCAATCACAATTTTTCCCCACCATAACCTATTTGGATTTTGCTTCCCAAGCACTACCAAGCCTCAATAAGCAAACCAGTAACCAACCTCATGCTGAAGAGTTGCATTAACAACGAAACAGCTGTCCATGAGTGGTTCACTGGTTTTGCATCTTATCCTAAATTGTGTTCCAAGCAGTTGTATACTGCAAACACAAATTAAAAGGAATCCATGTTTAAAATGGAATGAGGCAAAAATGTGATTCTTTGTTAAACTAATTTGCATATGCCCACCCAGAATCCTTTGCGGTTGTAACATCACTGCTGATTTGGGATTTCTGTGGGAAAAGCAAGTCTTATGGCTTGACTGGTGTGCAGATTTTTGTTTAGCATTGTATTAACTATCCACATACTTCAGGTGGAAGGGGTTTTCAATCACAATTTTTCCCCACCATAATCTTTTTGGATCTTGCTTCACCAAGCACTACCAAGCCTCCATAAGCAATCCAGTAACCAACCTCATGCTGAAGAGTTGCATTAACAACGAAACAGCTGTCCATGAGTGGTTCACTGGATTTGCATCTTATCCTAAATTGTGTTCCAAGCAGTTGTATACTGCAAACACAAATTAAAAGGAATCCATGTTTAAAATGGAATGAGGCAAAAATGTGATTCTTTGTTAAACTAATTTGCATATGCCCACCCAGAATCCTTTGCGGTTGTAACATCACTGCTGATTTGGGATTTCTGTGGGAAAAGCAAGTCTTATGGCTTGACTGGTGTGCAGATTTTTGTTTAGCATTGTATTAAATATATATATATATATATATATATATATATATATATATATATATATATATATATATATATATATATATATATATATATATATATATATATATACTAATTCTTCACCAGCTACCAGTTATCTATATCAGTAAGTCTGCACACACTGAGAACAGAACAAGTATAATCTACTAAACAAAAAAGGAAAATCGGAATCGCTTTGGAAGTGATGCCTTAAATTTACCAGCAGATAAAATCCCCATAATTTGACATTAAGTGTCATTACTCAATTAATATGGAAAATGTTTTCTAGGTCATTTCAGTTATAGAAAATAGCTTTTTAATCACTGAAATATTTTATGTATGTGGATAACATTTTCACCTTAGCAGTCAAAATATAATGTATAGTTTACAATATCAATATTTCTCCTAATCAGTTTAGCCATTACAATGGTTTATTTTTGTTTATATGATTTAAATCTACTAGAGATGTAGAAGCTACTTTCACTAAACGAACACACTGTATGTCTGCATTAAAGGAGCTATTAAGGATCTAAATCTATCAGCAATTTTCTGCACCATAGAGCAGAAAAAAGTTCAGGCAGGGAACTAACTAATGGCCCAGTCTGCTAAGGTGATATTTTTTTCACAATTATCTGGTAAATGTTTATATGTTTAAATATTCTACATTTGGTTAATGTATTATAGACATTAAAGTGAACCTGTAATGGAAAATTGTACTTGCCTTAAATGGGCTCCAAATATATTGAATGCATCATGTATTACCGAAATACATCATATATTCAATGTAAAATATCAAGATATACTTACCTCCATTCCAGCGCTGCCATCTTCTAAGCTTTACTTTTGGTGTAACACCCACCTCTGATCCGTCCTCTGCTTTTTCAATAAGTCTCTGTGGTTTGCCCTGCTTGGGGATGCTTCCCCAAGCAGAGCAAACCTCCCGTTTGATGCCGACACACTGGCTTTGTTGCCAGAATGCCAGCATCTGAAAGTTCCTATACTCCCTATCCAGCGCTAGTAATGTCAGCTAGATACTTTTCATAGGAACCATAGCACACGGAGCAGGATTGTCTGTGGGATGTGTTTCCACACTCCATTTTCAGTTTTTGACTGAAAGATGGGAAAAATATTTTTTTCAATTCTGCTAGAACAATGCACATATTAAATTTTATGCTATTTCAAATGAGCAAAAATAGTTTGGGGGATATCTTTTAAGAATATCAATATATTTGTAACCACTTTGACTTTGACAAAAGACTGATATTCTCTTTGGTCACTTTCTTCTGGCAGTTTGCATTAGTCCTAATCTCTATCAAATCTTGGGGTGGATCGGATTGCAAGTCATCCACACATTGAACTGTAGTGTTTTAAAGGAGCATTTCAAGCACCATATCCAGTACAGCATGCTGTAGTAGTTAAGGTGTCAGTCAAACCTTTTTTAGAAAGGTTTGACTGCTTACCTGATGCCCACCAGATAGGGGATGTCGCTACCCACCTTCATCAACCAGAAAGCTGGACGTGGGGCTTAACTCAGTGGCTGAGAGCAATCAACTGATGCTTTCAACCAGTGATCAAATCCTGCACTGCTGAGCTTAGCTAGGTATGAGCAGTCAGTGAACCTCAGATAAAAAGTCAAACCATTCTAAAATATTTGACTACCAACAATGGGAGGGGGAACCAGGGCACTCCTGTCAATATATTCACTACTTTCTCGCTGGTGGTTCTGGTGCTTGGAGTGTTCCTTTACAGGACCATGCCATACTGATATCCTAGACGATAAATTATTTTTATTATTTATATAGCGCCAACAAATTCTGTAGCGCTGTACAATCTGCCAATATATACAGAAAGTACTGTGAAAATAGTCACTATATATGAAGGGATGCATGTCTATACTTGCCTAGGATGAAGACAATGCTCTGAAAGTACAATACTTCAAATTATGCAAGTCCAATTCTCATTTCAGCCATGCATCCTCATTTAGCTTGGTTCATAAAATTAGAGCACAAGGGTAAGTCCATTTTGGTATTAGAAGTAGTATGCCCAAGCAGTGAACACCATGCCACATTGCTAGGTAACAATGGCTTTATTGAAGTGCAGGGTCTGTGGTGGTCTATCATTTTAACTAAACTGTAACCTGCTCCCACAAACGTTTACAACACTATATTACAAAAAGTGATCTCTTGACACATAAAGTGGATATAACAGCTATATTGCACATGACTCCACATATAAAACATGGATGTTACATAAACAGCATATTTCTAATGAAAAAATACCACATGCCAATTAATGTGCAGGCATAGTTCTGCAAAATGCAGGACATCACTTGGTGCAATGGCTCATTCTGACTTTGTACAGATATATAAAAATATCTTGATCTATAAACTGGATTAACCTGAGTGGCACATTATAATTGTAATATACTACAAAAATGCAACACTGCCAGTTTGAACAATCACAATTTTGCGTGTCACCACCAGGGGCGTATTAGCCGCGAGGCAAACAAGGCATTTGCCTTGGGCGGCATTTTTCAGGGGCCCGCAAAAAGCGCCGCCCCCCAAATGCCCAGGGCAAATGCCTTGTTAGCCTTGCGGCTAACTGACATCCCGAGTGGGCAGGTGGCGCTGGCAGGGAGCTCTTCCCCTGAGCTGACTGCTCAGCTCCCTCGCGCACCGCAGAGTGAGGCTGGGAGCCGGAAGATGACGTCATCTTCCGGCTCCCAGCCTCACTCTGCAGCCGGCGCGCGAGGGAGCTGAGCAGTCAGCTCATAGGAAGTGCTCCCTCGCCGGCCGCCCGCCTGCCAGCGCTGCCCGCCCGACCTGCAGCCACTGGACCACCGGACCACCAGGGAGAGAGACCCCCCCCAGCACTCCCAAAGGTAAGGAGGTTGGGGGGGGGATTTAAATTAAAAAAAAAGTTAATGTGTGTGTGTGTGTCTGACTGTGTGTGTGTGTTTGTGCCTGACTGTGTTTGTGTGTGTGTGTTTGTGTCTGACTGTGTTTGTGTCTGACTGTGTGTGTGTGTGTATGTCTGACTGTGTGTATGTGTTTGTGTGTTTGTGTCTGACTGTGTGTGTGTTTGTGTCTGACTGTGTGTGTGTTTGTGTCTGACTGTGTGTGTGTCTGACTGTGTGTGTGTGTCTGTTTGTATTTAGAAGGTGGGGCGGGGGGAAGGGTTGGGTGGGGGTGGCGCGGGGGAGGGGGGCGCCTGAGTTTTGTCCTGCCTAGGGCAGCACAAAACCAGGATACACCACTGGTCACCACACAAACCAAACACTATAGAAGTATGGTTGTCTCTTCATATAGCTATGGGGGATAACTTGCACCTTGCTCAGGCTAGTAAGATAGTAGATCATAAGTCATGTTTATGTGTTAAAGACGTCCACTGCTTTTTACAAGTGCAATAAAGTGTTTTACATTTAAATGATGTGACACTCGAAAAGGAGACCAGCAATAGTGAAAAGGGGGAAAAGAAGAAAGAAATTAAAAACCTTAGCAGCTAGACGGGAGGAAAATAGCATAGATAATGCTACTCCTACTGAGCTTAGACACTATTAACTATTAATGTTTTACGTATTTCAAGTCTAATGGAACACTTTAGTGTTAGTGTTAGGAATACATCTTTGTATATGTAACGCTAAAGTGTACCATTACCCCTGCACCCACCAAGCGTGAGGATATCCTAAGTAGTTTCACGGAGTCAAACTCCGTGAAACTGCAGGAAGCGCCTCTAGTGGCTTTCTGGTAGACAGGCACTAGAGGCAGTCTTAGCACTCCAATTTAAACATTTTAGTTTCTCTAAACTCTAAACACTGCACCCTAACCACTCAATGATGTATATAAAAACACCTGTATAAAAGCTAAAGTGTTTGTTTCAGTCTTTTTCTAGGGGTTATTGTTGAGTGTCACCTACATAAAAAACGTTATGGGTTAAAAAGAACTAGAATATATTTGTCGCAAATGTAAGCGATAGTGATAATGGTTAGAGAAGAGCAAATACCATGACAGGTGACCACTCACAGACAATAATTGCAATTCTCTCCGTAAAAATGTGCACACAATTGTTATTAACCAGACCAGAACTCTAATTCCAGCTAACTCTAACACCCTAGTTAGGCTGCTGAAGTTACACTTCCAGCAGCAAAGGAGTTAATCTCTGCATGTGCAGCATTTCATATCCAAACACTGCACATACCGACTCCAGGTATGATGACTATTTTAAATCCCTGAAGTGGTCATGGTGCTTTGAGTAAAACTTTACCGGGCGAGCATTCGTCTGTGTTTGCACAGGAACCTCCGAAAGCCGACTGACCATCCTGCCCAATCCTCTGGAACGGTTTGGGGCTATCACCTCGTGGACGGTCGGTCAAAACTTGTTCGAACATAACTTTTGTTCTACCGTACTGATCTGAGCTCTTTTTAGATATGTTGTGGATTATGATTTTTGTGGGGTTCCTGTATTCTTTTCATGTATTTTTGGGGTATGTTAAAAATATATGTACGTGTCATGTTCCTCAGTATCAGGTCAGAGAGGAGACGATTGCCAGGGTTATTGGTTGAAACTTTGTCTTTTTTGACATAACAATTTACTTGAAAGCAAGAATTAAAGGCAATATACCACAAACAGGATACTTTAAGAGTAAAAACAGAATAAAGGCAATATGCCACAAACAGGATATCTTGAAGTAAATGAATAAAGTCTTTTATATATAAGTAGGTTTGAAGTTATTTCCAAGTAGATTAATAGTCTGTGGAATGTCACACTGCAGCTAGGTTCAGGATGATACAGGGTTGAAATGGTTAAAGCTGGTAAGTACTTTCAGTATAATATAGTACAGGTTGCTTACATGATTATGCAGAGTAGCAGTAGTTGAGACAGGAAAGTACTCCCAGAATAATGTAACACAGGTTGCTTACATGATCATGCAGTGTTGCAGCAGTTGAAACAGGTAAGTAGATTCCAGTATCATATAGTACAGGTTGTTTATAGGATTATGCAGAGTTGCAGCAGTTGAGACAGGTAAGTAGATTCCAGTATAATGTAATACAGGTTGCTTACAGGATTTTGTAGAGATGCACTAGTTGAAGATAAGAGTTCAGGAGGATTCCAGCAACGGGACACACAGAATCTCAATAGAGGATCAGGATGTTTTCAGGAGCCAGGATGTTTTCTGTCAGAACACTGACTTCACAGGATAGAGGTTGTTCTATGTCAGAGCACTGACTTCAATGTGAAGAGTTGGGTGTGGCCTTTTATAGCAGACTTGGAAAATCATATGAAGCAGGTGAGAGCAACTGAGGATTGACTAGTGGCTAGGGAGGCCACTAGAGGTGAGAAACAGGTATTGCAGCAATAAAATAAAGCAATATCTTGGTTGTCAGTATAGGATCCGGACAGTACATTTTTGTATTTGAAAGATAATTGAGTTATCCTAATTTGATCTCAATTATCTTTCAAACACAAAGGCTCTTGGGAAAGAAACCCTTGTGTTTTTTATTTGGAAACCCCATGCTAGGGGCAATGCATAAAAGCTGTGTGTGGCAGAATAATGTTCAGTTGTACTACCAGAATTGTATGTCATCCAGTTACTGGGGAGAAGGTAGCATATTTACTTGGCAATGTCTTGTTCCTGATTTCTACTCTTGGTGATCCAGAAAAGTCTCTGCCAGGACTGGGGCTCTGCTACAAGTTACCATAAAGAAGAACTGTATTTTTGAAAGACCCAGAGTGCTGGCTTATTTTGGATTATAGACTGAAAGTATCCAGCCATGTAATATGAAGAATAAAGACATTTATTGAAAAAGCTACAATATAGAAGAAATATAGTACATAGGACAATGATACCTCCGTCCCCTTCAAATTAGGCACCTTAAGACCACACAGTTCTCTCGGCATCTCTTCCACTGGGCAAAACACACTGCAAAATCCTTTATTGGAATTGCCATCAGCTGCCTTGTTGTATGTACCTCATTGATGGCCTGAAATCTCTTCCCTTTCATATGTGATTTTAGTTTTCAGAAAAGCCAGAGCTCAGAGGGCGTCAAATCTTTCAGCAGATTATTAACCATCTTTGAAGTGTTTGTGCCACTCATTTTTATTTGTGCTGCACTCATTGTATTGTCCCTGAAGCCTTTGGAATCATCCAAATAGTTTCCACAGGGGAATTTTTAAGCTTAAACCAAAATTTGATGCAGATTTGTTGCTGTACTCGCTCAGTCATTTTGAATGCAATAGCCACATAATACACATGCTTACTCTATGGATTGTAGTGCCCCCACTGACTTGTACAGTGAAATTGTCATTGTTCACGCATAAGCATTGTAATCCACTCTCCTTGGCTGCTAGGTTACATCAATATCACGCAAACCGTTCTTGTTATATCAACAATGTCTGGACTTTTTCTAGACAGACCCCAGGAAGGGTCGAAACGTTGATTCTGTTAATACATATTTTTTTTAAATTCCAAATACTTTGATGCATACTGGCACCAGAAAGCAGCCGGGTGATTTCTTATTTATTACATTGGAGTAGTTTGTTTTTGGGAGAGTGACAGAACCAGGACTTGTGCATATATATATATAAATAAAACATACGTATTTATGTGGTAACCTATGTATGTTTTATAGGGTTTGTTGATGTACTTTATGTGATTTTCACGTTTTATGCACTTTAGTTTTATTTTGCACTTTACATTTGGCATTTTGTTGCACCTTATTCCTATAAATAGTTGCTTCTTTTTTGACTTTAGTATCATGTGTGTTTTTTACAAAGTAGTGTCATGGATATATAGTATATATTTCCGAGTAAATTATGCACTTTACAGTTTATAAATTCCCTATATAAATAATACACTTTATTTCAGCACTTGCACTGTTTGATATTTAGGCACTTTATGGTTTTATATGGAAGTTTTGTAATAGACATTCATGGAATTTTTTTTGCCCCCTTATTAAGTCTAGCTGTTTACCCAATTTTGGAAATTAAACTGAGAATACATGGGCGGTTTCATATTTGAATCCCTTAACGCTGTTACCGTGTTCTATGCCATCCCACATTAAATGGTCTTTTAAACCGTTGCGGTGGCATACAACGCCGTAACGGCTTTGAGCCCTGGAACTTCATACTTGACGTTAATAACATATTAGTATTAAAAAACACTTAGAATTAAGTTACATATATATATAAAATAGGATTCTGGGTGAGTATATGCAAATTAGTTTAACAAAGAATCAAATGTTTGCCTCATTCCATTTTAAACATGGATTCCTTTGAGTCTGTGTTTGCTGTATACAACAGCTTTGAAACACAACTACGGAAAAGATGCAAAGCCAGTAAATCACTCATGTTAACGCAAATCATCAGCATGAGGTTGGTTACTGGTTTGCTTATTGAGGCTTGGTACTGCTTGGGAAGCATATTCCAAATAGGTTATGGTGGGGAAAAACTGTGATTAAAAACCCCTCCCACCTGAAGTCTGTGGATAGTTAAAGGGACTCTATAGTCACCAGAACAACTAAAGCTTAATGTAGTTGTTCTGGTGAGTATAATAGCTCCCTTCAGGCATTTTCATGTAAACACTGCCTGTGTTTACATGTTTACATTGCCCCTAAGCACACCTCCAAGTGGCCACACCTCAGATGGCCACTGGAGGGGCTTCCTGGCTTAGGGCTGCACAGTAAGCAGTCCTGCCGTTCAGCATCTCCACGGTCTGCATGGAGACGCTGAATTTTCCTCATAGAGATGCATTGATTCAATGGCACCAGTCAAGCCATAAGACTTGCTTTTCCCACAGAAATCACAAATCTGCAGTGATGTTACTACCGCAAAGGATTCTGGGTGGTTATATGCAAATTAGTTTAACAAAGAATCTAATTTTTCCCCATTCCGTTTTAAACATGGGTTCCTTTGAGTCTGTGTTTGCTGTATACAACAGCTTTGAATCTTATGGTTTGACTGTTGTGCAGACCTCATGCATAGCGTGAGGTCGTCCAGCGTCGTTTAAAAGACCAAAAGTCGTCTAAGAACCAGGAAGTCCCTCTAGTGGCTGTCTAGAAGACAGCCACTAGAGGAGGACTTAACCCTGCAAGGTAATTATTGCAGTTTATAAAAACTGCAATAATTACATGCTCAGGGTTAAGGGTGATGGGAGTTGGCACCCAGACCACTTCAATGGGCTTTAGTAGCCTAAAGTGTGCTTTTCATTTGAAAGAGGTGAATTATGGTTTAACAGACATATAGTGCAAATTCCAGGTTTTGTTTAAGTTTTGCTTTGATCAGAACTTGTACAATTGCCTTTGTCCTTAAGGGGTTAAATACATTTTTGTATTATGTTAACATGTCACCATAACCACCTAAGCTTAACGTTTGCACATAGTGAATAGGCATTTGTGTAAATATGCCGCGATTGAGAAATAATAGAAAATCTCAGGTTTGTTTCTCTGTTTATATGGTAGTGGGATACATGATCTATGTACATGTCATTCATCGGGTGCAGCCCAATTGCTCACTTGCGATATCAGTACCACCACTGGCAAGAAACCTTGCTGTGATCCATACTGGCACAAAGTAAGCAGGTACTATTTAGAGGATCTTCTATAATGGAACTCTTATGGTGACTTTGAATATATAGTGATTGGCATATTTTAGGCATTACCGATCGCTTTCTTTTTATTCTTATCTCACTATTTATGTAAATCAGTTTCTATGCACTACACATGCAGATGAAAGTGTTAAAAATTGTATGACTTAACTGTTGGATGACTGAGTGGAAGGAGGCTTTGTCTTTGGAAGATTCTTGTGGAATCCACAATAGGACATTTTTGTACTTGCGCACAACAAACTCTGTTAGTTGGATATTCCAACAACCCAAAGACATAAAGCATATAAAAAAGGAAAAGGAAACAGGTTGTGCAAAACAAATATACACTTATGATACTTTTAGATGGTACAGTTATGATAGTAATAATTATATAATCACAAAAGATAGTCCTTCTTAGATGGATATAAAAGAAGGATAAAATACACTCACCAACAAAGAGCTTCCAATGCAACTCTTAGAAGACTTAAAGAGGTATGATTCCCGTTCACAGATATCACTAGAAAGGAATGTTCCTCCATATTTTCCAATGGATATATAATAAAAATAGAAATAAGGAGAATAGTGCTCTCTGTTTGACATGTAAAACACTCTCAATAAGTGGAAATAAAATGTACTCCCATTTAAAGGAGCATATACAAAAAAATAAAAAATACATATAGATAAATATAAAGTAAAAACCGCACTAAATAAAGTATATTGAATGGTAAAACAAACTTTAATTAAGAATTACAATTTTACCAAACAAATAGAAAATAAATGTGTAAAATAAAGACTGCTAAGTATGTTATACATTTATTTTCTATTTGTTTTGGTAAAATTTTATAGAAAATAAATGTATTAAATAAAGACTGCTAAGAATTGAATACATTTATTTTATACTGTTTGTTTGGTAAAATATTCATTCTTAATTAACGTTGGCTTTACCATTCAATATTTATATATTTTTATTTGGTCCTGTTCTTACTTTATTTTTATCTTTGATCATCCTATTTTAATTGAAAATATCTGCTGACATCGCTGCACCTCATCTACTTACATATCCCAGGTGGGGATTGTACCACCCACACCGTTTTCAACAAGCCTGTATACGACCTTTAAATGTGAGTACATCTTATTTCTGTCACGTATTCACCCGCTTATAAAAATGTGGTTAATGGCATTTATTGTCCACACAGGAAAAGTTGTGCAGAGCAGCAACCAAATCCACAGAAGGGTTAATGCTGAGCAGCAATTATGCAAATGGACCTGGTAACTGCCTTTGGGGTCAAAGGCCGGTTACAGCCTATCACAGTGATGGCGAACCTTTTTGAGCCCGAGTGCCCAAACCGCAATACATGCCAACATTTTTCTCCTTAAAGTGCCAACACGGCAATTAAACCCAAATACTGAGGTTTAAGTTTAGAAAAAAACAACTCGTACTGTTGTCCGAACTAATAACTTTTGTTTTAAAAGAACACAGAGAGTTCAATGATACAAATTTTAAATAATGATATAAATAGATAAAATTAAGCTTATATTTATTAGTATCTCCAACAAATGCAATACATACACAGTCTGCTGAATACACACACACAAGACTGTTGAATACAGAGACTGATGAATACACACACACACAGACTGCTGAGTACACACACACACACACTGCTGAGAACACACACACACACAGATTGCTGAGTACACACACACACAGATTGCTGAGTACACACACACACAGATTGCTGAGTACACACACACAGACTGCTGAATACACACACACACACAGACTGCTGAATACACACACACACACAGACTGCTGAGTACACACACACAGTCCGCTGAATACACGCACACACACACAGACTGCTGAATACACGCACACACACACAGACTGCTGAATACACGCACACACACACAGACTGCTGAATACACACATACTGCATTGAGGTGGGGGGTGCGTGTGTGTGTGAGTGTTGTATGTGAGGGGTGCTGTGTGTGTGTGGGGGGGTGTTCTGTGTGTGTGTGCTATATGTGTAAGGGTGCTGCGGAGGGGTAGGGGTACTGTGTGGGGGGGTAGGGGTACTGCTGGGAGGGGTGTACTGTGTGTGGGGGTAGGTACTGTGTGAGGGGGTAGGGGTACTGTATGAGGGGTAGGGGTTCTGCTGGGGAGTGCAGGGGTTTCTGCTGGGGGGTTGGGGGTACTGCTGGGGGTTGGGTACTGCTTTGGGGGAGGGTGGGGTTACTGCTGGGGAGGTGGGGTACTGTATGGGGGGGTGGGGTACTGCTGGGGGAGGGGTGGGGTTACTGCTGGGGAGGTGGGGTACACTGTGTATGGGGGTTAGGGGTACTGCTGGGAGGGTAGGGGTTACTGCTGGGGAGGGTAGGGGTTACTGCTGGGGGGTGGGGAGTTACTGCACGGGGGTAGGGGTACTGCTGGGAGGGTAGGGGTACTGCTGGGGAGGGTGGGGGTTACTGCTGGGGAGGGTAGGGGTTACTGCTGGGGGTTAGAGGGGGTACTGCTGGGGTTAGGGGTGGGGGTTAGGGGTACTGCTGCTGGGGGGTGGGGGTTACTGCTGGGGGGGTTAGGGGTACTGTGTATGGGGGGGTGGGGGTACTGCTGGGGGTTAGGGGTACTGCTGGGGAGGGTAGGGGTTACTGTGTATGGGGGTGGGGTACTGCTGGGGGTTAGGGTACTGTGTATGGGGGTGGGGTACTGCTGGGGAGGGGAGGGGTTACTGCTGGGGAGGGTTAAGGGTACTGCTGGAGGGTTAGGGGTACTGCTGGGCAGGGTAGGGGTTACTGCTGGGGGGTTAGGGGTTACTGCTGGGGAGGGTAGGGGTACTTCTGGGGGGGTAAGGGTGCTGTGTCAGTATACAGCGATCCCTGGTGGTCCGGTGGTGGTAAGAACTGCAGGGGGAGGGCTCCAGGAAGCAGCTCCCCTGTCCTCCCGCGCAATGCTGTGTGAAGCGTTGCCATGGTAACGTGCGGCAACGCTCCACACAGCATCGCGCGGGAGGACAGGGGAGCTGCTTCCTGGAGCCCTCCCCCTGCCTCCCGACCCGGAAGCAGAGTAGGCGCCTGCCGTTTCGGGCAGGCAGGCGCCTACTCTGCAGTGATGGCGAACCTGTGGCCGCGTGCCCACAGAAAGGGCCCGGCGTGCCACCTGTGGCACGCGTGCCATAGGTTCGCCATCACTGGCCTATCAGATCTAGAGATGTTTAGGCCCAGTTCTCATCCTGCTCAGTGCCCTGTCGTGGTTTCCCTTGTGGTTGTCTGAGAGCGCGTTATTGATTATGATATTTCTGGTTATTTGACTTTGGCATTGTTTTTGAATTCCCTGTTTTCTGGCATCCCTGACTCCTGGCTTTTCCTTATCGTTGTGTCTCTTTCTGTTTCCCTTGACCCTGGCTATTCCTGACTATTCTTTGGTACGTTAGTCCGGCCATTCTAAGGTCCGGTATACATTGCCTATCAGTCCTCTGTGTTACACAATTCTA
>OW240916.1:69402688-69403971 GCA_933207985.1 Pelobates cultripes | reverse complement strand
AAATTAAGGAACCTGGTAGGGATCGTAGTTCCTTGCAGTTGTAAGTACTAAGCAGGAGGTAGTGATTGATGTAGTTGAGAATGTTCCCTATTTGTCTTGTGGTAACTTGCGTGTATGGATGCCGACTCAAGTCATATGACCAGTAATGTGAAGATAGTGTCTGGGCCTTCTGTTTCTTATGGGGTACTGGGACGCCCAAGTGGTCAACCAGACTAAGCTGCCTTGAGGCTTCTAGTGAAAAATATGCTTTCTTTGATTAACAAGAAGTCTTCTAGATAGTGTATGACTGTAAGGCCTCTGGATATGTTATCATAACCAGCACAGAGTATCTGCGAATATCGATAGTAGGCTAATCTGTAGCTCGAAAGTTGAGCAGGGAAAGGATTGCCCAATTTATGCCATGTAAGTGTCAGTGTGTAGGGTAGATGGTAGCCGTTTACTGCGTTGATGATATTGGTCTTACTTAACCAAGCTTCAACCCATACTTGAGTGTAAAGGTAGATCAATGGTGTTGTATAGTAAGAAAAATCCTCGGAGGGTATGAGGGAGTTGAGACTTGGGGTAGCGGAGGTGTATGGTGCCAATAAGTCTATGGTTAGTCTTTGTTTAAGGGAAGATTCCTTGTGACAATACCAATGTGTGTGTTTGGTGCCATGCTGTAAATGGTGGAGATTGGAAGACCCCTCTGCAAATCTTGGCTATGAGTGTGTTTACAGCCAATGGTTTTGTTGTGCTGACTGTAAGTGAGGGCATGCTATATTCCTTGAAGGTGTGTTTATGATACCTGTATGGGAGCCCTTTGAAGCTCCAGAGCTTTAGTAAATCTGACCGGTAGGGGTCAACAAGTCTGGAAGGGTGATGAGTCAGTAGTGTTGAAAATGCATTGGTGTGTACAGATGGTGAATACGTTATTTGTAAGTTGTATTGGGACACATGGTTTGTCATGTGCCCTGAACTATTTGAACATATATGCAACAGTCTGTATGCAATGCAACTACTCATATCAGTGGTCTCTGGTAGTTCAGAGGTGCTGGTACCTGGAGCCTGAGAGTGCTCGTCCATTTGTTTGGGACAAAATCCCTTCTGTATGGGTACCTGCACAAATAAACATCTCCACATATTCCAAATGCCAACCCAACCAAGGGATGGTCAGTTCCCGATTTACCTGGAATCCCTGGATCTGACCATCACAGATACATCATCATACATATATATGCCTTGCTTCCCCAATGTGCTGGGAGCATACGTGCAGGTTTAACATCTTGTGTTTCATAACAATTGAT
>OW240916.1:69390188-69397688 GCA_933207985.1 Pelobates cultripes | reverse complement strand
GAAGCGATCACGATTGCTTCCAGCGCCCAAATTAGCCGCGGACGTATGAGGTACGTCTGTGGTCCTTAAGGACCGTTTTTTGTTGGACATACCTCATACGTCTGTGGTCCTTAAGGGGTTAAGTATTGTTTGCTTGAGGCTTTGGTACTACGGGGGCCATTCACTGCTGTTCCTTTTTTGGGAGATTCATTTGGGAGCAAGATCCCGCCGCTTGCCACCATTTAAAACGAACATTTCTGTACCCTGAGTAATACATTAGTTCTCCCGAAACCCCCCAAGGTCGTGTGATTAATAGATTTCAGTCGTCGCATACCCAAACATAAGTTGAGACTTGTTGAAGGGTACAACAGGAATGTTTTATTATGGCCACTTTTATACACAGACACCCAGCATGGGGTCTCCATGCGTCTCTGTATCTGGGAGATAATGGAGTTTGCTTTGCTTAAAATAATTATCTCACAGGCACTAGAGGTACAATGAATAAAACATAAAACACCACAAAACATACATAATATTATTAGGAACCCCCTCATGTCTTCTGTCCCCAGATAGGTTGGATCTGAGTGTCCAAGTTGTCCAAATAGAGCTCAGATCCTGATATACACCCAAATGTACCTCTGTCTGCGTTCGGGAGACAAAATGGCCGCCATTTTCCAGAACACGTGTTTTTGGTTATATAAATGGCGGCAGATCAGAGAGAGCATTTAAGTTTGTTGTTGTTTTGAAGATAACGAGTCAGAGGGGTGTTCGGTAGTTAACGATACTGAACCAAAGGGAAACAACTTGGAAAAATTAAAGATGAGTTTAGGACAGTTTGTCATAATAACTATCTTTAGCACATGAATAGATGGAATAATACAGACTAGTAGAATGAACTAAAATTTTGCAATATTGATTATAATTATACAATAATAATGATGGTGCATCTAATATGGAGTTGTAAATAATATGTCATATCTTTTATTAAATAACAATAATATTAACATTCATATCCTGAAGGTAATCAACGTGCCATACAATTATCTAGTGCTTACATAGCTGCTAACAAATACACAAAAAACTTAGGCAATACACCATGTGGCAAACCTGGCCACTTTAAGGCTTACTGTATAACATGAGAAGGTTGTCTGCTTTTATTGTGTGTATGAATGTATTCGTGTATTTGCAATAAAGAGTATTCGTATGCTAACGGCCGAAAGCCGCTAGCATTTATATGGTAGTTTCACGACTAGTGACTTTAGACACTGTTCGTGAAACTAATAAAGTACCGAATGGGAGCCTATACACAGAGGGTCGTGTGGCTCCCATTAACCGATTGCAACATTGTAGCAATCGGTAGTTAAGTGCTTTCCTGGGTGGCCGTCGTTCGGTTACCGACCACGCGGCGGTCGGCCATCTTGGATCCTTTGTTAGCCCAGCGGTGTTTGGTCGTCGAGCGGCTGGAACTAAAATCGGCTACTCGACGGCGCGAACACCGCTGGACTTCCAGGCCGTTTGGGAGCACCGGTCCCTCTGTATTTTGTTCCCTAATATGTATTCGGTACTTTTAATGAGAATGTAAAATAAAGTGTGTTTCGTGCGGCGTTCGGTTATTTATGCTGGGATCTGAGCGGTACTTTCACGAAGTGTGCGCTCAGACCCCAGCTATCTACTGAACGGTCATTTAAGGGAATCACACGAATAATATTAAAGTTATGGATTTTTGTGTTAAAACCCGGTGCTGCTGTACAGAGGGATAATCCACTTAACAGGAGTTTCTAGTGGGAGTATCCCTCCCATACAGCAGTGCATGGTGGGAAAAATGCTCTGTATATTCATTTCCCCATGTAGTCCTCTACTGTAATATGACTGTAAAGAGACTAAAGAAACCCCTTGCATGGGGAATCACATAAATACTGGAGCTGTGAATAAAATTGTCAGTTGACTCCCAGAACTGTGTTTTGTCCGGTTACTGGGGGATTTGGGATATTGCCTTCTTTTCCAGTGCTTTACTTTGGATTACTTTCTGTACCAGCGGAGATATTGGGATTTAACATTGCAGCTCCGCTACACACCAATCTAAATTTCATAAATTTTCCTCCATCGGTTTAGCATGCAGCTGGAGGTATTGGTAAACATGCTGCCCTAAAATTCCACTCCCAGCCTGCCATGCTGCTAAGGTTGGACCTTTACCACTATCACCATTGTACACAGGCAACATGGGCTGCCACCAGTGTGCCATCAAGGGGAAGAAGGCATGCTGGCCACTAGGAGCACCCACTGACCTACAGTCTTCGCAAACTACTACTTCAACAGTAGTATGCAGGAACAGTTTAGGGAAGGGATGATCCTGTTTAAAATGAATCAGGAGGGACATATTGCAGAGTAAGGGCTAAAATCAGCTATTTAAGGACTCCCATTCTTTCATGGAAAAATAAGCTTCTTCTGCACTGATAAGCTGAGCAATAGGGAGGGTGATTTTGTTAGACAGCTCTTTTGAGATATTCCTGATATGAAATCCAACAGAAGAGTGGGCTAGTGGACACCTCCCTGGCATGATGAGGAATGGAAGTGTGACTATCCCTGTCATATAATAGCTCAATACCCCCTCTGCTCTGCTTAAGGGTGGTAGTAGTGGCCGAGATACTGCTAGTTGTTGTGGTTGCACAGAATCAGATAAAGTACTAGTGGACTTTCTGCCAGTTCTAATACTTACTTTGTTCTTTTTCTTTCCTCAGTAATACATATTTGTGGTGCTTTGCAGATGTAGCTTCAAATTCTCCTCTTGTAATTTCTCTGGCTCATAGTTGCAGGGCAAGGGCCACCGTTAGGCGCCCACCAGGAAATGTTTCCTGGTGGGCTCCCCCTGTCTGTGGCCACAGCTCTGGGCGAGCGGCTCTTGAGCCGCCGCCATTGCTGGGCCGATTCTCAAGGCGCCCAAAAGTAGGGGCGCCGAAAGGAGCCTTGTCACAGGGGGCCCAGGAAGTGGCCATCTGACTACCTCAGGGCTCCCCCGATGCAGAGCTAGGTAAGGCAGAGCAGGCACCTATTCTGGTGTGGCCTCCATCCTCCCCTGACCTCAATCCTATTGAGAACCTTTGGAGCATCCTCAAGCAAAAGATCTATGAGGGTGGGAGGCAGTTTACATCCAAACAGCAGCTCTGGGAGGCTATTCTGACATCTTGCAAACAAATTCAAGCAGAAACTGTCCAAAAACTCACAAGTTCAATGGATGCAAGCCTTGTGAAGCTGCTATCAAATAAGGGGTCCTATGTTAAAATGTAACATGACCTGTTAAAATGTTTAAAAAGTTTAAATGTTGTTAAAAGTTTGATTTGAAATAGCTTTTGTTTTCAGTAAATATGCTGCAAACACAACAAATGAAAATTTTTAGTTCTTTACAACCTATAAAGTGTTTTGAAACTTACTGTGCGTAATAATTTGGAACAGTGCATTGTAAGTTTTTTTTTTATGTTTAAAAATAATACTGTTATCATTAGGAGGTTTGTTTAATAAAATTTGAATTGTACTCTTAATAGCTGATAACATGAGAATTATGCTGACTGTTTATTTACATCAATTATTTAGGTAAATGAGAAAAATATCATTTGCATAATAATTTGGAAGCGGGTGTATTAGCACACTGTCTTATTGCCTCAGCCAAGGGTTCCACTGCCAGCACAAAAAGAAGTGGTGACAATGGACATCACTGCCTGGTTCGACTGGATAAAGTAAAACTATCAGAAACAAAGCCAGTGGCATATACTCGAGCTGTTGGATTGCAATATAAAGCAAACACAGCCCTGATGAAAGGATCTGGAATATTAAATCGGGACATGACTTCCTTAAGAAAACCCCAATGAATATATGTAGCAGAGCATATAGTCTTTTATTACCACAGGCTGGATCTCCAATATAAGGCTGTATCTTAAAGTGCTACCAATACTTATCCAGTTATATACCTTGGATTACTCAAGGCTCTTCTATCAATGGTTAAAAAGAGACAAAGGTAGCTTTGCAATTACATATCCCAAAAAATCAGTTTATAGTTAGACTCCTACAGACTAATCACCACTCACATATCATGAACAATTAAAAACAACTAATCTACCCGACGCACGTTTCGGCGCCTGTGTATGCCTTATAGAGCAAATGTAATCAGAAAACTCCACCCTTAGAAACCCTTATTGGTCATGTTCATCATTCATAGCAGGTGTCTTCCCATTACCTATTACACGGGGCGTGTCTAAATGAAAAGACAAGTCCTGATAGGAGACTTTTAAAACCTACATGTGTAAATGCACAGTTTGCTAATTCACTATCTGCTGCAACTCACGTGCAGCAGTGGGTGGGCCCATACATATCCCAAGGGGAAAGGCAATAGAATAGATGTATTAATATATTCATACATCTATTCTATTGCCTTTCCCCTTGGGATATATTCATACGCCTATACCTTTGTCTCTTTTTAACCATTGATAGAAGAGCCTTGAGTAATGTAAGGTAAATAACTGGTTAAGTCATGGTAGCACTTTGATACATCCTTATATTGGAGATCCAGCCTATCTTAGTTAGGAGTATCTAAGTATTAGGAGCCTATATGCTGTGCAACATATCCTTTAAGCATTAGGCATAACTTATCATTTACACATAAATGTTCTTTCTTCATTAGTTATTTGTGGGTTTTTTTTTTTTTTTACCCTTTCCCACAAATCTTCTGGGTTTATGTAGTCATATGTATTACACCTAGGGAAAAGAACTCTCTAGAAGAGTGGGAATACCAGGAGCTGGCTAGGTGACTAATGGCTAAAATACTAATACATAGAGATAAATATAAATATAAAAAAAAAAAATGTGTATTACACCTAATCACTACTACTGTATTAGGGACCAGGAACCAGAAAGAGACAGAACGCAGATGCAAAACACCTTTATTATAAATAGCAAATAATGAAATAAACCAAAAACAAAGTCCAGGAGGCAAGCAGGGGGTCAGACACCAAAGCGGGTAGTCAGACGAGCCAGGATCAGGAGAACAGAGAGCAGGGTCGTTTACCATTAGATATAGTTTGCAATAGAGCCACAAATAACTAATGAAGAAAGAACATTTGGTGCGGAGATGAACAGGTACAAAACAACGACCACTAAGTTTATCTGGAGGAACATTAACTTGTGCAGCCAGAATTTCCTCGACTAGAGGTGAGGTGAGGTTAGTATGGCTAGTGGATAGTATTCAGTCCGGAGGAATCACAATAGTAGGAGTTATCTCCTCCATAGATGGAAGAGAGAACTGTCGAGACAGGGCATCAGCCAATGTTCTTAGTACCGGGTAAATAAGAAACCACATAATTGAATCTTGATAGGAAGAGAGCCCATCTAGCTTGCCGAGGGGAAAGCCGTTTAGCTTCGGAAAGATAAGTAAGATTCTTGTGGTCCGTGAGAATGAGAATTGCCACTGAAGTACCCTCAAGAAGGTGCATCCATTCTTTGAAAGCTAAAATTATAGCTAGGAGTTCTCTATCCCCAATTTGGTAATTGCATTCCGCCAGGTTCAATTTCTTCAAGAAATACCCGCACGGATGCATGGAGCTCTCTGGGTTAAGACGTTGAGACAGGAGGGTGCCTACTCCTGTCTCAGACGCATCGACTTTAAGATTAAATGGTAAGACAGGGTTAGGGTGTACCAGTATTGGAGCTGCAGCAAAGGAGACTTTGAGAGACTTAAATGCAATAATGGCTTCCTGGTTCCATAGAGAGTCCAGCATCAGAAATAACATAGCCTAAAGATTTTACCTGTTTGCAGTTGAACTCACATCTCTCCAATTTACAGAAAATATTATTTTCTTCGAGTCTCTGTAGAACACGAGAGACGTCTGCATGATGGTTCTTGAGAGCTGTGTGATGGATAAGAATATCATCGAGATAAACAACCACACATTGCTGCAGCATATCTCTCAGGACATAATTTATAAATTCCTGGAAAACCACCAGAGCATTGGAAAGACCAAAGGGCATTACTAGGTATTTATAACGCCGGCTCCTGGTGTTAAATGCGGTTTTCCATTCGTGGCCCTCTTTTATCCTGGCAGGAGAAGGTGACTTGAGAATGAATTCCTTTGACAACGCATCGGTAACATACTCCTCCATGACTTGATTCTCTGCTACAGACAGTGGGTAAATCCGGCCATTAGGAGGAATGGTGCCAGGTTGGAGTTTGATACCAGAGTCATAAGGACGGTGTGACGGCAGAACGCTGGCCTGACCCTTGTCAAATACATCTTGTAATTCTTGGTACTCAGCGGTCAACAACGAAGCAGAAGATGTGCACAAAACTTTGACCAGTTTCTGGATACAAGAAAATGTACATTGCTGGGACCAAGATAATATCTCAGATTTGCGCCAATCAAATGTGGGGTTATGCTTCTGTAGCCAAGGGTACCCCAAACAACTGGGTAATATGGAGAGGAAATTTCCTGGAGTTGGATCATCTCATGGTGTAGAGCCCCTACAGCCAAAGATATGAGCACGGGCTCATGGGTTATGTGGGCAGGGCCAGACTGGGGATACAAAGCAGCCCTGGAAAAAAAATCTATGGCAGCGCCGCAGCACGGCGTGGGGAAAAAAGGTGAGTAAAAACACTATTTTAAACACACACATACACCATGACAGACACACACATATATACCATGACACACACACACACCATGACACAGAGAGACAGACACACACACAGTTACATAGCTGAAAAGAGACTTGCGTCCATCAAGTTCAGTCTTCCTCACATATGTTTTTGCTGTTGATTCAAAAGGAGGCAAAAAACCTAGTCTGAAGTGCTTCCAATTTTGCAACAAACTAGGAAAAAAAATTCCTTCTTGACCCCAAAATAGCAGTCAGATTTCTTCTTGGATCAAGCAGCTATTACCCCACTAATTAGAAATTATATCCCTGTATGTTATGTTTTTGCAAGTATTTATCCAATTGCAGTTTAAACATCTGTATAGACTCTGACAAAACCACCTCTTCAGGCAGAGAATTCCATATCCTTATTGCTCTTACTGTGAAAAAAAACTTTTCTTTGCCTTAGATGAAATCTCCTTTCTTCCAGCCTAAATATGTGACCTTGTGTCCTATATATAGCCCTCTTTATGAATAGATTTCCAGATAAAGGTTTGTAATGGCCCCGAATATATTTGTATAATGTTATCGTATCCCCTCTCAGGTGTCGTTTTTCCAAACTAAACAGATTTAAATGTTTTAACCTTTCTTCATAACTAAAATGTTCCATTCCTTTTATCAATTTTGTAGCTCGTCTCTGCACTTTTTCTAGTGCCATGATATCTTTCTTTAGAACAGGTGCCCAAAATTGCACAGCATATTCAATGTGTGGTCTTACCAGTGATTTATAAAGAGGCAAAATTATATTTTCATTCCCAGAATTTATGTTCCTATTTATACATGACAAAACCTTACTGGCCTTAGCAACTGCAGATTGACATTGCATATTGCTGTCTAATTTGTTGT
>OW240916.1:69377077-69389846 GCA_933207985.1 Pelobates cultripes | reverse complement strand
CCAGTCCCCCAATCTATCCAAATCCCTCTGCAGCGAAGCAATATCCTGCTCACATTTTATTACTTTAAAAAGTTTTGTGTTATCTGCAAACACTGATACATGGCTTTCAATGCCTATTTCAAGATCATTTATAAATATGTTAAATAGAAGCGGTCCCAAAACAGAACCCTGAGGGACACCACTTACCACTTTTGTCCAGCCTGAAAAATTACCACATACCATGACAGACACACACACACACACACACACCTTGACTGACACACGCCATGACACAGACACACACACACACATCATTACAGACTGACACATAACATAGCTACTTGTTGGCGATTGGCCAGGGAGTCGTGCAGGGCAGTCAAGGGTCAGGTGTGCTGGTGGCCGCAGGGGGATGCTGGCTGTGCTGGCTCTGCTCCCCAGTGCAACGCTTAATGAGATCGGGGCCGGTCTCATTAAGTAGCGTGCAAGGGCGGGGGAACAGAGCCAGCACAGCCAGCTCCCCCTGCGGCCGCCAGCACAGACAGCTGTCTGTCCGGCCCCAGGTGCCGACTGCCCACCGGGATATTTCCCGGTATCCTGGTAGGCCAGTCCAACCCTGTATGTGGGTAGGCTGCAGTGGTCTGCCATCGATGGCTTTGAAAGCTAGCGGAGAGTTGCGAGGCTGTAAGGGTATAGCGTGCTCCAATGCAAATGCACTGTCTATAAACAAGCCTGCAGCCCCAGAATCGAGTAACGCATGACACAGGAGAGGATAATAGGCACCAAGGCTTTGTCTTTATAAATCTCTGGGTATGAAGAAAGACCACCCAAGATCTGCCCCTGACAGTTAGGTGCGGGCATTTTACTGGTCGAATCGGGCAAGACTTTAACAGGTGACCCTGGTGTCTGCAGTATAGGCACAGACCTTCCCTCCTCCTAAAGGCCCTCTCCCGACAGAGAGGCATGTGATGCCTAACAGCCTTGGCTCCACATCACCAGAGAACTCAGGACCAGGAGGCTTGAGAAGTGAGGGAGGCTTGGGTAGGGAAGAAAAGCTTTGTGCCAAATACACAGGAGACCTCCGCAGGCACTCCCTGAACGATGGTCTATCTTGGAGTATGATATCAGTAAGGATGACAAAAGATATCAGTTCCTCGAGATCTTTAGGTAATTCTCTGGCTGCAATTTCATCCTTAATAGCATCGGAGAATCCATGTGAAAAGGCACCCACGAGAGTCTCTTTACAGACTGACACATAACATAGCTACTTGTGGCGACCGGCCAGGGAGTCGTGCAGGGCAGTCAAGGGTCAGGTTTGCTGGTGGCCGCAGGGGGATGCACCCGGCGACCCGGTATGTACCCACTGTGGCCAGCCTCTTCTCCTGGTGGGTCCAGGAGTTGACTACCTCAGGGCCCCCCTGGTATCACCGGGTGGGCAGGCTGGCGGGCGCACGAGGGAGCACTGCCCCCTGTGTGCTCCCTCACGCACCGCACTGATACCGGAGCCGGAAGAGGACGTCATCTTCCGGCTCCTGCATCAGTACGCGGCTCGCGAGGGAGCTGAAGAGGGAGCACACAGGGGACAGTGCTCCCTTGCGCGCCCGCCAGCCTGACCGGCCGCCCAGCAGCACCACTGGACCCCTAGGGAATCCCCTCAGCACTCCAAAAGGTAAGGAGACTGGGGGATTAAATTAAAAAAAAAAAGTGTGTGTGTGTTATTGAGTGTGTCTGCTAGTTAGTGTCAGTGAGTGTGTTACTGTGTGTCTGTTACTGAGTGTGTTACTGTGTGTTTGTGTGTGTCTGTTAGTGACTGTGTGTTTGTCTGTGAGAGTGTATGTTTTGTGAGTGTGTATGTATGTCTGTCGTAGAGTGTGTCTCTGTCCGTAAATGTGTGTGTATGCGTCTGTTCGTGAGAGTGTGTGTGTCTTCAGCACTTACCTTTCTCCAGTGCCGGACTCCCTTGGCGCTGGGGTCCCTCTGCCTCTCAGCTCCGAATGCACATGCGCGGCAAGAGCCGCGCGTGCATTCAAAGCGCCCATAGGAACGCATTACTCAATGCTTTCCTATGGACGTTCAGTGTCTTAGAATCGCGGAAGTTCCTCTAGCGGCTGTCAATGAGACAGCCACTAGAGGCTGGATTAACCCTCAGTGAAACATAGCGGTTTCTCTGAAACTGCTGTTTTCAGTTGCAGGGTTAAAACTAGAGGGACCTGGCACCCAGGCCACTTCATTGAGCTGATGTGATCTGGGTGTCTGTAGTGGTCCTTTAAGTGTGTGTGCATCTGCATGCACTGGCGTACATACCGCGGTCGCAGCCCTGCAACCCCTGCGACCAGGTGCCCACCGCCATGTGTTGAGGCCCCGGCCCGCGCAGAGTAAGGGGGGGACATGGATTAATTTTTGCACTGGGCCCCATGGGTTATGTGTACGCCACTGTCCCTGTCCATAGAACGCAGTTAGGCCATTCTTTTTAAATTCAAGCCCAAACTGGCCAACCTCGCAAGGATGCCCAGGGCCTGTTATTTAGGGACTCTTTTATTAAGGACCTGGGACGCTTTGTGGGTGCTTTTACAGCCCTAGATAAAGCCCACGGAGAGGGTATTTCAAGGGTGGGTCTCTACCAGGGCCGGCAGATTCAGGGGTCATCTGTCCGGCTGTTCCAATTACCACACCCGTGGATCGAGACGAGGCTCCTACACCCAGAGAACACCCTTCTTCCCCTCTCGCAGAAGACCATGGTGTTCCAAAGACTTCAGAGGGAACTTCAGTCATTTTTTCCACGCTTGGTCAACCTTCACCTCAGATGTCTGGGTTCTGACCACAGTTCAGGGGTTTCACATAGAATTGGTCGACACTTTGTGTCACGTTCCCCCCCATCGCCCTATTTCACTTTCAGAGACAGACCGCGACTTGATAGACGTGGAACTATCGGCCCTCCATGCGAAAGGGGCAATAGAACTAGTCCCCATGTCCCCCACAGGGGTTATCGGCAACATCTACCTAGTAGAAAAGAAGGGCGGGCAGATGCGCCCAGTTATCAACCTGCGTGACCTAAACACTTTGGTGTGCTACTGTCACTTCAAGATGGAGGGCATCCATCTCCTGCAAGACTTGCTCCTTCTGGGAGACTGGATGGCGAAGTTAGATCTGAAGGATGCTTACTTGACGGTCCCAGTGGCTGAGACTTCCAGGGACTTATTATGCTTTCTCTGGAAAAGCGCCACCTGACACTTCACGTGCCTCACCTTTGGACTCTCGTCAGCTCCTTGGTGCTTCACAAAATTGATGCGCCCTGCCATGGCTTGGTTGCGCATTCGAGGAGTTCGGCTGATCTTCTACTTGGACGACATCCTCATCATGGCACAGGATCATTCTGTCCTCCTGAAGCATCTGCAATGGATGATGGATCTCCTGTCTCGTCTGGGTTTCCTCCTCAACTGGGAAAAATCCTGCCTGTCCCCTTCGCAACGAATGGAGTTTCTCGGTTTCACGGTAGATTCCGAAGTGGAATCACTCAGCCTCCCTCCGTCCAAGATATGGACCATCCAGAAGGAATTGCGCCACGCTCTATCCCGCCCCCAGCTATTGCTGCGCCATCTAGCACAGATCATTGGCCTACTGGCAGCATCCATCCAGGCAGTGTTCCCAGCCCCTCTCCACTACCGTGCCCTCCAACCCTGAAGATTGCACACCTTCACAGTGGAGCGTCCTATGCGGACATGGTCTCCCTGGACTCGGAAACTCGGGACGAATTGACCTGGTGGATCCACAACTTCTCGCCAAATGGTCGACCTGATCCTGCTAATTCCGTTCTTGGGGACCCAATCATAGTTCCCACAGCTCCTGGAACTGACGATATGTACCCAGATTGCTGCCATCCTTACCGAACCTCCTCCTGGACCCATCGGGTCGTTGCTGCTGCTCACGTGGAGGATTTCATGGGTCCCTGGGAGATCCAAGGGGGTTTCGGACGTAACTCCTGGCTGACGCATGGGCTCCGAGACTAGACGATCATATGGGACCACTTGGAGAGCTTGGACTGGCTGATGCCTGGCTCAGAACTTGGATCCCGTTTCGGCACCTGTGACTGCGATCCTTCAATTCCTCACTTCATTATTCGAGGCTGGTCGGGCGTATCGCACAATTAATTTGTACAGATCAGCCATCTCCTCAGTTTACCACGGATTTGATGGTGTGCCCTTTGGTGTGCCACTTGCTTCGGGGTTCTCGTCTGTCGTGCCCCCTTTGGCCTCGATACTCAGCTACTTGGGACGTTTCCTGCATTTTGTTGCTTTTTACTTCCTGGCCTCCCAATCCTGATCTCTCCCTGCGACAGCTGTCGGCCAAGTTGGTCTCCCTTTTTTGTCTCATTTCATGCAAACGGGTGTAGGATGTTCGTGCCCTGGACTACGATGCTAGGTCTTTCACTCCGGACGGGATGAAGTTTAACATCTCCAGATGCAGTAAGACTATTTGGTCGGTTTGATATACAACTTTTCCTGTTTCCCCCTGGCTTTGTGTCTTGTTTACGAGAACATGAACTTCGGACGAGTGCACATCGTTCAGTGTCATCTCCTCAGCTCTTCCTCTCGATTCGTCGCCCAGGGGGTGTCCAGTACTACCTTGGCTCGCTAAGTGAAATGGGTGATGTCTCTGGTTGGTTTGGATATATCCAGTTTTACTTTCGACCTCCACATTTTTTCTTCGGTTATTTTTTTTGTAAATCTTTATTTTTGGTGCATTGTCAATGATACAAACATAAGTACATTTGCCACAACAGCATAGTCATGAGGTACATTCACATTTCGGTTGTCCCATAGGTTGGGCTGAATTGAGCTGTGCACTTTTTATATCTACTTGGGCTATGTAGTTATAGCTAGGGGGTCTAGCTGTGCCAGTGGTGGGCATGATGTATATGGGGATAAACACCAAGAGACAAAAAAGATTTCAGACTTAATGGGTGTTACCACCCCTTAGGTCTTCTATCTTTAAGAGTGCAGCGCTGTATGATATGAGAAAACACAGTGAATTACCTGTGATTCTAAGACAATTATCCTTTATATTCTCCAATGTAATATACATACAAAAGAAAACAAAAATATATACAGATAATTGTGCAGTATATCTAATACTTGGTAAAGAGTTTAGTGAGTAACAGATATATACACTCACATTTTTTAGAGCCTTTTCAAGTGAATTAGGCTCTAAACTTCCGTGCGTCTGTGTCTTTAAGGGTAGATCACACGACCCCTCTCTCCAGGTTAAGTGTGTATTTTCCTCTCCCCAACGTATATAAAAGACACAGAATTATCCAACTAAGTGTAGCATCCTTTGTAATATTTTCGTACACTTAAATAATAAATTAAAGTGCTCACCTTATTTAGAGCCTTTTGGTAACTGGCTCTAAGTATATAGGCCTAGTGTCAATTTGTGGGGTGACACTGCCCCTTCCCTGGAATCACTGGTACTGGATACAGTGGATTGTTTAAAATGAAGAAAATTTATTACAGAGTATATAGAATTAATATAAAAATTTCTAGAAAATAAAAAATAAATAAGAACAAAGTATTGCAAGTATTTAGTGGTTTGGGAAAAATGATGAGTCCACTTTAAAAGCCAAAACGCGTTTCGCCGGTAAAAACGGCTTCCTCAGTCAGCTTGTGGGTTTCCTCTGGGTGTCCTCTGTTTTGAGCGTTCAAAATCCCGCCGAAAAAGTCGTCCTCCAATCGTGTGAGTCCTTGCGTCACGTGATGCGGCTAAAAAGCCGTCGCGTCACTTCCGGGTTTTCGGCACTACAGAGTCCATAGTGCTTTGCGCTCAGCGCGGCACTTCCGGTTTTCGTCCGATCTGTCACAGGGGACTTAGTCCGCAATGGGAGGATTAATCAGTCTATATTTGAGCCTCCTTAGGCTCATACATAGTTTAGAATAGAATAAAAAGACATACATAATTAAAGGTTGTAATGTGCTGTTCTTTTTATACGTTGTATATGAACAAGCAAATATATTTAAGCTTATTAATTCCTTTATATACAGTTATGTGCAAAGCATGCAAGTCTTGAAAATTGTCAGGATCGTGACAGGGATCCAACACGCAGAATACAAACAGGAGATAGGTACGTATACCGGACCTTAGAATGGCCGGACTAACGTAAGGAGAAAGCAAAGAATGGTCAGAGACAAGCCGAGGTCGAGGGAACGAGAGAGTAGGTAAGCGAGAGACAAGCCGAGTCAAAAGGACAAGAGAGGAAAGCAGGGTCAAAAATACAAGCCGAGTCAGGAACCAAAAGACAATAGAGGTAAGAGCACTGAGTGACCAGACTAGCTAGAACCACGACAGGGCAATGAATCATTCCACAAAACCTTCTTTTATACCTTGGCTCTTTAACTGTTGGCTCCGCCCCCAACGAGTCCTGATTCGTTGTTCGGCACTTAGTTGCCGTGATTGACGGGTCGGAACGTGATTGCCGTCATGACGTCGGCTACTGAGCGCCGCGTCATAAAAGGAGGCGGAGCTATCGCGGCCGGCGTGTAAACGGCCGGGAGGAGTGCGAGGATCGGGTGAGTCAGCCCCCCTAGGAGGATGGACGTCTAGGTGTCTAACCTCCTCCGAGGTAGACACCAAAGGTAACCTGACAAAAATAAACAGAGAATAAGAAGGGAAAATGACTTGTGTTTTAAAAGTGCATTATGATGAAACTCTATTTATATAAACATATGATTTCAACTGCTATTTTTTCTTATTATCAAAAACATATAGAATTCATATGAAATGAGTACACTTGCTTGTATGTTATTTAGAGTAGTAATAACTCATTTATAAAAACATGCAGAATAGCGGACCCAGTAAAAAGCAGTGTATTTTATAAAAAGTGACATAACTCAAAGTCAGCATTTAACCCCATAGGTGCTAGAGTATTGAGATTGAAGATCCATTTTGTTTCGATTTTTCCCAATTTTTTAATTTCATCTTCCCCTCTCCAGTTGAGTGTAATTTTCTGGATGGCCATAAAATCTAGAAATTGTGGGTCTTTATTATGCACTAGGCTAAAATGTTCTGAAACACTGTGTTTGTCGTATCCTTTTCTGATGTTTCTAATGTGTTCATTGATTCGTGTTTGTAGGGGGCGTTTCGTTCTACCAACATAGAATAAATTGCAAGAACACTTTAAAACGTATATAACCCTCTTGGAAAAACATGTGATCATTTGGCGTATCTTGTATTTCTTCTCCCCTTTTGGGTCATAGAATTCTGTAATGTGCCTTTTTGTGCTTTTTGTGCTTCTACAAGCTAGACACTGTCCACAACCAAAAAAACCTTCTTTCTGAAAGAAGGGGGTGGGTGTATTTTCTTTAATATGATTATGTGTCAATTTTTGTTTTAGGTTAGGAGCTCCTCTATATACTAATTTCGGTCTCTCTGGTAATATAGAGTGTAGCATAGGATCGTTCCTTAGCATAGGCCAATGTTTGTTTATTATTTGTTTAATTTTATGGCTTTCTTGATTAAAATTACAAATAAATGGCAAATTCATGTTCGTATTGATGCTTTTTGGTTTATATTTTAGCAATGAGGTTCTTTCCATGGTTTTAACTTCTTCAATAGTATTTATGAGAGAGGTTTCTTCATACCCTTTTTCCATGAAATCTTGTTTAATTTTAATGGCCTGTATCTCAAAAGTGCTTTGATCAGTGCAGTTTCTACGAACTCTCATAAGTTGTGCTTTAGGTATATTTTTTAACCAAGGAGAAAAATGACAACTGTTTAGGTAGATGTAATTATTTACATCTACCGGTTTAAAAAAAGTTTTGGTCTTAATGCTGTTGTCTTCTATAAAAATAGTTAAGTCTAAAAAATTGACACTTTCTTTGCTGTATTCTGTGGTTAATGTCACTCCCCAATCATTTGTGTTTAGAGAGGTTAAAAATGTTTTTAAAAGATCCACTGAACCGTTCCAGATTAAAAAAATATCGTCTATGTACCGCTTATAGGAGACAAGGCTCGCTCCCCACTCTAAATTATTGTCTATAAATTGTGTTTCCCAGTAGGCCATGAATAGATTTGCGTAGCTCGGAGCGAACCTTGTCCCCATAGCGGTACCGACTTTCTGTAGAAAGAATTCATTGTTGAACCAAATAGGTTTGACACTTTAACAGATAGACACGATAAGGATGATTTTTTTCAGGAGGGACGCCAGAAAGGCAAATACAAAGTAGTACAATCCCCTCAGGACATCTCCTCACCTCTACATACCCCCCCCAAAAGACAAAGAAATTTAAGGGGAGAGGAACTCGGGGAGGAAAGACACTTAGGAAGGTAAATAAAGTAATCACCCAGACCAAATCCATTATTTTTAACAGGTGACCCTATACCAAAGGCACAACAAAAAATCCTCAACAAAGGACTAAAATTTGTACCTACACAACCACTAAATAAGTTTGACATATTTATAGACCTTAATAGATATAAAAGACAATTATGCCTAAAAAAGTGTTTTATGAGAACAGACAAATCAATTAATCCAACTAGTAACTCTAAATATATACACACGGATTTGAAAGCAAAATCCACTTTTTTCCCGAATAATTTCATATCTAAAGAAATGACCACCTTCGAAAAATCAGTAATGCAGGATATAAACAAAATAAAACCCAAAAATAAGAAATATATGAACCTAAGTAAAGAAGAATGGCTAGCCTTGAAAGCATTACAGAAAGATAAAAATAAGGTTATAAAACCAGCGGATAAAGGTGGAGGGATTGTCATTATGAAAACGGAGGATTACCTCAGAGAAGGACTTAGATTAGTAGAAGACACCGTGACATATCAGAAATTAAACGGAGATCCAACAATCAGTATCAAAAATAAGTTTGACAATCTATTGAGTAAAGGAAAAGAAATAGAAATACTAAACGAAAAGGAATATAAGTATATCAACATTGCTAAACCAAAAATCCCAGTTTTATATCACCTTCCTAAAATTCATAAACATTTAACCAACCCTCCAGGTAGACCGATAGTCTCAGGGATAGATTCTGTATCCAGCAGGCTATCGGAATACCTAGACAAATGTCTACAACCTCTGGTTCAAAAAACTCCAAATTATCTAAAAGATACATTAAACATTATACAAACACTACAGCACATTAAATGGGAATCCAACTATATCCTAGTAACGGCTGATGTTGGTTCCCTTTACACCATTACTTCACACACGAAAGGGCTAGAAGCAGTAGAATTTTTTCTTAAACAGGATAACACTTATCCAGAAGAACAAATAAGTTTTATTATGGAAGGAATAGATCTTATTCTTCATAATAATTATTTTTGGTTCAACAATGAATTCTTTCTACAGAAAGTCGGTACCGCTATGGGGACAAGGTTTGCTCCGAGCTACGCAAATCTATTCATGGCCTACTGGGAAACACAATTTATAGACAATAATTTAGAGTGGGGAGCGAGCCTTGTCTCCTATAAGCGGTACATAGACGATATTTTTTTAATCTGGAACGGTTCAGTGGATCTTTTAAAAACATTTTTAACCTCTCTAAACACAAATGATTGGGGAGTGACATTAACCACAGAATACAGCAAAGAAAGTGTCAATTTTTTAGACTTAACTATTTTTATAGAAGACAACAGCATTAAGACCAAAACTTTTTTTAAACCGGTAGATGTAAATAATTACATCTACCTAAACAGTTGTCATTTTTCTCCTTGGTTAAAAAATATACCTAAAGCACAACTTATGAGAGTTCGTAGAAACTGCACTGATCAAAGCACTTTTGAGATACAGGCCATTAAAATTAAACAAGATTTCATGGAAAAAGGGTATGAAGAAACCTCTCTCATAAATACTATTGAAGAAGTTAAAACCATGGAAAGAACCTCATTGCTAAAATATAAACCAAAAAGCATCAATACGAACATGAATTTGCCATTTATTTGTAATTTTAATCAAGAAAGCCATAAAATTAAACAAATAATAAACAAACATTGGCCTATGCTAAGGAACGATCCTATGCTACACTCTATATTACCAGAGAGACCGAAATTAGTATATAGAGGAGCTCCTAACCTAAAACAAAAATTGACACATAATCATATTAAAGAAAATACACCCACCCCCTTCTTTCAGAAAGAAGGTTTTTTTGGTTGTGGACAGTGTCTAGCTTGTAGAAGCACAAAAAGCACAAAAAGGCACATTACAGAATTCTATGACCCAAAAGGGGAGAAGAAATATAAGATACGCCAAATGATTACATGTTTTTCCAAGAGGGTTATATACGTTTTAAAGTGTTCTTGCAATTTATTCTATGTTGGTAGAACGAAACGCCCCCTACAAACATGAATAAATGAACACATTAGAAACATCAGAAAAGGATACGACAAACACAGTGTTTCAGAACATTTTAGCCTAGTGCATAATAAAGACCCACAATTTCTAGATTTTATGGCCATCCAGAAAATTACACTCAACTGGAGAGGGGAAGATGAAATTAAAAAATTGGGAAAAATCGAAACAAAATGGATCTTCAATCTCAATACTCTAGCACCTATGGGGTTAAATGCTGACTTTGAGTTATGTCACTTTTTATAAAATACACTGCTTTTTACTGGGTCTGCTATTCTGCATGTTTTTATAAATGAGTTATTACTACTCTAAATAACATACAAGCAAGTGTACTCATTTCATATGAATTCTATATGTTTTTGATAATAAGAAAAAATAGCAGTTGAAATCATATGTTTATATAAATAGAGTTTCATCATAATGCACTTTTAAAACACAAGTCATTTTCCCTTCTTATTCTCTGTTTATTTTCAAGACTTGCATGCTTTGCACATAACTGTATATAAAGGAATTAATAAGCTTAAATATATTTGCTTGTTCATATACAACGTATAAAAAGAACAGCACATTACAACCTTTAATTATGTATGTCTTTTTATTCTATTCTAAACTATGTATGAGCCTAAGGAGGCTCAAATATAGACTGATTAATCCTCCCATTGCGGACTAAGTCCCCTGTGACAGATCGGACGAAAACCGGAAGTGCCGCGCTGAGCGCAAAGCACTATGGACTCTGTAGTGCCGAAAACCCGGAAGTGACGCGACGGCTTTTTAGCCGCATCACGTGACGCAAGGACTCACACGATTGGAGGACGACTTTTTCGGCGGGATTTTGAACGCTCAAAACAGAGGACACCCAGAGGAAACCCACAAGCTGACTGAGGAAGCCGTTTTTACCGGCGAAACGCGTTTTGGCTTTTAAAGTGGACTCATCATTTTTCCCAAACCACTAAATACTTGCAATACTTTGTTCTTATTTATTTTTTATTTTCTAGAAATTTTTATATTAATTCTATATACTCTGTAATAAATTTTCTTCATTTTAAACAATCCACTGTATCCAGTACCACAATTATCTGTATATATTTTTGTTTTCTTTTGTATGTATATTACATTGGAGAATATCAAGGATAATTGTCTTAGAATCACAGGTAATTCACTGTGTTTTCTCATATCATACAGCGCTGCACTCTTAAAGATAGAAGACCTAAGGGGTGGTAACACCCATTAAGTCTGAAATCTTTTTTGTCTCTTGGTGTTTATCTTTGTATGGTGGGTTTTTAGGAGTACCCATAGAGTGTATACAGCAGCTATACTACACTGTTCATATTTACCACTCAGCGCCACATATTCCACACCTATTGTTAATATATTTAATATGATGTATATGCAGTGGTGTATCCTGGTTTTGTGCTGCCCTAGGCAGGACAAAACTCAGGCACCCCCCCACGCCACCCCCATTGCGCCACCGCCACCCAATCTTCCCCCCTGCTCCGCCTTCTAAATACACACACATTCACTGACAGATACGCATTCACTAGCTAACAGAAACACACACTCACTAACAGACACACACACTCACAGGCAAACACACACACTAACAGACATCCACACTAACAGACACACACACTACACTAACATACATACACTAACATTAACATACACACTAACAGACACATACACTAACATACACACACTAACACTAACATACACACTAACACTAACACACACACACACTAACTAACAGACACTAACACTAACAGACACACTAGCACTAACAGACACACTAACAGACACACACCTAACACACACACACACTAACAGACACACACACTAACAGACACACACTAACAGACACACACACTAACAGACACACACACTAACAGACACACACTAACAGACACACACTAACAGACATCCACACACACTAACACACACACACTAACATACACACACTAACATACATACACACACTAACATACTAACAGACATCCACACACACACTAACATACACACACTAACAGACACACACACTAACACTAACATACACACACTCTAACACTAACATACACACACACTAACATACACACACACTAACACTAACATACACACTAAGACACACTAACATACACACTAAGACACACTAACACTAACATACACACTAACACTTAACATACACACACTAACACTTAACATACACACACTAACACTAACATACACACTAACACTAACAGACATCCACACACACACACACACTAACATACACACACTAACACTAACATACACACACTAACACTAACAGACACACACTAACACTAACAGACACACACTAACAGACACACACTAACACTAACAGACACACACTAACACTAACACACACACACTAACATACACACACTAACACTAACAGACACACACTAACACTAACAGACACACACA
>OW240916.1:69351412-69376977 GCA_933207985.1 Pelobates cultripes | reverse complement strand
AGAGTTGAAGAAATAATGGAAGTGCACTCAACCCTTCATCCAGGATCCAGGGTGCTCCACTGGACAAGTCCCAGTACCAGAATGGACCAAATATGAAATTGTTAATTGTAGAAAATAATCCAGGCACTCCAACGAATTCCAAAGTGGGCAATTTTATTAGAACCAGAAGCGACACAGCAACTTTTCAACCCCTCAGTGGCTTGATAAAGACCCTGAGGGGTTGAAACGTTGCTGTGTCGCTTCTGGTTCTAATAAAATTGCCTACTTTGGAATTCGTTGAAGTGCCTGGATTATTTTCTACAATTAACAATTAGTATAGAGTTGAGCGGACACCTGGATGTTCGGGTTCGCCGAGTTCGGCTGAATGTAGTCAAAAAGTTCGAGTTCGGGCTCAAACTTGACCCCAAACCCCATTGAAGTCAACTTTTGGGCACTAAAATGCCTATACAAAGTCCTGGAAAGGGCTAGAGGGTTGCAAAAGGAAGTAAAATGGGGGTAAGAGTAGGACAAGTGCCCTGCAAACAAATGTGGAGAGGGAAATCACTTAAAATAACACAACATACCTAAAAATTAAAAATACAGCTGAGACATAAAATAGCACTAGATGGAATCTTTGATTTTAGCTTTGGAAGAACATAAATCAAAATCTAAAGCATGGCTGTCAAGAGAATCAGAATTATTCATTTGAGAGAGGGTTGGAGTGCAGGGTATTCTCTTTCATTGTTCAAACTGAGCTCAACTCCTGAAGCATGGAGAAAAAGCCTTCACAAGCCTCTGCTATTGTGTACGTAGTTTATACTAAGTGACCCATAGGTTGAGGAGGCAGTGACCGTGGCGGTGTAGATGGAAGCGGCGGTGGAGAAGGAGGAGGTAGCCAACACTGTTTTTTTTATTTTTTTTATTGGGGTAGCCCTCAAAATATTGGGACCTATAAAAAAAGAAGCATTAGGTTTTTAAAACTGTCCGTCTCCACCAGACGGAATGACAGCATTTCAACGGCCAGTAATTATGAAATGATGTCATTCAGGGCCAGGGATCGCGAGTGGGTAGGGGGGTATTTCCTCTTTCTCTCCAGTGTTTGGGAGATGCTTGGGGACGGTGGCGGACGTGGTGGTGTTGCTGCCAAATCCTCTGTTTGCGAGGTGGCAGGTGCCGCTGTCACTCCAGAGTTGGAGGAAGAGGCCAAGACAGCAGCAGAAGAGGAAGCAGGAGGAGCCGGAGACCTTTATTGGTTTTGGAGGTGCTTACTCCACTGCAGCTCGTGCTTTGCATGTAGATGCCTGGTTATGCAGGTTGTGCTCAGGTTTAGCACGTTTATGCCTCGCTTCAGGCTCTGATTGCACAGCGTGCAAACCACTAGTGTCTTGTCGTCAGCACATTGTCTGAATAACTGCCACACCAGGGAAATCCTTGGAGCTGGCTTTGGTGTGCTCGGTCCCTGGGTGCGGTGGGCAGTAGCAGGCGTACTGTCTAGGGGACGGCCGCTCCGCTTTTGCACCCTGCTCTAGGAGGAGGAGGTGGATGTGGAGTAGGAGGTTGAGGAGGCGGTGACCGTGGCGGTGTAGGTGGAAGCGGCGGTGGAGGCGGAGGAGGTAGCCAACACTGTTTTTTATTTGTTTGTTTGTTTTTTTTTGTTTTGTTTTTATTGGGGTAGCCCCCAAAATATTGGGACATATAAGAAAAGAAACATTTGCAGCCTGCGGTGCATTTCTTATAGTCCAATAATGCCATCAGTTTTTTAAAACTGTCCGTCTCCACCAGATGGAATGACAGCATTTTAAGGCCATGAATTTTGAAATGCTGGCATTCAGGGCCAGGAATCGTGGGTGGGTAGGAGGGTACTTCCTTTTTCTCTCCAGTGTTTGGGAGATGGACAGCTGAACGCTTCCATGGGACAGTGTTGAAATGCCGGACAATAGTGTACCTGGCCTATGCTGGTGCAGGATCCCTCCGAGCCACTTGTGAATCACTGGCCTAATAACCATGGTAATAACCCATCTTCTTCCTGTGCCACATCCTCTTCCATCATCGCCCAAAGCATTTTTTCAAGGAGACATAGAAGAGGGATAGTTAGGCTGAGAATGGCATCATTGGCATTGGCCATGTTGGTGGAGTACTCGAAACATTGCAACATGGCACACAGGTCTCGCATGGAGGCCCACTCATTGGTGGTGAAGTGGTGCTGTTCTGCAGAGCGACTGACCTGTGCGTGCTGCAGCTGAAACTCCACTATCGCCTGCTGCTGCTCACATAGTCTCTCCAGCATGTGCAAGATGGAGTTCCACCTTGTGTGTACATCGCATATGAGGCAGTGAGCGGGAAGGCTGAAGTTACGCTGCAGCGCAGACAGGCGAGCAGTAGCAGGGTGAGAACGCAGAAAGTGCGCACAGCCGCTACAGTGAAACTGCGAATGGCTCATTAAATCAGTTATGGTTCCTTTGATTGCTCCATCTGTTACTTGGATAACTGTGGTAATTCTAAAACTAATACATACCGACGAGCGCTAGAGGACGGCCGATCCGCTTTTGCACCCTGCTCACTCTTATGCTGTGCTGGTGCCTCTGTGCGACCACCGCCTCTTCCTCCAAACTGCACATATCACTCGCATGACCTTCATTCCATGTGGGGTCTAGGACCTCATCATCCTCCACATCATCTTCCACGCACTCTTCAACCCTGCCCTCCTTGCCGGTCTGCACACTGCCGAAAGCCAGAGCAGTTGGCACCTGTATTTTTCCAGCATGTAAAGTCTGCAAAGGACATATGGAAATTGTTTTAGAATTGTATCCAGGCAATAGTTTTCCCTATAAACTGACCTCTCAGTTTGACTTGTGAGGGTATTGCCCCAGAATTACAATATTGTTTAAGTACCTCTTAGCTATTGATAACTGGTTTAAATCTACAGGGAGTGCAGAATTATTAGGCAAGTTGTATTTTTGAGGATTAATTTTATTATTGAACAACAACCATGTTCTCAATGAACCCAAAAAACTCATTAATATCAAAGCTGAATATTTTTGGAAGTAGTTTTTAGTTTGTTTTTAGTTATAGCTATGTTAGGGGGATATCTGTGTGTGTAGGTGACTATTACTGTGCATAATTATTAGGCAACTTAACAAAAAACAAATATATACCCATTTCAATTATTTATTATTACCAGTGAAACTAATATAACATCTCAACATTCACAAATATACATTTCTGACATTCAAAAACAAAACAAAAACAAATCAGTGACCAATATAGCCACCTTTCTTTGCAAGGACACTCAAAAGCCCGCCATCCATGGATTCTGTCAGTGTTTTGATCTGTTCACCATCAACATTGCGTGCAGCAGCAACCACAGCCTCCCAGACACTGTTCAGAGAGGTGTACTGTTTTCCCTCCTTGTAAATCTCACATTTGATGATGGACCACAGGTTCTCAATGGGTTCAGATCAGGTGAACAAGGAGGCTATGTCATTAGATTTTCTTCTTTTATACCCTTTCTTGCCAGCCACGCTGTGGAGTACTTGGACGCGTGTGATGGAGCATTGTCCTGCATGAAAATCATGTTTTTCTTGAAGGATGCAGACTTCTTCCTGTACCACTGTTTGAAGAATGTGTCTTCCAGGAACTGGCAGTAGGACTGGGAGTTGAGCTTGACTCCATCCTCAACCCGAAAAGGCCCCACAAGCTCATCTTTGATGATACCAGCCCAAACCAGTACTCCACCTCCACCTTGCTGGCGTCTGAGTCGGACTGGAGCTCTCTGCCCCTTACCAATCCAGCCACGGGCCCATCCATCTGGCCCATCAAGACTCACTCTCATTTCATCAGTTCATAAAACCTTAGAAAAATCAGTCTTGAGATATTTCTTGACCCAGTCTTGACGTTTCAGCTTGTGTGTCTTGTTCAGTGGTGGTCGTCTTTCAGCCTTTCTTACCTTGGCTATGTCTCTGAGTATTGCACACCTTGTGATTTTGGGCACTCCAGTGATGTTGCAGCTCTGAAATATGGCCAAACTGGTGGCAAGTGGCATCGTGGCAGCTGCACGCTTGACTTTTCTCAGTTCATGGGCAGTTATTTTGCGCCTTGGTTTTTCCACACGCTTCTTGCGACCCTGTTGACTATTTGAATGAAACGCTTGATTGTTCGATGATCACGCTTCAGAAGCTTTGCAATTTTAAGAGTGCTGCATCCCTCTGCAAGATATCTCACTATTTTTGACTCTTCTGAGCCTGTCAAGTCCTTCTTTTGACCCATTTTGCCAAAGGAAAGGAAGTTGCCTAATAATTATGCACACCTGATATAGGGTGTTAATGTCATTAGACCACACCCCTTCTCATTACAGAGATGCACATCACCTAATATGCTTAATTGGTAGTAGGCTTTCGAGCCTATACAGCTTGGAGTAAGACAACATGCATAAAGAGGATGATGTGGTCAAAATACAAATTTGCCTAATAATTCTGCACTCACTGTAGAAGCTTGTTATCTGGTAGTTTGTAGTGTAGAAAATATCAATCTGTTTTCTATCACTCAGATCTGTTTAACAAGTGTTGTAGGTGTGAAACAATATTACAAGTGACCGATGTAGTAAATTAGATTCAAAGTTCCATTTGCAAAAAAAAAATCTCACCCATCTTCTGTGGGTTATTGCATTTTTAAGATGTAGACTTATTGTATCACACTAGCCATGCACACGTAGATTGTCTGGCACGTTGTTTTGGTGTTTGGTTTTTAACTTTGTAGTTGTGTTTTTACACAATATAGAAATGTATATTAATGCTTCTGTATATGAAGCGATCACAATAACACTTATTTTTCACTTTTTTAAAAAGTCTTTAGACTTTCTTGAGAAGCGGTAACTAGCCAGTGTTGCACACATACACCAGATATGAAGTGCACACCCCAAATGTACTATTTAGCACCTAAAGAATTTGAATGTTTAAAAATGCCCTGTAAGCACAGTATTTGACGGTTCTATTTGACTCTCAGATATGAAGTGCAGGCCCCAAATTTACTATTTCATTTACTATTTGACTCTCAGATATGAAGTGCACCGCAGGCCGCACATGTACTATTTAGCACCTAAAGAATTCGAATTTTTAAAACTGCAATGTAAGCACAGTATTTGACGGTTCTATTTCACTCTCAGATATGAAGTGCAGGCCCCAAATTTACTATTTAGCACCAAAAAAATTGTGAATTAGGCAAACTGCAATGTCACAGCAGTATTTGACAGTTCTATTTGACTCTTAGATATGAAGTGCAGGCGCCAAATTTACTTTTTAGTACCTAAAGAATTTAAATTTTTAAAACTGCAATGTAAGCACAGTATTTGACAGTTCTATTTGACTCTCAGATATGAAGTGCACGCCACAAATGTACTTTTTAGCATAAAAAAAATTTGAATTAGGCAAACTGCAATGTCACAGCAGTATTTGACGGTTCTATTTGACTCTCAGATATGAAGTGCATCGCAGGCCACACATGTACTATTTAGCACCAAAAAGTTTGATTTTTTTAAGCCAACAATGTAACAGTAGTATTTAAGGGTTTTATTGGACTGCAAGAAATGCAGTACACAAATGTACTATTTAGCACCAAATAAATTGCAGTATTTAAAAATGCCTAGATGTTGCCCACTGAGCTACCAGAACAGGATAAAAGTAATGTGCCTGGCACACATGCAGTTGCAAGTGCACTGCACTCTCTGTGGCACTGGACTCGGGGCAGGGTACAAAAATGTAGTATTATAGCACCTACAAAAATAATCGCTGTAGTTTGCAGATTCAACACCAGAATTCTTTCCTAATCTGTCCCTAACAGCTGCAGAATCCTCTCTCTACACTAATAAGAGCTCATGTGCGTGCAGCGCTACGCAACTCCAGCTTATATATAGAGGCTGGGTCACATGCTGCACTGGACAATCACAGCCATGCCATTAGTAGGCATGGCTGCGATGGCTTCTAAGAGCACACGAGTCAAACGCTTGTTGATTGGCTGCCCTGCAGCCTTTCAAAACGCGCCATTAAATTGCCGAACACCGAACTCCAACCCGAACATACACTGATATGTCCGTGTTCGGGTCCAGGGTCCAAAAAACTTAATGTTCGGTACGAACCCGAACTTTACAGTCTGGGTTCGCTCAACTCTATCTTAGTATAAAGCCTCCATAAATATGAAAGGGTGAAAATATAAGGGGCAAATAAAGTAAAGAAAAGTAATAAATGTAAATTCTAATCAGAAGCCTATATAGAAAGTTATGTAAAGTTAAGCCATGTATGAAAAGTGTATGTATTTGAATGTAGTAGTGAATGTACATGTATATGTAATAGTATGGTCAATATGTAAATGTTTTTTACGTATTTCATTCTCTAAAAGAGAATATATGTATTTTGATAACATTTCAAAAATAAGACATTTTTAAAAAAGCTGAAAGTCTGCACTTCAATTACATCACAGCTGTTTCATTTCAAAACCATTGTGGTGGCGTACAGAGCCAAAATTCAGAAAATTATATGTAGACATATATGTGTATATAGTTGACCCTCCCATCACTCTCTTTATTACACGCCTACTGCATAGTAGGTTCCGGCACACCACAACCAGCTGTTGTTATTAACTATCATATTTATTACTATTTATGTGCTATCTAACTCTTACGCCAATATTGCCCCCTGATCACAAATATATATATATATATATATATATATACATAAACATATTTGTTTTTAAAATGTACTTTATGTAGCATATGTATATATTTGAGCATACTACTTATAAGTTATACAATTATATTTAGCCTCCAGAAAGAAATGAATCATAACATATTTATCTTTTCATTAATATTCTGCACACAATGGTCTATTATGCAAAACTCATATGACTACTGCAATGAAGTATTTCATGCAACCTTATTCTATAGTGGCTTTATATATTTTCCTTGACAATCACCTCTTTGTGACACCAAGGTATTTTATTCTTACGTTAGTTTCAACATGAGTCAGACCTGTTTTCATATTGCATCAAGGACATCTCAGCTATATGAACAGTTACATAATCAACATTATTTTAGTAACTATTGGTTACCTACTATTCATGCACAATGAAAGGGCACAATGCAATATTTTTTTATATTTGTGCATCAAATATAAGGAAAAATATTAACTTCCAGCAGAAAATCAAAGATATTTACAAACATTATTATGCAGAGCTCTATATAACAAATGAACCCTGTAGTATCTTCCTTCCAAAATTTCTCTTTACCAGAAGATGGAATCCAACATGGTCAACAGTGCATGAGTGGCAGGTGATGCTGTCTAAGCATGTCTGAAGGTTAATTTAGAAACTGAAGAGTTATTGTATAACTGCTTTTTTATAGATGCAGTTCTCTTCTTTAAAGAGGTAAACATGTACTTATGTGCATAGCTGTGCGCACGGGACCCAACACAGGAGGGGGCCCGGTGGTGTGCACACAATGCCGTCGGGTGCGAGGCCCCTCCCGTCAGTCTGCCCTGACAGAAATCCAGCCTCAGTCTGCAGCTCTGCCGGGAGTGAGCTGCAGACTGAGGTGTCTCGCGGTCTCCAGCCTGTCAGAGCGAGACTCGCCATGTGGTCTGCAGCTCACTCCCGGCAGAGCTGCAGACTGAAGAGAGAGTGCACCCACTGGACCACCAGGGCAGATATTTAAACCCCCCTCTGTCCCCTGTCACTCACTGCCCCCCCACCGTACCCCCTGTCACTGACCCTCTACCCCCAACCCCTGTCACTGCCTCTCCACACCCAACCCCTGTCACTGCCCCTCCACTCCCCCCACCCCTGTCATTGCCCCTCTTCCCCCCACCCCTGTCACTACCCCTCTACCTCCCTAACCCCTGTCACTATACCTCTACCACCAACCCCTGTCTCTGACCTTCTAGCCCCAACCCATGTCAATTGCCCCTCTGCAACGCCCCCTAACCCATGCCGCCTCTCCACCCCCAACCCATGCTCTTCACTGTCTCTACCCCTAACCCCTGTCACCGCCCTCCACTCCCTCCCACCCCCCAATACTGCCCCACTACCCCCACCCCTGTCACTGCCCCTCTGGCACCCCCAACCCCTGTCACTACCTCCCTTAATCCCTGTCACTGCCCCCTCTACCCCTCTAACCCCCTGTCATCACCGTCTCCCTCCACTCCACCTCTTGTCATCACTCGCCCCTCCACCCCCACCCTGTCACTGCCTCTACCCAACCAACCCTGTCACTCTACTTAACCCCCTGTCACTGCCCCTCTACCCCCCTAACCCCTGTCACTAACCGTCTACCCCTGCTACCTCCTGTCACTGCCCCTCCTACCCCTGTCCCTCTACCCCAACCCCTATCGATGCCCCTCCGCCCCCTAACCCCCTGTCGCTGCCCCTTCATCCCCCTAACCCCTGTCGCCCACACAGTGCACCCCTCACAATCATATACACTGCACCCCTTACACACTGCACCGCTCACAATCACACACACACTGCACCTATGTATATTTGTATTTGTGTGTGTGTGTGTATGTATGTATATGTATGTGTATATAAAAATACATATACACGCGGCATGTGTGTTTGTGCTTTAGGGTGCACACCCTAATGAAACAGGCTGCGCATGCCTATGCTTATGTGCAAGCTGAAATGCCAAAACACACATGGCTTTAAAGTAAACTTGCACCAAGTTTCAAGAACTGCAAGATCATTTTATACAATCAGACTCTGGGTGTAACTCAAGAGAAAAAAATTGTTGTCTTTTTTCCCCAAGTGTCCTCCTGATGGTCACTAACAGGATTATTCACTAAAGTGGAATTGAAAGTGAACTCAATATGTGATATTCAAATTTAAGATCAAAATAGCCTAATTGGAAACATTTCCTAGGTCAGCTATTCTTCCATTTTGGCTACTATGGCCTTCAATTTGAAATTCACTTTAAATTCTCACTTTAGTGAATAACCCTATAAGATAAACCTAGGCGTTGACAGATTCTCAGTAAAAACAAACAGAACGTTACCTGTGCTCTGGCCTAAATCCCTATGTACAGTTAAACAAAATGGAGGCTCTTTAGTTGACAGATTTTTGTTGTTTTGGTTACCATGTAGAAAGGTAAAACATTATATAGTCCAAAAACATTTTTTTTCTGTCTGATAAATGATTCTAAAAAACTGGAGATCATGCTGTTATATTTAATATATTGTTTTGCAAGTTGTAACCACACCATCCCTTTGCATCAATTGCTTTTAACAACAACCAGCCTCAGCCAGAATCATACTAAGCATTGTAGGATTTTTATGCCAGAAAAGGTAGACACAACAGAGTAGATTGTTTTATTTTTTTCTCTCACCTCCTAGGTGCAGAGGTCAATATCCAGAACCAATGTCTTTTCTTGATCAGGTGGTTAGACAGTTGAATTGCTGATTTCTATGGTTTGAAATAAACTTGGACTCTTTCCAGTGCTGTCCTCAAATCTCAGCAGCATTGCTAATAGACAGTTCACATTCTAACATTATTATTGTCAATTTTATCCAACCTGGAAGACAATGATTGGCCAGGACTGCTAGAGATTGATAAACTGTAGGGAATTTGCTGCTGTAAATAACCAGTTTAAAGCTATTGTTTTTATGGAGGTATAACCATATCTGAATTTGTTGTTCTGGATAGTAAGTCTGGATTTGTATCTGTTTTTGTGTACTGGAATGGATATATCCACACACTAGATCAAGAACATCATGGCTTTAAAAAAAAGTGTTACTAAATATGTATTCATGCTAGTTTAGTTTTATAATTTTGGCTCAATCCCCTTTGTGTCAGCAAGAAAAAAAAATGCTTTCTTATCCACGATCTGTGCTTTCTTTTGTTTTAAAGAGTAATGTTAATAGTGCGGTTTTGGAAAGCATTTTGATGCTAAATGTAATTATGCAAAGTGTTGCCAAATTTTAATATACATATTAAACATTCTGCGCACAATACTATACCTTGTCTGTTGTCGGCTCATATTTCTAGAAGTCATTTCTACTGCACTTCCTTTGAATTTCATCTCATCAAAATTCTGCCTTTTATCATATCATCACTGTCATGAAAAGCACAGTCTTTTGATGCAAAGTGTAATTTGCCTATAGGAATGCCATCCTTTAATGAAACAGCTTTGTCTGTATGCAATTGTAATTCAACAGAAGCTTTCAAAACTTTAAAATAGTGTCCTTTTCTTCTAAAGACATCACAATTGCAACCTCAGTTTATCATGAGTGTAAATTTTGATCCCTGTTGCATAGTCACCATTGTTCAGCATTTACCTTCAAATTTTAGCTTTAGCCTTCAGTGTTTGTAAACGTATCCATCATCTATTTGATTATTTTCCGGCAAAATTAGTTAAGTCAACAAGAAAAATGGAATAAGCCTAAAGAAGAGTTGTCATTGTCTATTTGTTTTTTTGGGAAAGTCTTGCATACAAATCTTGAATGCTACTGCGACAATAATAAATGGCCCGATAATTTTAAGAGGTCCCTTTGGATCTGAGTTGGACTTGCACTTGAACAATACTGTACCACCTGATCCTCAGGGATTGTAATGCCTCGGACTTGTGTCCATACAGACAATGAATACTGGCAGTGAGATTAGAGACTTCTTGCACTGCAGATGTAATATAGTTTAAAATGATTTGTGAAGTGTTTTGTAAGTGTAGCATTGTATCCTGATATTCATCTCACTATGTAACTTTATGTAACTCTACCCTTATGCATGATGTTTTAGGGCATGTGCAGGTGATGTATTTTTCTAAGTTCTACTTTTGTGTATGGATCTATTTCTGTTGTGACTCAGCTGTCTTGTCCCTTTTTGCCAAAGTGCCATTTTTGCTGTTAAATCTATTTGTAACCTCTCAATTTAACTGGAAATAAAGACTAGAGATCCCTCCTATAAATTTGTTGCTTATATCATTACAGTTGTCAGTTGGAGTTGTTCATGAGTGGACATTAAGCTGTGTCTTTCGAACAGACAATTTACTACACCTGTGAGCCAGAAGCACTTTTGTAAAGACAGTGTCTGGAGGTGTTTGGTTTGTTGGGGGTTACATCTGCCTTCAGCTGACGTGCTATCGAGGATAGAAGAGAGAGTGACTTCCTAGTTCCTGGAGTACCAACAGGTTCTGGCTGCAGTCAAAGGTCTTCTCATTGGGTGACCACTATACTTTGAAAGATGTAGCAGGTCTTGCAAGATGGCCCACCTGTATCCATTCAAATTTAAGGAACACTCCATACACACAAAGCACTTCATATTGGATTATTCATATAGCATTTGGGTACTTTAACAGGATGCACACATTCTTCATCCATAATAAAGTATATCAGGAAGTCTAGTATTTTAATTGAAACATTAAAGGAAAACAGATTTGGCCATGTCTACATTAAAGGGACACTACAGACACCAGTACCACTATAAGTTAATATAGTGTTTCTGGGCCTTTTTAAGAGTCTGTAGGCATAGCAGTGTAAATGCTGCCTTTTCTAAAAATGCAATGTTAACACTGCTGCCTTCCACTATGGGGTACCATTGATTGGCTGAGATCATCAGGATTGATAACCTCAGCCGGGGTGGTGCTGCTGTCTTGGAGAGACCAGTCCCCCGGGAAAATAAAGGTGTGTATATAAATCAATGTTCCAATTATACCTCCTCCCCTTGTCCTATCTCGGTTGGAGTCCCCCAAGGCTCTGTCCTTGGTCCCCTTCTATTTTCTCATTACAATTCCTCTCTTGGCAAACGTATTACCTCTTTTGGATTCCACTCCACCCTGTACGCTGATGACACCCAGATATATCTCTCCTCCCTGGACCTCTCCCCTGCTGTCCTGCAACATGTCACTGCTTGCCTTTCTTCCATCTCTGACTGGATGACCTCCCGCTTTATTAAACTCAGTCTCTCTAAAACTGAGCTCCTTGTCTTTCCTCCTCCTAATACTGATCCTCCTCTTTCGCTCTCCCTTTAAGTTAGTGGTATCCACATAAGTCCATCCTTGCAAGCGCACTGTCTTGGCACCATACTTGATTCTGGCCTCACCCATCCAGTATGTTGCCCTATCCTGTAGATTCCATCTTAAAAACATAGCCTGCATTCGCCCCTTTCTTATGCAAGTTGCTACCAAGGAGCTTGTCCATGTTCTAGCAATTTCCTGCATGGATTACAGGGAGTGCAGAATTATTAGGCAAGTTGTATTTTTGAGGATTAATTTTATTATTGAACAACAACCATGTTCTCAATGAACCCAAAAAACTCATTAATATCAAAGCTGAATATTTTTGGAAGTAGTTTTTAGTTTGTTTTTAGTTATAGCTATGTTAGGGGGATATCTGTGTGTGCAGGTGACTATTACTGTGCATAATTATTAGGCAACTTAACAAAAAACAAATATATACCCATTTCAATTATTTATTATTACCAGTGAAACCAATATAACATCTCAACATTCACAAATATACATTTCTGACATTCAAAAACAAAACAAAAACAAATCAGTGACCAATATAGCCACCTTTCTTTGCAAGGACACTCAAAAGCCTGCCATCCATGGATTCTGTCAGTGTTTTGATCTGTTCACCATCAACATTGCGTGCAGCAGCAACCACAGCCTCCCAGACACTGTTCAGAGAGGTGTACTGCTTTCCCTCCTTGTAAATCTCACATTTGATGATGGACCACAGGTTCTCAATGGGGTTCAGATCAGGTGAACAAGGAGGCCATGTCATTAGATTTTCTTCTTTTATACCCTTTCTTGCCAGCCACGCTGTGGAGTACTTGGACGCGTGTGATGGAGCATTGTCCTGCATGAAAATCATGTTTTTCTTGAAGGATGCAGACTTCTTCCTGTACCACTGCTTGAAGAAGGTGTCTTCCAGGAACTGGCAGTAGGACTGGGAGTTGAGCTTGACTCCATCCTCAACCCGAAAAGGCCCCACAAGCTCATCTTTGATGATACCAGCCCAAACCAGTACTCCACCTCCACCTTGCTGGCGTCTGAGTCGGACTGGAGCTCTCTGCCCTTTACCAATCCAGCCACGGGCCCATCCATCTGGCCCATCAAGACTCACTCTCATTTCATCAGTCCATAAAACCTTAGAAAAATCAGTCTTGAGATATTTCTTGGCCCAGTCTTGACGTTTCAGCTTGTGTGTCTTGTTCAGTGGTGGTCGTCTTTCAGCCTTTCTTACCTTGGCCATGTCTCTGAGTATTGCACACCTTGTGCTTTTGGGCACTCCAGTGATGTTGCAGCTCTGAAATATGGCCAAACTGGTGGCAAGTGGCATCGTGGCAGCTGCACGCTTGACTTTTCTCAGTTCATGGGCAGTTATTTTGCGCCTTGGTTTTTCCACACGCTTCTTGCGACCCTGTTGACTATTTTGAATGAAACGCTTGATTGTTCGATGATCACGCTTCAGAAGCTTTGCAATTTTAAGAGTGCTGCATCCCTCTGCAAGATATCTCACTATTTTTGACTTTTCTGAGCCTGTCAAGTCCTTCTTTGACCCATTTTGCCAAAGGAAAGGAAGTTGCCTAATAATTATGCACACCTGATATAGGGTGTTGATGTCATTAGACCACACCCTTTCTCATTACAGAGATGCACATCACCTAATATGCTTAATTGGTAGTAGGCTTTCGAGCCTATACAGCTTGGAGTAAGACAACATGCATAAAGAGGATGATGTGGTCAAAATACTCATTTGCCTAATAATTCTGCACTCCATGTATTGTAACTCTCTCCTAATTGGTCTTCCCAAAAGCCGTATTGCCCCACTACAGGCTGTGATGAATGCTGTCACCAGACTGATTTACCTCTCTAGTCGGTCCTCTCACACTTTACCCCTCTGTGAGTCCTTACATTGGCTTCCTGTATCCTATAGAAGTCAATTCAAAGTGCTAACCCATACCTATAAAGCACTGAACAATTTTAGCCCCTTTTATATTGTGACAGATTCATCTGTATTGTTGGTTCGTCTGTTTCCCTTTGTTCGCTGAATTGCCTGTTCATATACCCCCGTTCGTGTAATTTGCAAACTACCGATTGAAACTACCGAACGAACGACCACCCAGGAGAGGAGTGTGCTGCTGGTTAACCTCTTGGCCCCAATTAGAACGTTGTGGTTAACCGCAGACACCTCTCCATTCCATTCGTACGGGTGGTCGTCGTTCGCATGTCGACCACGAGGCAGCGGCCATTTTGGGACATACGAACACATAGCGGTGTTCGGTACAAACTGTATGGAACTAAAAACGGACACTTAAACTACCGAACACCGCTGGAAGCTGCTGCCTACCTTCCATTTCGACAAGGCATGCGAACGTCGGTCGTTCGGGAGTTTTATTCATTCGTATGGACTTTCACCCAGACAGCCATCCCATGGAGTCATTCGTATACCGAAGGACTGGTGAAAGACTTTGACTCCATGGCGATTCGACTAGATACATCAGATCTGAGCGCTATTCGGTGAAAACATGCACTCAGATCCAGGCTGTCTGGGGATACGTTACACGAACTACATGTATTCAGTATTTCTGCAATTATGTATTTTAATGTATTTTTATTACTGTAAGTTAAAATGGCGATTGTCTCTACCTTGGGAGATAATTAGGTTTCTTCCTAATTATCTCCGAGGTAGAGAAGATGGAATTATGGGCAAGATGGGAAGGGCTATTATTGAAGCCACTGCGATTGGCTACTGTCCAATATGTTTTACAGTCTTCCACAAGGTCCCCTCGGGGAGTGTCCACCTTGTGGAGACCTGCATAAATACCGGGCAGGTAGCCCCATTAAACAGATCTTTATTTGACCCTCAAGACGGAGCTTAGTCTCGTTTGTGGGGGAATTATTACTGGGACAGCGCTTTCGTTATTTTTAGCTGTGGAAGGCGTTCGACTGTTTTGCTGATCGGGAGTTGCCGTGTTCGTGGACTTCGTTCGGGAGTTTGGCGGTCGGCTGGATTTAAACTGCATTTCTGGAGAAGGGGATTATTGACTAAACGGCGGCTTCATCTACCCGACGGTACGTGTCGTAACAATTGGTGGCAAGCGACGGGATGAATCCTACAGCCCAGAAGGCCAGCTACACATCCCAGGTTGGAAATGCAGTATGAAGAGTTAAGGCGTGCTACCCTTAAAGATATATTAGAACGCAGAGGACGATCAGCGAGTAATCTCAAGAAAAGAGAGATTATTGCTATACTATTGGAAATGGATGCAGCACAGGGAACGGGAAGAGCTGATGTGCCTGGCATACTGGAGTTAACACCCGAGGAGATACAGTTTAACCGGGCAGTTCAGATCAGGCTGGAACATTTTGGCCCCAACCCCGCAGCAGATATTGTGGTGCAAGTGCAAGCAGCAGTAGCAGCACAACAGGCGCTTCAAGGAAGAGGCGCTGCAGCAGCTGAGGTACCGTACAATAATAATGGAAGGAGAAAAGTACCTTTTGCTGCATTTCGGAACTTTGTAGAAGCCGAAGGAGAAATTGATGGGTTCCTGGCTGATTTTGAAAGGCAATGTGCCTTACACCAGGTACCCGCAGGAGAATGGGTCCCCATCCTCTCTGGGAAGTTATCCGGCCGGGCCAGTGAGGCGTTTCGGGCCATCCCAGAGGAGGAACTTACCAGCTACAGGGCAGTGAAAGATGCCCTTTTGGCCAGATACGCTGTGACCCCTGAGGCATACCGGCGGCGATTCCGGGACACTAACAAGCAGGCTGGTAATTCTTATGTTGAGTGGGCATGCCGAGTACACCGCACCGCAGCCCACTGGATGGCAGGGTGCCAAGCGGTAACTGGGGAAGAAGTGCTGCAAGTATTTTTGTTGGAGCACTGTTTTGACCGCTTACCTGCAGGAGTCAGAGAGTGGGTTAGGGACCGCAAACCCGCTACCTTACCCGAAGCTGCTCGTCTGGCTGATGAGTACACTGACGCCAGGAAACTGGACCAGACAGCAGCCAAGGTCCCTACCCGAGTGGAGTACAAACCAGCAGCCCCTCCAACCTCTGCAGTGTATCAACACCCAGCACAACGCACCCCCACCATGCCAACAGCAAACAATTATGTTCAGCCAGCCCGGTTCAACGCCCGGGATTACTCACAGCCTATCCGTTGCTATGGGTGTAAGCAGTTGGGGCACAAGCGACCCGAGTGCCCATTAAACAATTCCAGCCAAGCCCAGTCGTGGAGAAGACCAGCCGGCGGGAATCAGCAACCACCCCAACCTTCCGCTCACTGTCTTGAGCAGGAGGAATTTTGGGGTATACTACATGAGGCGAATCCAGTACAAGCAGCGCAGCAGGATAACCGTCAACAGCATAGACAGACCGTTAAACTAAATGGCAAAGCAGTAACTGGTCTGAGAGACACTGGAGCCACTATGACTTTGCTCCAAAAGAACCTTGTTTCCGAACACCAGCACACTGGAGATACTGTGGCAGTGAGGGTGGCGGGAGGTGCAGTGTTCCGTTTACCGGTTGCCCGGGTTCACTTGGATTGGGGGGTGGGCTCTGGACACATCAATGTGGGGGTCATGAAAGACTTACCGGCCGATGTTTTGCTTGGGAATGACTTGGCCCCTTTGGTGTCCGCTTATGCTCCAATGGGACCTGCCGCTATCAACCCAGTGACTACCCGTGCCCAGACCCGTGCTGCTGGAACCAGCCCACCTGCTGCTGAGACCCAGGTAAGAACCGAGTCCCCGACTGGTACCCTAGAACAGACTTTTATCAGCTGGGATTCCCCAGAGGAGTTTGGGAGGGAAACAGATTCGACCCTCCAGAAGTATAGGGACAGAGCAGATACTGGAGAGGAAGGATTAGATGGGGAACGGTATGAGTGGGTGGGGGACAGGTTGTATAGGATCCCCAAGCTTTCCCCGAAGAGTGTTGCCCCTCCACCGAATCGACAGCTGGTGGTGCCCGCAAAATACCGGCAGGAGATTCTGCGGATAGGGCATGATGTTCCCCTAGCTGGACATCTAGGCTCCCGCCGCACAGCCTATAGGATCATGCAGAACTTTTTTTGGCCAAACTTTAATCAGGCTGTTCGGACATACTGCAGTACATGTGACACTTGTCAATGGATAGGAAAGCGGGGGGACCACCCAAGAGCTAGGCTTATGTCTATGCCTATCATTGGGGAGCCCTTTGCCCGCATAGCCGTTGACATTGGGGCTAGTCCATCCGGTAAGAAATATATTCTCACCGTGGTGGATTATGCCACTCGCTATCCAGAGGCAGTAGCGCTGTCTAATATAGAGGCAGAGACAGTTGCTGATGCCCTGGTTAGGATTTTTACCAGAGTCACCCGACTCTGGTAAAAATCCTAACCAGGGCATCAGCAACTGTCTCTGCCTCTATATTAGACAGCGCTACTGCCTCTGGATAGCGAGTGGCATAATCCACCACGGTGAGAATATAGATTCTCTCTGACCAGGGAACCCAATTCACCGCTGTGCTCACCCAGCAACTGTGGAAGGTGTGCGGTATTAAACCGCTGCTTAGCTCACCTTACCATCCACAGACTAACGGTCTCTGCGAGCGATTTAATGGCACCCTCAAACAGATGCTGAGGACCTTTTCTGACACTTGCAGAGACTGGGAGCGATTCCTGCCTCATCTGTTGTTTGCCTACAGAGAGGTGCCCCAGGAATCCACTGGGTTTTCCCCCATTGAGCTGCTATATGGGAGAAGGGTCCGCGGACCCCTAGATCTCATTAGAGGCCACTGGGAGGGGGAGACAGAGCAGGAAGGGACCCCCATAGTACCATATGTTCTGGAACTCCGGGACCGCATGGAGAAACTGTCCCTAATGGTAAGGGAGAATCTCCAGGTGGCTCAGGGGAGACAGAAGAGGTGGTACGATCGGGGTGCCCGACAGCGAGTCTTCCAGGTTGGACAGAAAGTGTTAGTACTCAAACCTGTGAAGGCGAACACGATGCAGGCATCTTGGCTGGGCCCGTATAAGGTGTTAGCACAGATATGCGATACTACCTACCTTATAGCCAGCTGTTCAGATGAAAGGATCCAGCGATCCTTCCATGTGAACATGCTAAAGGAGTATCAGGAGAGACCAGAGAATGTCGCTGCAGTATGTGCCCCTGCTGCAGATGATACAGAGAGTTTACCAGATCTGTTAGAGAGGGACCCCCAGACGGATCTTACTAGCCTAGTACAGTTAAGGGACAGATTGAGCTCTACCGAGAAGGGCCAGGCAAGACAGCTTCTGTGGGAAAAGCAGGCGACCTTCTCCCAAGAACCTGGTTACACTACCCTAGCTGTACACAAGGTAGAAACCCCTGGACAGAACCCCCTGCGACAACCCCCTTACCGTATCCCTGAAGCAGTCCGGGAAGGAATGCGGAAGGAGATACAGGAGATGACCCAGCTGGGGGTCATCGAACACTCCGATAGCCCTTGGGCCTCGCCTGTAGTCCTGGTGCCCAAGAAGGATGGGACCACCCGGTTCTGTGTGGACTACAGGCGTCTCAATGAGCGGACCACCACTGACGCCTACCCGATGCCCCGGGTAGACGAATTGTTAGATCGCATTGCCAGGGGACGCTATCTGACCACCATAGACCTGTGCAAAGGCTACTGGCAGATTCCCCTGGCCGAGGATGCTATCCCCAAGTCGGCCTTCGTCACCCCATTTGGCCTGTACCAATTTAAGGTCATGCCATTTGGGATGAAGAATGCCCCGGCCACCTTCCAGCGTATGGTGGATAGACTTCTTGATGGATTCCAGGAATTTGCTTGTGCATACCTGGATGACATTGCGATCTACAGTGAGTCCTGGGAAGAACACCTAGTACATGTAGGGGTAGTACTGGACAAGATTCGGGCCGCTGGCCTGACATTGAAGCCAGAGAAGTGCCATTTAGGCATGGCTGAAGTGCAGTACCTGGGTCACAGAGTAGGGTGTGGGAGCCAGACGCCAGAGCCAGCCAAGATAGAGGCAGTTGCTAACTGGCCCACACCTATCACCAAGACCCAGGTGTTAGCCTTCCTAGGGACAGCAGGGTACTATAGACGCTTTGTCCCCGACTACAGCACTATTGCTAAACCCCTGACTGACCTGACAAAGAAAAATCTTCCTAAGCAGGTCCTGTGGTCTCCAGCTTGTGAAGCTGCGTTCCAAGCACTCAAACAAGCTCTTGTGAATGTCCCTGTCCTGGCTGCCCCAGTCCCTAACAAACGTTTTCTCGTCCATACAGATGCTTCCATGTATGGACTGGGGGCTGTGCTGAGCCAGGTCGGGGAAGATGGAGGAGAGCACCCTGTCGCATATCTCAGCAGAAAGCTGTTACCCAGAGAAGTGAGTTATGCGGCAGTGGAGAAGGAGTGTTTGGCCCTGGTGTGGGCATTGAAAAAGTTAAGCCCGTATTTATATGGACAGGAATTTTCCCTGGTGACGGACCACAATCCCCTTGTCTGGCTTAACCGGGTCTCAGGAGACAATGGCAGACTGCTGAGGTGGAGTTTAGCACTACAACCATATAACTTCACCATCAGTTATCGACCCGGTAAGCAGAATGGGAATGCAGATGGATTGTCCAGGCAAACCGACATCCTCACCCCATCTTAGTCCGGTCATCCCCACGTTGACCCGCTAAAGGGTCAAGCCGGGTCTGCCGGAGTGTCCCACAAGGGGGGAGCCGTGTGACAGATTCATCTGTATTGCTGGTTCGTCTGTTTCCCTTTGTTCGCTGAATTGCCTGTTCATATAACCCCGTTCGTGTAATTTGCAAACTACCGATTGAAGCTACCGAACGAACGACCACCCAGGAGAGGAGTGTGCTGCTGGTTAACCTCTTGGCCCCAATTAGAATGTTGTGGTTAACCGCAGACACCTCTCCATTCCATTCGTACGGGTGGTCGTCGTTCGCATGTCGACCACGAGGCAGCGGCCATTTTGGGACATACGAACACATAGCGGTGTTCGGAACAAACTGTATGGAACTAAAAACGGACACTTAAACTACTGAACACCGCTGGAAGCTGCTGCCTACCTTCCATTTCGACAAGGCATGCGAACGTCGGTCGTTCGGGAGTTTTTATTCATTCGTATGGACTTTCACCCAGACAGCCATCCCATGGAGTCATTCGTATACCGAAGGACTGGTGAAAGACTTTGACTCCATGGCGATTCGACTAGATACATCAGATCTGAGCGCTATTCGGTGAAAACATGCACTCAGATCCAGGCTGTCTGGGGATACGTTACACGAACTATATGCATTCGGTATTTCTGCAGTTATGTATTTTAATGTATTTTTATTATTGTAAGTTAAAATGGCGATTGTCTCTACCTTGGGAGATAATTAGGTTTCTTCCTAATTATCTCCGAGGTAGAGAAGACGGAATTATGGGCAAGATGGGAAGGGCTATTATTGAAGCCACTGCGATTGGCTACTGTATAATATATTTTACAGTCTTCCACAAGGTCCCCTCGGGGAGTGTCCACCTTGTGGAGACCTGCATAAATACCGGGCAGGTAGCCCCCATTAAACAGATCTTCATTTGACCCTCAACACGGAGCTTGGTCTCGTTTGTGGGGGAATTATTACTGGGACAGCGCTTTCGTTATTTTTAGCTGTGGAAGGCGTTCGACTGTTTTGCTGATCGGGAGTTGCCGTGTTCGTGGACTTCGTTCGGGAGTTTGGCGGTCGGCTGGATTTAAACTGCATTTCTGGAGAAGGGGATTATTGACTAAACGGCGGCTTCATTTACCCGACGGTACGTGTCGTAACACACACTATTTAGTATACACATACACACAATGTCTTACACTCTCACTAACACACACTATTTAGTATACACATACACACAATATCTCACACTCTCACTAACACACACTATTCAGTATACACATACACACAATATCTTACACTCTCACTAACACACACTATTTAGTATACACACACACACACAATGTCTTACACTCTCACTAACACACACTCTTACTGAACTATACACACACAATGTCACTCACACCAGTTTAGTCACACTTTATACACACACAAACATACACAATATGATCAGCCCCCTTGGGCTCCATGTGGGCCATCCCTGTGCCAGTGCTGTGGAGGAGGATCCATTCAGTACTTACTGCTGGCTGGGCTCCCTCCATGTTACTGAGAGCCCAGCCCCTGAGCAGATGGATCCCCCTGCCTGTAAACATGCACAGACACTGGAGGGAGGAGGAAGCAGGAAGCAGGCTGTGCTCACTGTGCACCGCCCTCCTGCTCCCCCAGCAGAAACAAAGGGGAGACTTCCGGCAGGCTGGACAATGGTTCCTCCTCCCCTTCAGTGAGCACAGCCTGCTTCCCTCCTCCCTCCAGTGTCTCTCCATGTTTACAGGCTGGGGAATTCCCCTGCCTGCAGGATCCATCTGCTCAGGGGCTGGGCTCTCAGTAGCATGGAGGGAGCCCAGCGAGCAGTAAGTTCATTTCCACTAGGGGGGGGCCCCCTCTGGCCCCCCCCCTAGTGACGCCACTGTTCATAATGTTTCGGCTGTGCTCCTCTATCCGAATATGTAGGGCTCTGGTTGTTTTCCCCACCTAATTCAGACCGCAGGGACACTGCAGGACATAAATGACGTTCTTAGTGTGACACGTTATCATTTCTTTTATCTTAAAATCTTCCTTGTTTTTAAAATGGGTTACAGTTCTTTTTTTATTCCCTGTCCTCTTACAGGCTAGACAATAGACACAACCATAAAATCCTTTTCCTTCATTCAAGAATGTGTCGTTCCTTTTCGGGTCTCTAATAAAACTAGAGGTTAGGGTCCTACGAAGATTCCCCACCCCTCTATGTATAAACCATGGTTTCTCCATCAAGATAGTGGCTAAATCCGGATCTTGGCGTAAAATAGGCCAGAATTTATGGACAATGCTTCTGATTTTACTATTCTCTAAACTATAATTGCAGATAAAGGGTACATCTTTCACATCCTGTTTCATCTTTTCTCTATATACTAAAAGATCTTCCCTTTCTGTTCCTCTCACTTTCAACCTAGCTTCTTCTAATTTATTTTCTTCATACCCTTTATCTAAAAAAGCGTTCTTGATTCTAATTGATTGACTTTCATAGCTGTCTACATCTGTACAATTACGTAACGGTTACGGTTAACAAGAGCCACACGTCTCTTAATGTGTGGGCTATTACAGCGTGGTTTATTCGGTTCACAAACGGCCTGTAAAGATGCCGTTCGTGAAACGAAATGAAATACAGCTATCTGCTTTCGGCAGATAGCTAATACAGGCAACACAATACTGTACAGTCAGCATACATTACACCCAGGCACATACACATCACCAAAACCATACAGGCAACCCTTAAAGCCACAGTCTCTGTATAATGTCCAAGTGGCTAGGTTTGCCACAATGCTCCCCCAGAACCAAGCCGGCATACACAGTCTGATCCCAACGGATCGGCTTGGGGATGTCCAGAGGAGGGCTCACAGATCACTTTTCAAGGTCAGTCTGCCGAGATAACCAGTCGGCGTTACCGTTTTGTTTCCCGGGGCGATAATGAATCATAAAGTCAAAAGGCTGCAGCGCCAAACTCCAGCGCAGCAGCCTGGCATTGTCATTGGGAATTAGGAGCCCAGTCTCCATTCCCCAGCAGGAGATACAGCAGGGAATAGAGAGCCCAGTCTCCTTTCCCCAACAGCAGGACTCTGTATTGGGAGCAGAGACAGTCGGTCTCCCTCCCCCGCGGCTGGAAGTATATATGGGAGAGGAGCTTGTTACCCCCTCTCCCCAGCGGCAGCTTAACGTACCAGGGGGACCATGGTCTCTGCACTTACAGCACAGGGGGTAGGGACGGTCGGTTCTGCCCCCCAGCGACAGGGCTGTTTAGCCAAAGGGGAGACAGTCGGTCTCCCCCTCCAGCAACCAGGCTACTCCCGTGGTAGCGCTGGCACCAGGGCAGAGTACCGCTGGTCTCTGCCCACTCAGCAACCCACCAAGTCAGCTTACCAGTCACCCACACAGCCGTGGTGAGGCACCTGGACATGGACAAAGTTCTCCTCTACCCAGGTGTAGTAACAATTTATTGTGGGTGGGCTGTATTACTGTTTGTGTGTTGTGGGTGGGCTGCTGGACTAACAAGGGCACTGACCGGCAGGAGGTCAGATACCCTGTTAGTCTGTTTGGAAAAGGGGAGAGATGTGACGAGACCAATCTCGGCACATTGCATTGGAGAAGCCTGGTTGCTTGCCTGTTGCCTTTGGATTATGGCCCCATGTTAAAAGGCTTGATTTTCCCCTGCAAAGACATGAAAGCCAGATCATTTGGTGCTTGCCCTGTTTGAGCGGTGATACCCCAGATAGCTATGCCATGGATAAACACAAAAAGAATTCAGCGCTAGTAATCACAAAATTAGTCAAGGTAGGCAGCAACCCAAATGAAGGAAAACCCCTCGGGTCCTTCGGTGTATAGATACAAAAAGATATGGAAGGGCTGCGCCAAATAAGGGTAGATAGTCCAGTAAAGTATTGCTAGGGTGCCAATAGATGGTCTAGGATACTTGATAGAGTTCCTCTGTGGATGCGTCTAGTGTAGACCGTTCCGTATATGTAAATACAAGAGAGGTGACTAATGGTATAGTATGAAAGTTCTGGGTGTGATAGGTAACAAAAAGTAAAGAACTCACATTCAAGAGAGCTATGGCCAGCTCTGGTGTGGATTGCGTACAACGGTATAATCCCCGCTTATGGGATATGTAGGGAGGGAGTCTCCGTCAACACCGTCTGGTAGTCCAGAACTCGGAAAAGAAAGACAGAAAGCAACAATAGTGCTCTCAATTTTGATGTGGTTCAATGTGCAGATAAGAAGAGGTAAAAAACTCACATTTGAGGGAGCTATGGCCAGCTCTGGTGTGGATAGCGTACAGCGGTATAATCCCCGCTTATAGGATATGTAGCGGCGATACGTCCGTCAGCACCGTCTGGTGATCCAAGGCTCCAATATAGAAGAATAAAAAGCAGCAATAGTGCTCTCAATTGTGATAGGTTAAGAGAGTAGTAGAGAAAATAAACTGATACTCACAAAGATAGAGCAGAGGTACTGCTCTATGGATAGGCGCTGGTGGTATGATCCCCACCTAGGATTTCTTGGAGTACTGGAACTTTAAAATTGCCAGTGGAAGTAAAAGTAACCAGGAAAGGTTAAAATGCCAGGAATAGGTAAAAAAAGTTGTTTAAAGTGCATAAAGAGTGCAATAAAAAGAGGATTGGTACAATAAAGTAGCCAAAAAACTTTTATTGATCTAAAATACACAGTAAAAATACAGAATTAATAACCATAAACGCGTTTCACCATAAGTGGCTTCTTCAGAATGGGATAAAAGTAGTAACCTGGCAGGGGTTGTTTAAATAGGGGTATGTTAATTTAAAAATTGCGCCAAAAGTGTAATTGGCCAATCAGAGACAATTTTTAAAATCACTTTTCAAAATTAGGATTCAAGAGTATGGGAGTGATATTATAGAGGTGATGAGTCCATTTAAATTATTTAAATGTGAAAACGAGGGTGAGAAAGTTGTTTTTTAAAGAAAAAAAAAAGTGTTTGATTAAAGTAAAGTAAAAAAAAATAAATAAATAAGTAGATGGTTTAAAGGTACAGAGATACAGAGATATATGTAAATGGAGTATGAAAAGGGGGTAATATAATCCCAAACATAATGATTTAAATAGGGGTTATATTATGCCCCAGAATAATAATATATTACAGATGTTAAATGAAAATAATAGATAAAATAAAAATAAAAATAAAATTAAATAAAATTAAATAAAAGATAACACAGAATACAAGATACATAAATGGAAAGGCATAGATGAAAAATTAAAAATTAAAAGATTATTATTATTATTATGAGGGTTGGTTAGGTCCAGACATAAAGAATATGTAGATAAGGGTTGTAGATAGGAATTTAAATAAAATTAAACAGGTCAAAATCAACATTTAAACCAGATGGGGTAAGAGTTTTGAGATTAAAAACCCATTCCATCTCAGCTTTACCTAATATGTTCTTAATGTTAGCACCTCTCCATGGTATTATACATTTTTTTATGCCGATGCATTGTTATGTGTACAAAAGTGTTTGGAGACTGAGTGATTCAGGTAGCCTTTTTTGATATTTCTACAGTGTTCACTCAGTCTCACTTTAAGACTTCTTGTGGTCATCCCTACATACTGGAGACCACAAGGGCACTCCAACAAGTAGATGACATTTTTGGTATCGCAACTGATAAAAGCTTTAATTTTATAGGTTTTGTTGGTGATATTAGATTTAAAACTGGTGGTTTTGGAAGGGACGGAGGGGTCTGTGTTTTTGCATACAATGCATCTTTTACATTTATAAAAGCCACTGGCATTGGGCATAAAAGAATTAAAAGTATTTGGTTTCTTTTGTAAAAATGGTGGTTAAAATGGATTTGAAGTTTGGGGCACCTCTAAAGACAACAATAGGCTTGTCAGGTATAATATTTTTAAGTGTTTCGTCTTCTTTTAAGAGGTGCCAATGTTTTTTGATAATTTTTTTTGACAT
>OW240916.1:69233249-69344712 GCA_933207985.1 Pelobates cultripes | reverse complement strand
AAGGTAGGCAGCAGCTTTTCAGCGGTGTTCGGTAGTTTAAGTGTCCGTTTTTAGTTCCATACAGTTTGTACCGAACACTGCTCTGTGTTCGTATGTCCCAAAATGGCCGCTGCCTCGTGGTCGACATGCGAACGACGACCACCCGTACGAATGGAATGGAGAGGTGTCTGCGGTTAACCACAACATTCTAATTGGGGCCAAGAGGTTAACCAGCAGCACACTCCTCTCCTGGGTGGTCGTTCGTTCGGTAGCTTCAATCGGTAGTTTGCAAATTACACGAACGGGGTTATATGAACAGGCAATTCAGCGAACAAAGGGAAACAGACGAACCAGCAATACAGATGAATCTGTCACACGGCTCCCCCCCTTGTGGGACACTCCGGCAGACCCGGCTTGACCCTTTAGCTGGTCAATGTGGGGATGACCGGACTAAGATGGGGTGAGGATGTCGGTTTGCCTGGACAATCCATCTGCATTCCCATTCTGCTTACCGGGTCGATAACTGATGGTGAAGTTATATGGTTGTAGTGCTAAACTCCACCTCAGCAGTCTGCCATTGTCTCCTGAGACCCGGTTAAGCCAGACAAGGGGATTGTGGTCCGTCACCAGGGAAAATTCCTGTCCATATAAATACGGGCTTAACTTTTTCAATGCCCACACCAGGGCCAAACACTCCTTCTCCACTGCCGCATAACTCACTTCTCGGGGTAACAGCTTTCTACTGAGATATGCGACAGGGTGCTCTCCTCCATCTTCCCCGACCTGGCTCAGCACAGCCCCCAGTCCATACATGGAAGCATCTGTATGGACGAGAAAACGCTTGTTAGGGACTGGGGCAGCCAGGACAGGGGCATTCACAAGAGCTTGTTTGAGTGCTTGGAACGCAGCTTCACAAGCTGGAGACCACAGGACCTGCTTAGGAAGATTTTTCTTTGTCAGGTCAGTCAGGGGTTTAGCAATAGTGCTGTAGTCGGGACAAAGCGTCTATAGTACCCTGCTGTTCCTAGGAAGGCTAACACCTGGGTCTTGGTGATAGGTGTGGGCCAGTTAGCAACTGCCTCTATCTTGGCTGGCTCTGGCCTCTGGCTCCCACACCCTACTCTGTGACCCAGGTACTGCACTTCAGCCATGCCTAAATGGCACTTCTCTGGCTTCAATGTCAGGCCAGCGGCCCGAATCTTGTCCAGTACTACCCTTACATGTACTAGGTGTTCTTCCCAGGACTCACTGTAGATCGCAATGTCATCCAGGTATGCACAAGCAAATTCCTGGAATCCATCCAGAAGTCTATCCACCATACGCTGGAAGGTAGCCAGGGCATTCTTCATCCCAAATGGCATGACCTTAAATTGGTACAGGCCAAATGGGGTGACGAAGGCCGACTTGGGGATAGCATCCTCGGCTAGGGGAATCTGCCAGTAGCCTTTGCACAGGTCTATGGTGGTCAGATAGCGTCCCCTGGCAATGCAATCTAGCAATTCGTCTACCCGGGGCATCGGGTAGGCGTCAGTGGTGGTCCGCTCATTGAGACGCCTGTAGTCCACACAGAACCGGGTGGTCCCATCCTTCTTGGGCACCAGGACTACAGGCGAGGCCCAAGGGCTATCGGAGTGTTCAATGACCCCCAGCTGGGTCATCTCCTGTATCTCCTTCCGCATTCCTTCCCGGACTGCTTCAGGGATACGGTAAGGGGGTTGTCGCAGGGGGTTCTGTCCAGGGGTTTCTACCTTGTGTACAGCTAGGGTAGTGTAACCAGGTTCTTGGGAGAAGGTCGCCTGCTTTTCCCACAGAAGCTGTCTTGCCTGGCCCTTCTCGGTAGAGCTCAATCTGTCCCTTAACTGTACTAGGCTAGTAAGATCCGTCTGGGGGTCCCTCTCTAACAGATCTGGTAAACTCTCTGTATCATCTGCAGCAGGGGCACATACTGCAGCGACATTCTCTGGTCTCTCCTGATACTCCTTTAGCATGTTCACATGGAAGGATCGCTGGATCCTTTCATCTGAACAGCTGGCTATAAGGTAGGTAGTATCGCATATCTGTGCTAACACCTTATACGGGCCCAGCCAAGATGCCTGCATCGTGTTCGCCTTCACAGGTTTGAGTACTAACACTTTCTGTCCAACCTGGAAGACTCGCTGTCGGGCACCCCGATCGTACCACCTCTTCTGTCTCCCCTGAGCCACCTGGAGATTCTCCCTTACCATTAGGGACAGTTTCTCCATGCGGTCCCGGAGTTCCAGAACATATGGTACTATGGGGGTCCCTTCCTGCTCTGTCTCCCCCTCCCAGTGGCCTCTAATGAGATCCAGGGGTCCGCGGACCCTTCTCCCATATAGCAACTCAAAGGGGGAGAACCCAGTAGATTCCTGAGGCACCTCTCTGTAGGCAAACAACAGATGAGGCAGGAATCGCTCCCAGTCTCTGCAAGTGTCAGAAAAGGTCCTCAGCATTTGTTTGAGGGTGCCATTAAATCGCTCGCAGAGACCGTTAGTCTGTGGATGGTAAGGTGAGCTAAGCAGCGGTTTAATACCGCACACCTTCCACAGTTGCTGGGTGAGCACCGCGGTGAATTGGGTTCCCTGGTCAGAGAGAATCTCTTGAGGGAACCCGACTCTGGTGAAAATCCTAACCAGGGCATCAGCAACTGTCTCTGCCTCTATATTAGACAGCGCTACTGCCTCTGGATAGCGAGTGGCATAATCCACCACGGTGAGAATATATTTTTTACCGGATGGACTAGCCCTGGCCAGTGGACCCACAATGTCAATGGCTATGCGGGCAAAGGGCTCCCCAATGATAGGCATAGACATAAGTCTAGCTCTTGGGTGGTCCCCCCGTTTTCCTATCCGTTGACATGTGTCACACGTACTGCAGTATGTCCGAACAGCCTGATTAAAGTTTGGCCAAAAAAAGTTCTGCATGATCCTATAGGCTGTGCGGCGGGAACCTAGATGTCCAGCTAGGGGAACATCATGCCCTATCCGCAGAATCTCCTGCCGGTATTTTGCGGGCACCACCAGCTGTCGATTCGGCGGAGGGGCAACACTCTTCGGGGAAAGCTTGGGGATCCTATACAACCTGTCCCCCACCCACTCATACCGTTCCCCATCTAATCCTTCCTCTCCAGTATCTGCTCTGTCCCTATACTTCTGGAGGGTCGAATCTGTTTCCCTCCCAAACTCCTCTGGGGAATCCCAGCTGATAAAAGTCTGTTCTAGGGTACCAGTCGGGGACTCGGTTCTTACCTGGGTCTCAGCAGCAGGTGGGCTGGTTCCAGCAGCACGGGTCTGGGCACGGGTAGTCACTGGGTTGATAGCGGCAGGTCCCATTGGAGCATAAGCGGACACCAAAGGGGCCAAGTCATTCCCAAGCAAAACATCGGCCGGTAAGTCTTTCATGACCCCCACATTCACGTGTCCAGAGCCCACCCCCCAATCCAAGTGAACCCGGGCAACCGGTAAACGGAACACTGCACCTCCCGCCACCCTCACTGCCACAGTATCTCCAGTGTGCTGATGTTCGGAAACAAGGTTCTTTTGGAGCAAAGTCATAGTGGCTCCGGTGTCTCTCAGACCAGTTACTGCTTTGCCATTTAGTTTAACGGTCTGCCTGTGCTGTTGACGGTTATCCTGCTGCGCTGCTTGTACTGGATCCGCCTCATGTAGTATACCCCAAAATTCCTCCTGCTCCAGACAGTGAGCGGAAGGTTGGGGTGGCTGCTGATTCCCGCCGGCTGGTCTTCTCCACGACTGGGCTTGGCAGGAATTGTTCAATGGGCACTCGGGTCGCTTGTGCCCCAACTGCTTACACCCATAGCAACGGATAGGCTGTGAGTAATCCCGGGCGTTGAACCGGGCTGGCTGAACATAATTGTTTGCTGTTGGCATGGTGGGGGTGCGTTGTGCTGGGTGTTGATACACTGCAGAGGTTGGAGGGGCTGCTGGTTTGTACTCCACTCGGGTAGGGAACTTGGCTGCTGTCTGGTCCAGTTTCCTGGTGTCAGTGTACTCATCAGCCAGACGAGCAGCTTCGGGTAAGGTAGCGGGTTTGCGGTCCCTAACCCACTCTCTGACTCCTGCAGGTAAGCGGTCAAAACAGTGCTCCAACAAAAATACTTGCAGCACTTCTTCCCCAGTTACCGCTTGGCACCCTGCCATCCAGTGGGCTGCGGTGCGGTGTACTCGGCATGCCCACTCAACATAAGAATCACCAGCCTGCTTGTTAGTGTCCCGGAATCGCCGCCGGTATGCCTCAGGGGTCACAGCGTATCTGGCCAAAAGGGCATCTTTCACTGCCCTGTAGCTGGTAAGTTCCTCCTCTGGGATGGCCCGAAACGCCTCACTGGCCCGGCCGGATAACTTCCCAGAGAGGATGGGGACCCATTCTCCTGCGGGTACCTGGTGTAAGGCACATTGCCTTTCAAAATCAGCCAGGAACCCATCAATTTCTCCTTCGGCTTCTACAAAGTTCCGAAATGCAGCAAAAGGTACTTTTCTCCTTCCATTATTATTGTACGGTACCTCAGCTGCTGCAGCGCCTCTTCCTTGAAGCGCCTGTTGTGCTGCTACTGCTGCTTGCACTTGCACCACAATATCTGCTGCGGGGTTGGGGCCAAAATGTTCCAGCCTGATCTGAACTGCCCGGTTAAACTGTATCTCCTCGGGTGTTAACTCCAGTATGCCAGGCACATCAGCTCTTCCCGTTCCCTGTGCTGCATCCATTTCCAATAGTATAGCAATAATCTCTCTTTTCTTGAGATTACTCGCTGATCGTCCTCTGCGTTCTAATATATCTTTAAGGGTAGCACGCCTTAACTCTTCATACTGCATTTCCAACCTGGGATGTGTAGCTGGCCTTCTGGGCTGTAGGATTCATCCCGTCGCTTGCCACCAATTGTTACGACACGTACCGTCGGGTAAATGAAGCCGCCGTTTAGTCAATAATCCCCTTCTCCAGAAATGCAGTTTAAATCCAGCCGACCGCCAAACTCCCGAACGAAGTCCACGAACACGGCAACTCCCGATCAGCAAAACAGTCGAACGCCTTCCACAGCTAAAAATAACGAAAGCGCTGTCCCAGTAATAATTCCCCCACAAACGAGACCAAGCTCCGTGTTGAGGGTCAAATGAAGATCTGTTTAATGGGGGCTACCTGCCCGGTATTTATGCAGGTCTCCACAAGGTGGACACTCCCCGAGGGGACCTTGTGGAAGACTGTAAAATATATTATACAGTAGCCAATCGCAGTGGCTTCAATAATAGCCCTTCCCATCTTGCCCATAATTCCGTCTTCTCTACCTCGGAGATAATTAGGAAGAAACCTAATTATCTCCCAAGGTAGAGACAATCGCCATTTTAACTTACAATAATAAAAATACATTAAAATACATAACTGCAGAAATACCGAATGCATATAGTTCGTGTAACGTATCCCCAGACAGCCTGGATCTGAGTGCATGTTTTCACCGAATAGCGCTCAGATCTGATGTATCTAGTCGAATCGCCATGGAGTCAAAGTCTTTCACCAGTCCTTCGGTATACGAATGACTCCATGGGATGGCTGTCTGGGTGAAAGTCCATACGAATGAATAAAACTCCCGAACGACCGACGTTCGCATGCCTTGTCGAAATGGAAGGTAGGCAGCAGCTTCCAGCGGTGTTCGGTAGTTTAAGTGTCCGTTTTTAGTTCCATACAGTTTGTACCGAACACCGCTATGTGTTCGTATGTCCCAAAATGGCCGCTGCCTCGTGGTCGACATGCGAACGACGACCACCCGTACGAATGGAATGGAGAGGTGTCTGCGGTTAACCACAACATTCTAATTGGGGCCAAGAGGTTAACCAGCAGCACACTCCTCTCCTGGGTGGTCGTTCGTTCAGTAGCTTCAATCGGTAGTTTGCAAATTACACGAACGGGGTTATATGAACAGGCAATTCAGCGAACAAAGGGAAACAGACGAACCAGCAATACAGATGAATCTGTCACAGTGTGTGTTAGTGAGAGTGTAAGATATTGTGTGTATGTGTATACGGAATAGTGTATGTTAGTGAGAGTGTGAGATATTGTGTGTATGTGTATACTAAATAGTGTGTGTTAGTGAGAGTGTAAGACAGTGTGTGTATGTGTATACTAAATAGTGTGTGTTAGTGAGAGTGTAAGATATTGTGTGTATACTGAATAGTGTGTGTTAGTGAGAGTGTAAGATATTGTGTGTATGTGTATACTAAATAGTGTGTGTTAGTGAGAGTGTAAGACATTGTGTGTGTATAGTTCAGTAAGAGTGTGTGTTAGTGAGAGTGTAAGACATTGTGTGTATGTGTATACTAAATAGTGTGTGTTAGTGAGAGTGTAAGATATTGTGTGTATACTGAATAGTGTGTGTTAGTAAGAGTGTGAGACATTGTGTGTGTGTGTATACTGAATAGTGTGTGTTAGTGAGAGTGTGAGACATTGTGTGTGTGTGTGTTAGTGAGAGTGTGAGACATTGATTGTGTGTGTGTATACTGATTAGTGTGTGTTAGTGAGAGTATGTGTATACTGAATAGTGTGTGTTAGTGAGAGAGTGAGACATTGTGTGTATACTTAATAGTGTCAGTGAAATTATGTGTATACTTAACAGTGTGTGTTAGTGAGATTGTGGCACATTGTGTGTATACTTAATAATAGTGAGTGTTAGTGGGAGTGTGTGACATTGTGTGTATACTTAATAGTGTGTGTCAGTGACGTGTGTATACGTAATAATAATGTGTTAGTGTGTGACATTGTGTGTATACTTAATAATAGTGTGTTAGTGAGTGTGTCAGTGACATTGTGTATATACTTAATACATGTGTTAGTGAGAGTGTGTGACGTGTGTATACTTCAGTAAGTAGTGTATGTTAGAGTGTGTAAGTGACGTGTGCGAGTGACTATGCGACCAATTATATTCATAGTACATTTGATAGATTATAATGAAAAAAATGTTTCTTAGTTAGATAGGTTCACTGTAACATTAATTAACGTAAACCCATTACTATAAATTAAATCCCACAATATTATAAATAAAATCCCACCAAATGAATGAAAATATTATTATCACAGCTATAAATTATATATTTAATGTAAAATGTATCCAAACATGCAAAAATGCATTTCAGGGAGGTGGCTTCACAATTTACTACGCCACCCCCGTGCACATGTGCGGTCACTCCACCTCCCCCTGACATGCTTGCGCTTACTCCCCCCCCTCCACCAACACACACAGACACACAGATATGCGTACTGGCACATACACACACTCTGGCACATACACACTGACACACAGATACACACATTGAAACGCACACTGGCTCATACATTCAGATACACACACTGAAACACACACAGATACACACACATATTGACATGCACAGAAGTCATACTTTATAGATTTGATTGTGTGTGTGATTTTCGGGATATTATGTATGATCTGCGTGTGTGTCAGGGAACCGCATTCAACATGCGAGAGTCTCCCTGAACTACCGGGAGACATGGGATGTCTGGTATTTGGCAGTATGTGTGTATGGATGTATGTTTTAGGCAGTGTGCGTGTATGGGTTTATGTATTAGGCAATATATGTATTGTGCAATATGTGTGTGCAGATGGATGTATTAGGCAGTGTGTGTGTATGGATGTAAGTATTCAGTGAGTATGTATTAGGCAGTGTGCGTTTATGGGTCTATGTATTAGGCAATATGTGTGTATAGATGTATGCATCAGGCAATATGTGTGTATAAATGGATGGATGTATTAGGCAGTGTGTGTGTATATGTATCAGGCAATATGTGTGTATAAATGTATGGATGGATGTATTAGGCAGTGTGCGTGTATGGGTTTGTATGTATTAGGCAATATGTGTGCAGGAGCAGAGCAAACAGAGAGGAGCAGAACAAGCAGAGAAGAGGCAGCGCAGAGCAAGTAGAGAGGACAAGAGCAGAGAGGAGCAGAGCAAGTAGAGAGGAGCGGAGCAGAGTAAGTAGAGAAAAGCAGAGCAAGTCGAGAGTGGCGGAGCAGAGCAAGCAGAGAGGAGTAAAAGCAGACCATGCAAATAGAAGCACAGCATGCAGAGAGGAGGCAGAGCAGAGCAAGCATAGAGGAGCAAGAGCAAAGGAGGCAGAACAGATCATGCAGAGAGGAGCAGGTATTGTGGCCCGCTGCCTCTGCCACATCTAGGTTCTGAGAAAAGTGAATTAATTGCACTGATTACAGTGAGTGGTGTGAGTGTGACAAAGGTTACTTACTCCTGATTGCAGACAGTGAGTGGTATGACAGTGGCACTTACTCCTGATTGCAGACAGTGAGTGGTATGACAGTGGCAGACTTACAGTCCTTACTCCTGAGATTGCAGACAGTGTTGTGACAGTGTCACCTTACTTACCAGAGATTGCAAACAGTTTGCAGTGCGGCCCCACATAAGGTGTGAAACCTTACCTACCTGAGAGTGCAATTTGCAGAGGGACTGAGTGAGCAGAGCAGACACTCCAGACAGTGGCACTACTACTGTAAGTAACGTGAACTTTAATTGCAGCTTTTGAGTAAATTATATGTATGTACCCAGGATTCCATATTGTGAGCAAGAGAATGAAACAAGTAATTTTAGTTTGTGTTGGTATAGTATTCACCAACTATAGGTCAGGGCACAAACTTTAGTGCCAACCATTTTTAATTGTTCATGGAAGTGGAGCTAAATCTGCTCTTCTTACAGGAAAAATTCATTTGAATTAGCATTTCAAAATACAACTTTGTGTCACTTTAAAATGCTTAAACTGTAGCGTTGAGAATACACTGTTAAGTGACCATTTTCTATGTATGTGAAATATTTATATAGAAGTGTTAATTTAAATTCCCTTCAAATTGCATGTTGTAAATTATTTTTAAAAATAATGTTTTTTTTTTTTAAAACTAGTTTTGTAACAATTCTGGCATCATGAGATATTGTTACAATTGCAACTCTAAAGCAGACTTAAGCATATTTATCAAGGTGAATTTTGTTAACTTTTAAATGTTCTCCATGTGTGTGTGTAATTGCCCCCCTACTTCTGTCCCCGGCCCCCCATGTGCCCTCCCTAAATATGAATGCTGGAGACGCCACTGATTATGAAAGGCGCAGAGAATCATAGTGTATCAGCGCACTACAAACATTTTCATAATCAGTCCCCCTTAGGTTCATTATTTTTAGGCATCAAAAAGGTTTCAAAAGACTGGAGAGGAGGTAATTTTAACCAGAAACTTAGCAGAGAGGAAATGCGTATGATTTTTGAATTTAATACTCTCATCCCTTATGGACTCAACACGGATTTCGAAATTTGCCATTTTTTGGAAGGATAGCCGAGTTTGCTTTAATAATAAATCTTATAAATACTCTATGCATATTTATCCTATTTTGCAAGAAAGAAAAGATCAAGATTTTTTACATTTATATTTTATTTTTTATGGTTTTTGATTTTAATTGATGATTTTTTAGAAATAAGTCTATGTGCAACTGTATATATTCTACATTTTTTTCTCTCTTGGAAGGATAGTTAGGCATGTCCCACCACCCCCTCATATAATTATCTCTTATTTAACTTTTTAGGTTTTATTTTATTTTTAGCAGTCATTTTTAGCAGGAATTTTTAGTGCGCTAGATTATATAATTTTCTCACACATTTTTAGTCTTAATGGGATGTTTCGTTTTTTATGAGATATTTTATTTGTTTATCCTCCGTTCTTTATAGATAGTCCCTGTATATGCTGATAAGATTTAGGACTTCTATGTAGTTAAATTGAATTGACAATAAGAAACAATTTAGTTATACTGTATAACTCTTTTGAGCCATTTTATGCAACGAGTTTAAAGTGATAGCGATCCATAATAAGTAACTAGCAAGATACATTGTATAATTCATTTGTGTCATTTTTTATGTAATAAGTTTTTTGTAACTGTTAAATCCCTGTATACGACAAAATTGTACATAGAGGGAATGTAATTAAGATTATAATATCCCCTTTGGAACATAAGCTGCAAGGTAGTGAAGAGGAGAATCCACTGTAGATTCTCCGTTTGTATATTCTTACTTGGTATATTATATATTTATTAATTCGATGATTGTTCCTTTTTGGTACAGTAATATATGCTCATTACCACCTTTATTTTTTCCTCGTTTTTATTAATTGTTGGACTTGTTGAATGAGATCCGCATACAAAGTCCGATCGAGAGAAAGGACGTCATATGCGGAAGTGATTTGGACAAGAACAGAGGTGTGGAACGCAAATATTGAGCGGACATCCACAGAATAAACGCGCGCTTTTTCAAACAGCAGAATAGAAGAGGATGACTATATAAGCAGGATAACTTCACTTCGAGAAGACACATTGGACCCAGCTGAGGAAGCCGTCGGAGTTACGGTGAAACGCGTTCTGGGAAGAAGTGTATGATACTTTTTATGCCCATTTGCTATTGATTTATTTATTTTATATTTATGTGTTTTATAGATTTATAGAGGGTTCACCATACCCCTGTGTTGTAATAAAATTATTATTTTTTAATTATTGGATGGGCTTTATGGTTCCTGCTTTGAAAAGTCTTGCAGTTCATTCAACGCACTGAGACAGAGCCGATATAGAGGCTCCACTTTTGTGAGTATATGGTGTGTTTGAAGTGGGAGCACTCTATATAAACGTGCTATACTATATCTGTTTCACTTGAGTCCTAGAGGCGATTTGGAAATAAAACCCAGTGAAAAGAAGGGGAAGGTCGCCTGTACAGACCTACAAGCGCTTAACCCTGAGCTTGGCATTAAGCTCAGGAGAATGTGAGTTTATGGTTACATTTTAACTTTTATTATATTTACTGTATGGTGTTACACTATTGGAGTTTCTTCTTGCTTGTTTTAGGTTGATTGTATAAGACATTGGAATTGCCCCCATTTGGATGCTTTATTAATCTATCAGGCTCAACTCCACTATATGTATGTTTACAGCGCTACACCTATTTTCCTTTTTTATTTTGGCTCTTGTTAACCGATTGCAACAATGTTGCAATCAGTAATTAGAGGCTCTCCTAGGTGGCCGTCGTTCGACTACCGACCACGCGGCGGTTGGCCATCTTGGATCCTTTGTTCCTCCAGCGGTGTTTGGTCGTCGAGCTCGTGGTACTAAAATCGGCTACTCGACGGCGCGAACACCGCTGGACTTTCAGGCCGTTTGGGAGTTCCGGGCCGTTCTGTATTTTATTACCCATATGCTAATCGGTCTTTTAAATGCATGTTTGGTTTTTCGTGCGGCGTTCGGTTGTTTTAGCTGGGATCTGAGCGGTAATCTCACGAATGATGCGCTCAGACCCCAGCTATCTACCGAACGTCCGTTCATGCAAATAGACCTAATATTCGAAAAGTTGTGTGTTTTTAATGTAACTTGCCGGTTCTGCTGCACGGAGGCATAATCCACTTAACGGTACATTCCAGTGGGAGGATCCCTCTCGTGCAGCAGTGCCTGATGGGAGAAATGCTCTGTACTGTAAGTTCCCCACGTAGTCCACTCCTGGAATACCCCTGGGATAGGACCCAGGAAATCCCTTGCATGGGGAATTGTATAAATTGTGGAGCCTGTGAATAAAGCCTCAGTTGACTCTCAGAACTGTGTTTCATCCAGTTACTGGGAGATTTGGGATATTGCTTTGCTTTTCAGCGCTTGACTGTGTATTACCTTCTTAACCAGCAGAGATCGTGGGATTTAATATTGCCGCTCCGCTACATGGAGCTTGGGCTCCCAATTCCCTGCAATTCACTCTGCTGCATGGGGACAGAAGCAACTATCTCTGTCCCCTGTAACTCAGCCTGCCGCTGGGGAATGGAGCTTGGGCTCCCAATTCCCTGCAGGACCGGTGGAGAGATCTCGGTCCCATCTCCACCAGCCACCTGGGGTTCTTCCCAGTAACATTCTGCAATATCTGCCCAGCTGAATGGGTCTGGATCTGGGTCTCCGCTTCCCTGCTGAGCCTTCTCACTGGAGTGGAACAGATCTTGGTAGCCCTGCTCCAGCTCCATCTCTCGAGTCACTAGGTGGACCAGGTCTTGCTCAATCTCAAGAGTGTCGTCCCTGCTCTCCCGCACTTCAAGAGATCACTGAACCGAGTTTGTGTAGAGCTCCCAAACTCAGGCTCTGAAAAAGCCTCCCATAACAAACCAGGACCATCAAACTCCTCTCCCTCTGGCTTGTCATGCTCGGCTGTCCGGGGCAGGTACTGTGCCCCATACCACCAGAGCGCCTGGTAGGCATCTTCCAGCCAAATCTCCTGCCATACCCGGAGCTCCAATTCCTTCACCCATTCCTCCAGGGGTTGCTCTCCCAGGAAGGGCATCCGCAGGGCTTGTTGCTTCTACAATCGCTGGTCTTCCTTGGGGAGTCTCTCGCCCCGCCGGTACTCCACAATGCCCAGTGCCTGGTACCAGATGCCTTTTCAGACTGCATCTCGGTCATCCATGACACCCTCATCGTACTCCACTGCTGGTTCCATCCTGGTGCTGTCAGGGTCGCTGTACTCAGACATGTGTTGCCCTCAATTTGTAAAATCCAAAGAAATGGTGTCTCCTGTAGCTGTCCTTCTGGCTGTAGGAACGATCCCGCCGCTTACTGTGGTGACATTCTGTCATCAAACTAATATGGTGACCAGGGGTCATGTGACCAAGCTCATGTTTGCTTTTCTTACAGTGGGATAAGCTTTACCCTTTTGAAATGTTAATTGGTAATTCAATACCTTTACAAGTCAGGAAAGAGATAACCACTTCCCCTTTCTCCATTCCTCTCTGTTCCTTCTTGGCTGTGCTGCAGAGCAGATGTGCAGACGCCATGGGCTAGCATGGTGAACCATGTTACACTCTGTTGCTTCCTTTTCTTCCTTGGTGGATGTGATGTTGAACTTGTAGCAGTGAGCCATTACTAGATGTGAAGGCCTAACCATGGGTGAGATCAAGCGTGTGTGGAAGGGGTTACTATATAGATAGATAGATATTAAAAGGGTTGTTGCTCCGTGGGTCTGGGCTGTGTGTTTGTGATACATTTATAGTATTGTGTTGTTGCCTTTTAATAAATACCTTTTAATGTAGACGAACCTTGTGTAATATATATATTAATTTGGTGATACACCACATTTGGCGACCACGAATTTTAGACTTCTACAAAGGTTATTTATGAGGTAATAACACATTAAAAAAAAAAAAAAGTACTTTGTTTAATTATCCTCTGCATGTGAAATCAAGGGCTGATTGTGTGTGGAGTCTAGTTTGGGCTTCCATTTTAATATACAAGCTTGGGCATCAGGCCTCAATTTTGAATATATTAGTTTTTTTGTGTGTTTCAAATACCTGAGTTTGTTGTGTTTTGTGTGCTTCAAATATCTGAGTTGAGTTATCAGAGTACAGGCCGAGCCCTGCATTATAATACACTATAGTAGGCTTCCATGCGGCTTCTTTTTGTATTTGAATGCTAATTTGCAGACCTCCATTTTAATATACAAGCTTGGGCATCAGGCCTCAATTTTGAATATATTAGTATTTTTTTTTGTGGGTTTCAAATATCTGAGTTGAGTTTTATTGGGTTTTGACTATCAGAGTACAGGCCTAGCCCTGCATTATAATACACTATAGTAGGCTTCCATGCCGCTTCGTTGTGTATTTGAATGCTGATTTGATTACCATAGTTCAGGCCTAGACGTTTTTTTTTCAGGCCTTCATTTTTTTAAGCTTCCATGCTGCTTCTTTTTGTATTTGAATGCTGATTTGATTACAATAGTCCAGGCCTAGTAGTTTTTTTTCAGGCCTTCATTTTTTAATACTCTACCAGCATAGGCCTCAATTTTGAATATATTAATCCTTTATATTGTACTAGCTTATTGTACATAAAACAAAGGCAGAAGGGTGGTTTTGTGTTTTGCAGCCTGTGGGCATTTGTTGTATTGAGACTGTGATGTTTTTTTCTTAAAAGACAAGAGGTTGTTTGAATAGGTTAATGTAATTAAGTTTCTCAAATGGTTCAATCTCTTTGGAGCCAGTTTCAGTTTTTTTAAATTAATCCCATTGTTAAAAGCGTGTTGTTTTTTTTCCTTAGTCTGCTGGTCTATTTCGATTAAAGACTCAGGGAGAGCTTGGTTTTAAAATGTCATATCTAGGTACTAAGTATTTTTCTGCAGAAGTACTAGAGTACTTTAAGAATGACATTGACAAACATGATGGACCATATGAGCTTCCAGAACCAGCAGGCCCCAATTGTGGAAAATATGAAGGTTTCATGGATGTTTTGACACAGATTGTTACTAATAAAAAGTGCCATATTAAGAAAAGGAAAAGCTTGGTGGCACAAGCGGTTGTTGCTGCAATAGGTGGTTTGGCAAGCATGGTACTTGAATTGCAGCAAGCTAATTTAGTAACCACTAATAAAATGGAAGATGCTCTTGATGAAAGAGATTGTTTTAAAATAGCTGCCCTAAGAACAAACAAAATGACCGAGGGGTTGGAGAAGGAATTAAAGGAAATAGAACAACAGAGAGATGCATATAGTGCTAAGATCACTGAACTCCAAAACCTAGTTATGGAATATAAAATTAAAACTAAAGAAAACATAAATAAATGGGATAAGGAGATTCCTAAAGCATGCCCAGGCCAGTCTCATTTTATATCTAAAGGTACAGCACCAGTGCTGGGAACAAAACACAAGGGAAATGTGCCAATTGTAAATTGTGTCCCACAAGCCCCTATAATAATAACTGAACATTTTAATGTAAGAGAAATGCCTACTAGCTTCTCTAGACAGACAAGGACTATGTCAATCACAGACAAAGTTAATTTCCAGAAATGGTGGGGAAGTATGCCAACTGACGACTTTAACACCTTTACACATTGGTTTATGAGGGGAGCAAATAGAGCAAAAAAAGGAGGTCTTAACTTAGAGGAATGGACAGAACTTTTAGAATATGCTATGGGTCCTTTGGCTAGCAGACTATTTGGATTTAATAACAGTGTGTCTGATCAGGCAGGAAGAATTGCTGCAATGATTTTCTATCTACTCAGCATAGAGAAAGAAATAGAGAATATTATGATGAGGCCAGCAGATGGTCCTAGAGAGGTAGCTCAAAGGATATTGTTCTGGTATACGCTACGCCAACCTCAACAGCCTCTGGTCTTGGGCTCACCAGAACACATTGCTAAAGTAATGGAAGCCCTTCCCTGGGAGTGTCAAGAATTTGTGAGGCTTTTTGATCCAACACCAGCAGACTTAGAAAGGGTACTAACTAGAGCTGACAATTGGTGGATCAAGCATCCTTCCTCAGAACAGGCCTTCTCTGTCTCAGCCATAAGAACATTCAAGGTCGACTCTGGTAGAGATATAGATGGTAAATGGAGAAGCCAGAGGTGGGGTGTACCCCAGAACAAGAGGGATAATGAGAACTGGAGACCAAAACAGGACTTTGACAAAAGATGGAGAGATCCACACAGGGACCATGGGAATGTAATGGGAGATAATTGGAGGAATAGATGGGAGGGGCCTAAAGTAATCAATAATAATTGGAATAATAATACCTGGGAGAGGCTAAAAAGGAGAGATAACTCGGAAAATCACAGTTGGCAAGAAAAACAGAGAAACAACAGGAACAGTTATAGGGAGAATAATTGGAAAAGGAACCATAGATGGGATGAGCATCAGACCAATAGACGGAATTGGGATAATTGGAGGAATAAAGAAGGGAATACAGACTACTGGGAAATAAAGAGACAGACTGAGAGATTGGAGGCAGACGTGAAAGTGCTTAGGGAACAGATGAGGAAGGGAAATACTGATCAATTTGGGGTCCCCAGCAATGAATAACTCCCATAATTTTTGTTGTCCTCTACATCCTATGTATGTTTGTTTTTCTTTTGTTTTGTTCTTTCTCTCAGTCTTCCAGTCTCCCATTTAGCTATTCCTTTCTAATGATGAGATCTAGTGTTCCCACAGAGCAAGGCAAAGCTGTATTAGGATGATGATGTGTGTCAACAGAAGATCGTAGTGGATCCTTGTTACAGGATGGATAAGTATACGCTGTATCACAGTAGGGATGGGAGACAGGCAATACGGCCAGAAGATACTCCAAATAAGGGAGAGGTTTACAGTCTATATTTTAATAATCCTTCTATTCCTCCAAGGTGTCCGGAACAACGGCGACAGTGTTTTAGGCAAAGCAGGGTGTCAGGAAAAATGGGACAATTTACAGCTCTACTGGGAGGAGTCGGAACTGGATTGAGAGTATGGAATTCTGCAAATATCACATCCAGTCCTACAAACTTTGCCGCTAGTATATTTTTGTGTGGCAATGAAATAGATGAGGAAGAAACTTGAAAAGGGGGATATTTTTTTTTGTTGTTTCTTTTTTGTTTCTCTCTCTCTCTCTCTTTTTCTCTCTCTCTCACACATTCTTCAATAAAGTTTAACATTGCACACACACACACTCACCTAAATTCTATAAGTTCTGTTTTTTTTGTGACACTCTGTATAATATGTGAATTGACAGCCATAGGAAAGTACAGGAGAACTTGTGTCGCTGAGGGAACTATTCCGGAGGGACGGTGGGTTGAATTTCTCCTGTATATCAGGTTTTTGCTCCCACAAGGTTTTCCTGTACTAGAGGGATAACTAGATAACGGAGCAACATAAAAGAAGAAAAAGTGGGGGAATGTGGGGTGATGCAACTCCTATTTGACTGTTTTCTTTCACCCTGCTTATATCACTCACTATAATTCCTGTGCTCCCCTTTCCTACTTCAGATCTCATAGTTTAGATAGAAGGGATAAATTATTATTATTTTTAAATGTGCTCAACATAAGAGAAGAAAAAGTGAGGGAATGTGGTGACATTCTGTCATCAAACTAATATGGTGACCAGGGGTCATGTGACCAAGCTCATGTTTGCTTTTCTTACAGTGGGATAAGCTTTACCCTTTTGAAATGTTAATTGGTAATTCAATACCTTTACAAGTCAGGAAAGAGATAACCACTTCCCCTTTCTCCATTCCTCTCTGTTCCTTCTTGGCTGTGCTGCAGAGCAGATGTGCAGACGCCATGGGCTAGCATGGTGAACCATGTTACACTCTGTTGCTTCCTTTTCTTCCTTGGTGGATGTGATGTTGAACTTGTAGCAGTGAGCCATTACTAGATGTGAAGGCCTAACCATGGGTGAGATCAAGCGTGTGTGGAAGGGGTTACTATATAGATAGATAGATATTAAAAGGGTTGTTGCTCCGTGGGTCTGGGCTGTGTGTTTGTGATACATTTATAGTATTGTGTTGTTGCCTTTTAATAAATACCTTTTAATGTAGACGAACCTTGTGTAATATATATATTAATTTGGTGATACACCACACTTACCACCAAGCCTCAGCATAAAAGGGTTAAACCGCCGTTTAGGAGATCTTCCCCTTGCAGAGACCCAGGCACAGCTACTGCAGAACCCCAAACTTCCGAACAGGATACCAAGTAGCACTCCAAACTCCTGAACTGGAACCTCACGAATAGCTGCTAGCAGCTGAACAGGAAAAGCACCCAAGCGGCTTACACTCCTGGCAATCAGTCTCTAACAGCATACAGTAAATCCCCCCAAGAACGAGACAAAGCTCCGTGTTGAGGGTCAAGCAGTAAACAGACAGAGCTGTGGGTTTATTGTGCTTATGTACACATTAGTACCACCCACAGGGTTTTGGAACACAACCAATAAACACATACAATACACTCAGACACTCCCACACAAAATCCTCCCCTCTGCCTGTGATTCAATTACCTTACACAATGGGTAATGTAATTATAACAAGCAGAGAAATACAATTTTTCCACATTATTCATAACTTGAAAAGTATGCATCACATTCACATATAACTTACATTTTCAGAATCAGCATACTCCAAATACAAACATATGTCAAAATTATACAAATTGGTCCAGTGGTTCAAAAGATAGATCGTAGTCCTTTGTGACCAAAGGAAGCATGGCTTTTCTGCCCAAAACCAGTTCCACAGAAATTGGGAATTATCTCCAAGGACAGAGGCAAAACTCCATTGAACACATGGCAGCAAAAGACAATAAAACACATAAAAACATATAACTGTGAAGCCATTGCACAAAACAGGTACATTCAACATATCCCCAGATAGCTCAGATCTGAGCGCACACATACAGTTCAATTGCCCTTTAGCCAAAGTCTTTCCCATAGTCTTTCATTATACGAATGGGCTCCATGGCATAGCTATCTGGAGTATCACCGCTTAAACAGGGCAAGCACCAAGTGACCCGGCTTTCATGTCTTTGCAGGGGAAAATCTAGCCTTTTAACATGGGGCCATAATCCAAAGGCAACAGGCGAGCAACCAGGCTTCTCCAATGCAATGTGGCGAGATTGGTCTCGTCACAGTTACCATTTTTTTTTCTTACTGCTGTATTATTTGCTGCTATTGGTGGACAGTAAAGAAAGGGTTAAGCAATACTTGCCTCAGTGTCTTTCATTAAATCATGTTATTAAGTAGCATTTTTTTGTAACAGTCTTCTTTGTTATTTTTCTAATGATATTGCTGGGTCATTTATCTTTGTGGAGCGCTAAAGTGTGAGAAATAAGGGGAATGACTTACCCCCGTTAAAACAGGTAGATACAGTGAATGAAAAAAGTATTTGGTCCCATGCTCATTTTGAACGTTTGTCCACTGACAAAGAACTGATTAGTCTATAATTTTAATGGTAGGTGTATTTTAACAGTGAGAGACAGAATAACAAAAACAAATCCAGGGAAACACATGTCAGAAAAGTTATAAATGGTAGATTATGCTAGCTTTTGTACCAATTTATTTTGTACCAATAATCTTAATTTTATTAATGACAGGAGGCAAATATTTGCTTAAGTCTCTCTGTACTAGAACTCCACAGCAGCACATTAACACAGAGAAAATCAACCAATCAGAAAAAAAGTTAGATACAATAAAGCTCCCCTCGCCACACATAACTTCCTCTTTCAAGCTGCAACAAAACAGAATAAGAAACAGAATAAAACCATGCAGGGTAACATTGTAGGCAATGAAGTCAACGATGTCATCCAGCCAAGAGGAAATTTCAAACGTGGTGCCACGAAAAGATTCTAAACTGAAACAAGAAAAACATAGTCGAAAGGGCTGGTTAGATAATGAAATGTACTCTGAAAAAACATGCAGTCACCCAGTGCGACAAACAGAATTGCTGTAATGTACAGAGATCCCAACCGTTCTATGTAAGAAATGGTAACATGAAAAGTGACAGCAGAAACAACAAGCAGAGTTGCATACATACCTGATTACCCAAAACTTCTGACCAGAGATCAAAAAAGGGCAGGAATGAAAAAACTGGGAGGGAAATATTGCTGTTTTAATGTTCAGTCAAACAAAGCAAACCATGCTTGTTTTCCGTCTGTAATTATCCCGGGAGGCCAATACATTCATCCTAAATGGATCCTTCGAGAGCGAGATGTGACGAAAATGCGATTGACAGAGACGCCAGTCCTTGATTTTCCTCCAATCTCCGTTGCAGGATTCACTGTACCTGGTAACATGTGACTGGGCTCCGCCAAGGCGGTCAATGTAATGCAATGCCAATATGGTGTCCATTCTTAGGAGGATACAACAGGCTGATAAATTATCGGTGAAACTTGAGATTGCAAAAGAAAAACCTGCGATTAGTTTTGGACCAAAGATGTGGAAGTAGGCTTCCGAGCGTCCAAGGGCTATCAGTTCCCCAATCTCAAAACTTGTGTTTGGAACCACGACCAAGTCTGGGACAGAAATGAATAAAAGTCTCCACGTTTCCCATTGACCTTCGAGGTGAGTGGTACGATCTGAAAATAGGTCTACTCCGCAGGCTGGCATGTGTGAAGAAAATTGACTTTTAATTGACATTTTCTTCTTTATTCTGTATTTTTCCTGTGTTACTACCTGTATAGTGAATGTATTAGTTCGTTAGTTTGAAATTACCGAATGCCGACCACCCTCCTGGCTTATTAACTACAAAGGAACCAGCTATTAAGTGCTCCCTGGGTGGCCGCTGTTCGTAAAGCCGAACGCCACGTGAAATCGGACACTCGACCTCACGAACTACCGCTGAAACTACCGAATGCCGGCTTCTTGTATTTCCCGAACAGCCAGGGAAGCACCGTTCAGTAGTTCTATGCGAACGGACAAGGGGAGCAATCGCTGCTATGAGCCAGGAGGATCCATTCGGGACTTTTGTTCGGTTTTTACAGATTTGTGAATTGACCGACCGCACACGCTGAATTCATGGAACTATTTTGGGCACAAACATATCCAAATTTCACCCAGATTGGTTCAGGGGTTCTGAAAAAGTGTTGAGGGTCCCTTTTACCCACCACACACGTGACTCGCATGTGTGGTGGGTAAAAGGGACCCTCCACACTTTTTCAGAACCCCTGAACCAATCTGGGTGAAATTTGGATATGTTTGTCCCCCAGATCGGGGCTATCAGGGGATATGTGGGGATACCTTGTGGGGAAAGGGGTGTTCTAAGTTTTGGGGAAATTGTGTGCTCTCTGCCTGGAGATAATGTTTTATTCCTTAACTTATCTCAATATCTCCCAGGCAGAGGGAAGGCGTGTATTACTGTAAACCTGTATGTTGATTGGCTGTTGTCTTTGTTTGCTGTGGGAGGTCCTCTTGCAGGAGGATTTCTCATAAAAGCCCGTGTGTTGTCAATAAAATTAATTTCTGTTACACCCTTCATGAAGTCTAGGCTCATGTTTGGGGGATATTCTACTTGCTGGGAAGAATCACCTTGGAACTGCATTTCATCTACCTTATTCCTCTACTGCTTGCTGCAGATATAATCACTCATGCTCAGCTGTTGGGAAAGGGAACAGAAGACCGCAGCACCATAACCACTGCAGGTCTTAACAGCGTGCAAAGGGGAATCTGGTCGTGCCATAGAATTCTCTGGCTCACAATTCACATTATATAATATATTTATGACTGTGGCCGACAAAGCACTCCTAAGGGCATGTCTGTCCTGAACCCCGGAACTTCACCACCTGGACGGGTCGACTTTCCTTGGAAGACTGCGAAGCTCAGGTATACGAACAAGGGGAAGTGAGGTTGAGATCAGTACAGGGCATCCTCGCGTGAGAGCAATAAGGAGTCCAGCTATGAGGTAATGGAAACCTTTGTAAACGAAGATGAGCCGTCAGTGAATCACCAAGAGCCAAATCACCAAATTGAAGAGTAGATAGGTTGAACTGGCCAGGCTGGTCGTTCCCCAGGAAACACAGCAAACATTGGTGCATGGAATTGAAAACTACTGATTCTGGAGGTGAAAGACAGTGTGTAAACTCACCCGACTTCTTACGAATAAGAAGGTTGGATCCGTAGAAACCCCCAGAGTCAGATGGGAAGCTGACACGCTCTTTAGTCGACCAAGGTCTGGAGATTGACGTCTACAAGCGCCTGGCGGTCCGCCATCCAGACTTGGTTCAGTGGGAATGGTGTCTGTATAGTGTTGGAATGGAACAGTTCACAATGGCTGTAGTAATGACCCCGCTGTTGTTCAGCCCTGCCAGAAAAACCGAGATGGAGTCTGATGAAATGCTCATCACACTAAAGAGCAGGCTCTATTGAGTGTGGTGTGTAAGTCTATGCTGTGCCGGACCATCCGCCAATCGATGCTCCTAGCGCTTACCAAGGACGATCAGCACTGCACCGGACACCATAGCCACTGCAGACTCCACGAACCGCCGTAGCTTGGTTGGGGTCTCGCCGTCTCCTCCAGGAGAGTATAGCTGTGGGAAGGACCTCTCCTCCAGGAGAGTATAGCTGTGGGAATGACCTCTCCTCTAGGAGAGTATAGCTGTGGGAAGGACCTCTCCTCCAGAAGAGTATAGCTGAAGAGAGCTCTTACAAGAGCTAGCAGTTATAGCTGTCCCCTACAACACGAGACGAGGCTGCGAGTTGAGGGTAAGAAGGTCTGGTTTATTGAGCACAAAGGCATTTCTTTTATACACATTTTCAGGCCAGAGGCACACCCCCTGGACCTGATGAAACACAGGGACAAAAGGGACACAAACCAATAGGAACAATAATTATCACAGTAACACTCCCACATACAGTCAACAAGCCCTACCCTCTGCCTGTGATACAATTAACAAAGACAATGGACTAACTCAATTAACTTTAGCAGAAAAAACATACATTTTTACAAACCCAAAAAAGTACCCCAAAATACAACATACAGTCACATCCCCTGATAGCCCCAATCTGGGTGAACATATCCAAAAATCACCCAAATCGGTTTAGGGTTTCAGGAATTTCCTGGAAGTCTTCTTTTTGCCCCACCTTGCACATGGTCCCATGCCCATACACTTGACGACAAAACACTGCTGGACAATTTAAGATGGCTGCCACCACATGTTTGAATCTGTTCTAGTTAAAAGTCCAAGGGGCAGAAACAGTACTTTTGAACATGGGTTATCACAGGGCCCATAGTCCCAGGGTAGGAGGCTGGCAAGCAGGCCTTTCCAAAAACTCATGGCAAACTCCCTTAAAAAGGGGGAGCTTGGAGGGCGGGGCCTGACCGCAGTGCAGGGAAGATGTAACCCACAAGAGCTCCTGCAACAAGCTACACTTAAAAGCTACTTTCACGCTCCACGAAGCGACTAATCGGGTCACAGCGGCCACCAACCGAAAGGGAACATTAAGCAGAATAGAATGATACCCCACACACAGCACCACAAGCTACCCACACCGATCAGGCAATCGACGCCTACTCACATGGCGAGCACGGGAGGGACGGCCTCTCTCCCACCGCCGCGACTAGCTACCTCGATGGTTAAAGGCCCTTGTCCTCCCCCCATGGACCGGCGGGGGTCATCCCGGTCCAGACTCCACAGGGCTGCAGAACCCCGCAAGCCTCCAAGACTGCAAGTAGCACACACCCAGAGGCCAAGATGGCGGCTGCCGACCGAGCTTCTAAACCCCCACATGTCCAACCCTTATCGGCGCAGTCAGCAAGCGAGCACACCCAAGAGGACCACATAGCGGCAGCCTTCGACCTTTTCTGGACACAGTGGCAGACCATACTGGCACAGAACCAAGCAGCCACCTGACTCCCCACCACCTCTCCTGCAAGTATACCTGCGCTGAAATGCATAGCTATGCCACCGACCAACACAAAGCGGCAGAGGGCAACAAGAGCCCTAATTAGATTTAAAAATCACAGACCGAGCACCCAACACCGCAAGCCCTGGTCCCGACGGGCTCGGAGAGCCACTAAACGCGGCCCGCCACTCTACATACTAAAATGGCGCACTCGAGGGGCCTATTCCCTGCCTACACCAGGCGAAGCCAAGAAAGCCTGTCAACGCCTTACCCACGTGCAGCGATGCACAGCCGCAAACAGCACTCCGAAGGGCTGTGCCTCTGCATCAAGGGGACATACAAAGACCCACACTCACCAAACAGCACGGGGAGCGGAGAAGCTGCCACACCACCAAGTATACCTCCCCACCACCCAAGGCACTCACGCAGGACCGGGAGGCTGCGACGGAGTCCCTCTAACCTTCATGACCCGCAACGCCGAGGCCCCATGGGACTCTTCGTTATGTGCCAAACCAGTGCCGACTACAGGAGTCGAATGACTTTCACTTACTCTCACTGCCGCACTGAGGCTTGGACTGCTGCCACGCCACCACGTCCATACAGTCATGGAGGACTATGTCCCGCAATGTTATTAAGCCTTGTCCCTCTGAGCTAGACGAAATTTAGCACACTTAAATAAGCATGATTGCGCTAACGTTTATTGCCCTGGCCAAACACTACGTCAAAGTAACACTCGTTATAAATGCACCTGTTAGCAATCTTATAACATGTTAAGTTTATTTAATTTGTGTTCACTCTATTACTTACATGCCAAGTATCCAGCAAGCATAGCCTATATTGTTTCCATATACTTCATGCCTGCCAACAACTATAACGAGGTTCTTGATAACATCTTCCCCCTCAAATTGGAATAAGTATTACATAGTCAAAACGTTAAGCCAACACTATATATCTAACCTTGCTTCACTAGTGTACCTTCTACCACAGGGAATATTAGTCATAGCTATCAGGGGATGTAACATTTGTGGAATTTATGTATTTTTAGCGTACTTTTTTTCTGTGCTTAGAGATAATTGGATTAGAATTAGTACAGTTACTGATCCAATTATCTCCCATGCAGAGCGGAGGGATTTGTGTCTTGAGTATGGAAGTGCCTTATTGTTATTGGTCTGTGAAGTCTTGGCTCATGTTTGGGGGATTGGAGAACTACAATCACTCTGGCGATTGCTATATTACAATACTCCCCTGAGTATAATCACTAGCTCTTATAAGAGCTGTTCCTGCTACGCTCTCTGGACTATGAGAGGTCTACCCACTGGATGCTGGATCCTGTCTTGGGTCCAGGATGGATAGAGGACAGCGAGACCCCAACCAAGCTATGGTGGTTCGTGGGGTTTACGGTGCTTATGGTGTTCCAGTACAGTGCTTATGGTGCTCGCAAGTACTAGGAAGCAGCGATTGATGGAAGTACTCAGTCGGGGTGCCAGGCGGTCCGTCACAGCGGGAAATTCGCCAGGGTAGAATAACTTGATTTGAGCCAGTCTCAGGCTGTGATCAATACCCCTGCAAGGGTCAGGTCCCGATCTTGCGAAGTATGTGTAAGTCCCGATGTCGCAGTCTGGGGTCATTGCGACCTTATCAGGAAGAGATGGTCTGGACATTCTGCCCTAATCTTGTATGCACTTCTCGGTCTAAGGATCTACGAGTCCAGTAATGTACATACTGGGCCAAATGATCGGGAGCCATCTTTCGGGTGACTTAGGGTGACGAATGGAATGCGGGTCGAAGAAAGGGTTCCCCCATCAAATCCAAGCAGATGTCACCGTTTGGACCTGACATAGGTGGTTATGCAGGACATAAATCAAGTGAAGCTTTCGTGAATGATTCGTGTACAAAGGGAGAGTCCTCCACCTCCGAACCTTGTCAGCTATCCTCATCCTCAGAGGTTGAGCATTCCTCCTACCATTTATACCAAATAGATACTGGGTAGGAACTGTAGAGCTGACCAGAGACTCCAGCCTTTTCACGCGCTTGGTGCGTGCCATGCACTTTCCGAAATGGAGGAGTGGGTCTTCCCCTGTCCAACTGCACTTGATTGTGTATGTCTGTATTTGGAGGCATTGGAATCTTCTGATTCCTCCAACAGGAGAAAATGCCTGAGGGGTTGTCCATATTGGCGCAAAAAGAAAATGACAATATATACAATATCAATTAATCAAATAACTTACCAAACATGTGAGAACATTGATTAGGGACCCATTAGCCCGTGAAATTGGAAACCCGGAAGTGCTGTACGCCGCGATGAAGTCATCACGTGGTGACGTCTCGCGGAAGAAACTAGTGGTAACTAGGCGACCAAACGACGCCGTGCCGAAAGTCATATTTTTTGTTTTATATATATATATATAAATCCAACAAGTAACTGCACTCACGGTAAATTAAAAATCAAAATTTATTGAAAATAAGTTAAAACATCCACGATCAACGTTTCAGTCCTTCAAGGACTTTCCTCAGGATCAAAAAGATGAAGGAAAAAAAAAAAAATCTCATCTTTTTGATCCTGAAGAAAGTCCTTGAAGGACTGAAACGTTGATCGTGGATATTTTAACTTATTTTCAATAAATTTTGATTTTTAATTTACCGTGAGTGCAGCTACTTGTTGGATTTAAATATGGATGGCCATACTTGCTAGCACCCGGGCACCAAGGGTAATTTGAGCGTGAGTGCAGGAGCTATTGGTATTATATATATATATATATATATTTATATATATATATATATCCTTAATAACTGGGGCTCACCCAGTAATAATAAAACCTCCAGGAGTATATTCAGTAGGGAGTAGTGGCACAGAAAAAGCAGGCCACTCATAGGGCTGTAACAGTGACAGCCAGATCAAATAGCCAATATCAGGCAAGGTAAGGTACCAGGATCTGTAATAATATGAACACCCAGTAATAATGCAACCTCCACGAGGATATCCAGTAGGGGGGTACAGTGGCACAGACAAAGCAGGCAAATCATAGGAGCTGTGACAGTGACAGCCAGATTAAATAGCCAAAACCAGGCAAGGCAAGGTATCAGAATATGTAATAATATGATAGGGGGGTTCACCCCCAGTAAAATAGTATAGACTATAGGCCCGTATAGTAGCAGACAGCATCAGATTAGGGTAAATTATATACATATCTGTAATAACTGGGGCTCACCCAGTAATATTCATGCAGAATACATCCCAGGAATAGTAGTAGATAGCATAAGCTAGGGCACGCTTAGAAATCAGGCGGCTCACCCCAGAAGCCCATATAGAATAATAAAAAATAATAAAATATAATGAGATGAGCTGTAATAAGTAATGTAGGGGCTCGTCCCAACTTCCCAGTTGATATGAGGCAGTATTATGTACTGTGATAAACCGTAACAAAACAAATATCCTGTCATAAAACTATCCATATTTAGTCTGTGAATGGGAGGGGGGCTCCAATAAAAAAAATCAGTAATATCTACCGTAATAGACTGTAGTCGAAACATAGAACTGACAGGAGGCAGAATACATATCAATACTGCTCACTCTCTAATAATGTTATTAGTATCCATATCAGTGTAGGGCTGAGAGAATGAGAGGGACTCACCCTCTACTAATGAAAAATCAGAATCATGTATTGACGTAAACTGTAGGGTAAACAGAGAAACTCATATAAAGTAGTCTAACAATCAGCATTGTGGTTAAGCTTCGATGGGGGCTCACCCTCTAATAATAAAGTCAGTATCATGTACTGACCTAAGCCGTAAGGTAAACAAAAAATGAAACGACGGGTGTCTGTATGAAAACAGCATAGGGTTGTGTTTATGAGAGGGTCACCCTCTAATAAGGAAGCAGTATTATAAGTCGAATTAACCCGTAGTCTAAGAAACAGAAAAAACAATGGCTGCCGGGATCCCAGATGGGAGCAGGCCATCTGAGGAAAATGCTGGAGACGTTCTCCGCGGTCCTTGAGAGCCTGGGAAATTGGAGAAGGCCAGAGGTGAGGCCTCTCGAAGTCCCGAGCAGGGGACGACAAGGTTCCAAAACAAAGTACAAAGGAAACAAAATAATACAGAAAAGTTAAATATGGCTGAAATAAAGGAATGTATGTAGACATAAGAGGAAAAGTATAATGACAGGAAATAAATAACTTAATAAGTTAAGGCACACAGAAAATGATAACTAAATATACATAAATATAGATTAAGAAAATAAAAAAGAAATAGAATATGCATATAAATGACAGGAGTAAAAAGTCACTGTGTATATAGTGTAGAATATTTATTTAGTACAGTGTACCCCTGCAGGGGTAGTGATGAGAGGGTTAAACCAAGGAATAACTGAGGCAGTTAATCCACAGACAGCTGCCTAATGAACAGCATAGCACTGCTCTACAGTGAGTCACTGCAGCACCAGGGGTAGGAGGGAGAAAAAGGGGGAAGCAAGGATAAAAATAGTGACCAGAAAGTGCACAAGAATTATAGGCAACTATAGGCAAACTATACCAAAAAGTACTAATCAATAAAGGTACAAGAAATCAGTAATATAAATTCCCACAGCAACCCACTAAGAGCAGCAGGCAGCGGTACTCTGACCTGTACTATGTGGAGCAGCAAAGAAAGAGAAAGTTATGTGTGGGGAGGGGAGCTTTATCGTATCTAACTTTTTTCTGATTGGTTGATTTTCTTGGTGTTGATGTGCTGCTGTGGAGCTCGAGTAAAGAGAGGCTTAAGCAAATATGAAGCCTCCTGTCATGTTATAAAATTGATTTGCATGTCAATGAGTGAAATAAGTATGTGACTCCTTCAACTTAGTACTTGGGGGCAAAACCTTTTTTGGCAATCACAGAGGTCAGACGATTCTTGTAGTTGGCCACCAGGTTTGCACACATCTCAGGAGGGATTTTGTCCCACTCCTGTTTGCAGATCCTCTCCGAGTCTTTAACGTTTCAAGGCTGACTTTTGGCAACTCGAACCTTCAGCTCCCTCTACAGATTTTCTATGGGATTAAGGTCTGGAGACGGGCTAGGCCACTCCAGGACCTTAATGTGCTTCTTCTTGAGCCACTCCTTTGTTGCCTTGGCTGTGTGTTTTGAGTAATTGTCATGCTGGAATGCCGATCCACAACTAATTTTCAATGCCCTAGCTGAAGGAAGGATGTTCTCACCCAAACTTGAAGGTACATGGCTCAGTCCATTGTCCCTTTGATTAGAGACAACATGGGTTTACTTCAGGGAGATCATGCCAAACTAATCTGATTGATTTTTTGATTGGGTGACTAAAATAATAGATCAGGGTGGTGCAGTAGACATTGCTTACCTAGATTTCAGTAAGGCTTTTGACACTATTCCACATAGAAGGCTCATCAATAAATTGCAATCTTTAAGTTTGGATTTCAATATTGTTGAATGAGTTAGGCAGTGGCTAAATGACAGGCAACAGAGGGTTGTAGTGGGGTACCTCAAGGAACTGTACTCAGACCCATTCTCTTTAATATTTTTGTTAGTGATATTGCAGAAGGTCTTGATGGTAAGGTATGTCTTTTTGCTGACGATACTAAAATTTGCAACAGGGTTGTTGTCGTGTCCCCTTAGCAGAAAAACACCCCCAAAGCATAATGTTTTCATCTTCATGTTTGATGGTGGGGATGGTGTTCTTGGGGTGATAGGCAGCATTTCTCAACTCCAAATACGGCGAATTGAGTTGATGCCAAAGAGCTCAATTTTGGTCTCATCTGACCACAACACTTTCACCCCGTCCTCCTCTGAATCATTCAGATGTTCATTGGCAAACTTCAGACTGGCCTGTACATGTGCTTTTTGGAGCAGTGGGATCTTGCGGCCTCTGCAAGATTTCAGTCCTTCGCGGTGTAGTGTGTTACCAATTGTTTTCTTGGTTACTATGGTCCCAGCTGCCTTGAGATCATTAACAAGATTCTCCTGTGTAGTTCTGGGCTGATTCCTTACTGTTCTCATGATCATTGAAACTCCACGAGGTGAGATCTTGCATGGAGCACCAGACCAAGGGAGACTGACAGTTATTTTGTGTATCTTCCATTTTCGAATAATCGAACCAACTGTTGTCACCTTATCACCTAGCTGCTTGGCGATGGTATTTTAGCCCATTCCAGCCTCGGGTAAGTGTACAATCATCTACAATCGTGTCCATGACATCCTTGAACAGCTCTTTGATCTTGGCCATGGTGGAGAGTTTGGAATCTGATTGATTACTTCTGTGGACAGGTGTCTTTTGTACAGATAACGAGCTGAGAATAGGAGCACTGCCTTTAAGAGAGTGCTCCTAATCTCAGCTCATTACTTGTATAAAAGACACCTGGGAGCCAGAAACCTTGCGGATTGATAGGGGATCAAATACTTATTTCACTCATTGACATGCAAATCAATTTATAATGTTTTTGACATGTGTTTTTCTCTCACTGTTAAAATACACCTACCATTTACATTCTAGACTGATCATTTCTTTGTCAAGGGACAAACGTTCAAATTCAGCATGGGACCAACCAAATACTTTTTTCCCTCACTGTACAGGTATTAACGGGGGTGAGTCATTACCCTTAGTTCTTATACTTTAGCTCTCCACTATGGTGTATCTTGTACCGTTAGAAGGTGTATATTAATTGGCTTGTGCTGGGAAGAGGGTATCCCACATTGAAATGCAGAGCTGCTATCTTTATAAGTAATGCACTTTTTGATATAACACTTTTTTCTGGCTATACATTTATCTTAGTGGGATTATAAATATATGTCCTCCCTATATTCACTCCATAGACTGAGATCTAATTAGGAGACACGGATACAACAATGGTATACCACAAAATATCACAGGTATAAGTCTAAAACAAGCCAGAAACACCCCCTTTCTTTGGCACCAAGAATGAAACTCCAAATCCCAAAAGAAACAAACAGGCTTTTCAATTGTACTAGTCGCTTGCTTGGATATACGTCCAAATAGAGTTCCAGAGATACGGAATTTGTCAGATTTGCCAATCAGCCTAAATTCAAACTGCAATTAGTATGAAACCTAGTATTTGCATATTTTAGGTTGCTTATTGTTGTGTTGCCTTTTTTTAAGTTGGCAATTGTGCATGTCATATTACTTTGACCATACTAACCCTATGTATAGGTTCATATTTCAGTTGTCTAAATTGGGTAGTTTTGTAGTAACAATATATGGGTATTACTTAGTATAAGTGCAAGGAATGGCATATTAAGGAATGACCTAGATTTACGTGATAAACCAGTTAGTAAATGTGATTCCTCCTAAAATAGTGATAATATATAAGCAGTTGTCAAGGCATCAGGTGCAGAGCAGTGGAGTGTGTTAAATGAGTGTGTAAAATGTTAAGATAGATCAATGTAATTATCATTAGTATTATTAAGAGATCTTCTTTGGTGGTATATTTAATTACATTGTTGATTTCTATTTCAACTGTCAAAAGTAAAGACAAATACGTCGATGGGGCCTGATGCAATACACCCAAACTTATTAAAATAACTTAGTGGTGTACTAGCAAAACCATTAACAGATTTATTAAACCAATCATTGTTAACAGGAGTAGTCCCAGAAGATTGGAAATTAGCGAATGTTATACCCATTCACAAGAAAGGTAGTAGGGAGGAGTTGGGCAACTATAGGCCAGTAAGCCTTACTTCAGTAGTTGGGAAAGTGATAGAAACCATGTTAAAGGATAGGATTGCTGAACATCTAAAATCACATGGATTTCAAGATTAGAGACAACATGGGTTTACTTCAGGGAGATCATGCCAAACTAATCTGATTGATTTTTTTGATTGGGTGACTAAAATAATAGATCAGGGTGGTGCAGTAGACATTGCTTACCTAGATTTCAGTAAGGCTTTTGACACTATTCCACATAGAAGGCTCATCAACAAATTGCAATCTTTAAGTTTGGATTTCAATATTGTTCAATGAGTTAGGCAGTGGCTAAATGACAGGCAACAGAGGGTTGTAGTCAACGGAGTATATTCGAGGCAAGGTCTAGTTAACAGTGGGGTACCTCATGGATCTGTACTTGGACCCATTCTCTTTAATATTTTTATTAGTGATATTGCAGAAGGTCTTGATGGTAAGGTATGTCTTTTTGCTGATGATACTAAAATTTGCAACAGGGTTGATGTTCCAGGAGGAATAAGCCAAATGGAAAATTATTTAGAAAAATTAGAGAAATGGTCAGAGCTGTGGCAACTGACATTTAATGTCCAAGATAATGCACCTTGGACGTAAAAAGCCAAGGGTAGAGTATTGTATATTTACCCTACTAACCTCAACATCTGAGGAAAGGGATTTAGGAGTAATTATTTCAGATGACTTAAAGGTAGGAAGACAATGTAATAGAGCAGCTGGAAATGCTAGCAGAATGTTGGTTGTATAGGAAGAGGTATTAGCAGTAGAAAGAGAGAAGTGCTCATGCCACTGTACAGAACACTGGTGAGACCTCACTTGGAGTATTGTACGCAGTACTGGAGAACGTATCTTCAAAAGGATATTGATACTTTAGAGAGAGTTCAGAGAAGGGCTACTAGTAAACTGATGCATGGATTGCAGGATAAAACTTACCAGGAAAGGTTAAAGGAAATTAACATGTATAGCTTGGAGACAGGGGAATATGATGGAAACACTTAAATACATTAAGGGAATCAACACATTAAAGGAGGAGACTATATTTAAAAGAAGGAGAACTACCACAACAAGAGGACATAGTCTTAAATTAGAGGGGCAAAGGTTTAAAAATAATTTCAGGAAGTATTACTTTACTGAGAGGGTAGTGGATGCATAGAATAGTCTTCCAGCTGAAGTGGTTGTAGCAGAGATCTAGTATTCCACAAGTTATCTCCGCTTAAGATCCCAGTGAGGCTCAGGAACAAGTATTTATAAATCCATAAGGCAAGGTTTCCAGCAGGTAAAACAATATAGCAATATCCCAACAGCAATCCCGATGACTGGACGACACACAGCATCAGGAGCAGAACTAAACTTTTAGTCACACAGTGGCCTTAGGGAGGGATTTACAATAATTACTACAGTGCCCAATCATACTCGAGTACCCTCCCTCACATCTCCTCCCCTTAGCCTGACTCATAATCCCCTTATACAGTACACAAATTCCCCAAGTTTCTGGATGTACCCCTAAACCTAGGGGTACCCCTTTAAATGTCACATCCCCTGGTAGCCCTGATCTTGGTGAGAGACATATCCAAAAATCACCCAGATCGGACCAGGGGTTCGGGAAATCTGTGGAGGTCATGAAAAGACCGACTGCGCTGGAGAGAACAGCCGAATTTGGTTCCAGGAGATGGGGCCCTGCGGTCGGTCACAGCATAAGGGAACAAACTGCACGAAAGGCTGATGCTACAGAGATCAGGGAGGGTTCGCATGAATCCCCTCGTTCGGTTGTTTCTTTCTACTGAACAAGGAGCCGTTCGGTAGTTTGGAAGCGAACATACCGTTAGTATGGAGGTCTCAGTGGTGTTCGCCTAGCCGAGTGTCCGATTTGGGTTCCAGACACTCGACGGCAAAACACCGCTGTTCGGGAGTTTTAAAAAGGCAGCCGCCATGTGTTCATTTCCCGAATGGCGGCCACCCCGAGAAAAAAGTACCCACTGCACAGCTTGTCAATTACCAGTTCGCAACATTGTTGCAACTGGTAATTGAAGACACACTTCACATTGGGGAGGTCTGACTGTTAGGTTGTTTCATTCCCATAATTGCTAGAATGATTCTACCGAACAATCAGACGAATACAACATACATTTCCACATATAACATTGCAATTTTAACCGAAGGCATTAAAACACATGAAATTTCCAGGACAGCCCAGTGCCATCCGCTACACTGCTCCCGGCTTGGGGATGTCCGGGGGCTCACGGATCACTTCTCCAGGTCAGTTTGTCTCGACAACCCATCAGCATTCCCATTCTGTTTGCTCGGGCGTTACTGAATGTTAAAGTCAAAGGGCTGCAACGCCAAGCTCCAGCGCAGCAGCCTGGCATTGTCCCCAGCCACCCGGTTCAGTAATACCAACAGGTTGTGATCCGTGAGCAATGAAAAGGGCTGTCCATACAAATACGGCTGCAGTTTCTTTAGGGCCCACACCACAGCCAGGCATTCCTTCTCGATGAAAACAGAACAATGAGTAAGCGCTAAATAACACAAATTAGCAGCAACCCTATAAGGGAATCCCTCAAGAACCCTTAGGATAAAACACAAAAAAGTAAAAAATACAAGAAAGGGCTGCGCTTCGATAAAACTTTGAATGATACTAAAAGTCCAGATAAAGTCAGTGGATAAAAAGAGAAAGTCTTATCTGGCAATGTCCGTGATACTTGGTCCGAAACAGTAATCTTGCTTTCTTTATATCTTCCTTATGAACCGTCTCATATGCATTTATCTGGACTTTTAGTATCATTCAAAGTTTTATCCAAGCGCAGCCCTTTCTTGTATTTTTTACTTTTTTGTATTCCTTCTCGATGGCGGCGTAGCTTACTTCTCTGGGTAGTAACTTGCGTCTGATGTAAGCCACGGGTTGCTCTCCACCATCGGCCCTGACTTGGCTCAGTACTGCCCCCAATCCAAACATAGAAGCGTCTGTGTGAACAAGAAAACGTTTAGTTGGATTGGGAGCTGCCAAGACAGGGGCATTGATAAGTGCATTTTTCAGATGTAGGAATGCCTGCTCACACTGCGTGGTCCAGGTCACTTGGCGGGGAAGGTTTTTACGGGTCAGGTCGGTGAGGGGTTTGGCCAGGGCACTATAATTGGGGACAAACTTTCTATAATACCCGGCCATCCCTAGGAACGCTAATACTTGGGTCTTAGTCCTAGGGGTGGGCCACTGTGCCACGGCCTCTACTTTGGCTGGCTCGGGCTTTTGCTTGCCACAACCCACTCTATGTCCCAGGTATTGTACCTCGGCCATCCCTATACTACATTTGGCCGGTTTCAATGTCAGACCAGCCTCCCTAATCCTGTCTAGAACCACTCCTATATGGGCCAAGTGCTCCTGCCACGTATTGCTAAAAAATGGCAATATCGTCCAGGTAGGCACAGGTATAGTCTTGGAACCCATCCAGGAGTTGGTCCACCATCCGCTGGAAAGTTGCCGGGGCGTTTTTCATCCCAAATGGCATGACCTTAAACTGGTACAAGCCAAATGGGGTGACAAAGGCCGACTTAGGGATGGCGTCTGGGGCTAGGGGAATTTGCCAATACCCCTTACACAAGTCAGTAGTAGTGAGGTATTGGCCCCTGGCCATCCTGTCTAGTAGTTCGTCTATCCGGGGCATGGGATAGGCGTCGGACACGGTTTTCTCGTTCAATCTCCTGTAGTCCACGCAGAAGCGGATCGTACCGTCTTGCTTTGGTACAAGCACTACAGGAGAAGCCCAGGGACTGTCCGAGGGCTCAATAACCCCCAGTTGGAGCATCTCATCGATCTCCTTGTGCATATTCTCCCTCACCGCTTCAGGTATGCGGTAAGGGCTCTGCCACATGGGGATTTGCCCTGGGGTTTCTACCCGGTGAGTGGCCAGAGGGGTGTATCCAGGTACATTAGAGAACGTGTCTCGCTTCTCTTCCAATAGCTGTTGTACCTCGATACGCTCCTGTGGGCTCAGTCGGTCTCCCAGTGCAACCTCCCCTAAATCTCCAGACAACTGACCATCTCCCAGCAGGTCTGGGAGAGGCAGGCTGTCAAACTCGTCAGAGTTGGGCGCACATATGGCGGTTTAGCAGAAAGAAAGAAAGGTGTGTCGAGTGCTCACTCCAAAACAGAAGGTCAATAGGCAGCAGTAACCAATGCAAGGATTCCCAGCCTTGTATGGAGACAGTATAGAAAAGAGGGAGGAAACCGCGCCTTACATTAACTGTATATACATACACTTGGTGTTTCTTAGTTGTTGTAGATAATTTTCCCTCAAAAAGAGAACACAAAGAAAAAATATATACAATAGTGTAGTATGTTTAACAATTTTTAAACAATGATGATATAGAAAACGGAGGTATTTTAAACTCACATTTGGTAGAGCTATTGTGGAAGCTCTACCGTAATTCGCACGGACGTTACAATCCCCGTCTCAGGATTAGAGGTCCAACGTCTTTAACACTCCAATGGTCAAGTGATACGGATGGAATGAAAGGAAAAAGGGAAACTCCAATGGTATAGTAGTTCCAAATCCAAATATAAAATAAATGAAAGTAATTATACTCACATTTGCTAGAGCAGACAACTTGCTCTAGTATATAGGGCTTGTAGTGGTATAATCCCCACTATAGGATATATAGGTCAGGAGGTAATGAGGAAAATAAATAGTATAATAAAATAGAATATCACTTAAAAGATATTTAATAGTAACATATGTAAAACAAAATGCTATATAAAATAACACTTAACGCGTTTCGCCAGTTGGCTTCATCAGAAGTGTAAAAAAACTTTACATAGTGTATTTTAATAATAATTCTTGTGTTAGTATCCCCACGTGCATAATGGCGATTTGCCTTTGTCCTGGGAGATCATTGAATTATTTCTCAATTATCTCCAGGGTAGAGGGGAGGAAGCCAAGATGCATTGTGGGAATACAATGTGACTGTGTGTCCTATCTGGCTACTTGTCTGTCCCTTGTCAAAGTCTCCCATTTGGTCCCCTAGGGACCTGCATAAATACTGGGCAGGTAGCCCTCATTAAACAGACCACTTCTTGACCCTCAACACGGAGCCTTGTCTCGTCTTTGGGGGGATTTACTGAATGCTGATAGAGACTGATTGCTAGGAGTGTAAGCCGCTTGTATGCTTTTCCTATTCGCCTGCTAGCAGCGATTCGTATGGTTCCAGTTCGTGAGTTTGGAGTGTTATATTGTATGCCGTTCGGGAGTTTGGAGCATTCCCTTACATGCGGTTCGTGTGTTTGGTGTTCTACAGTAGCTGTGCCTGCATCTCTGAAAGGGGATGATTGCCTAAACGGTTTTAACCCCTTGTATGCTGAAACAGTCCGTTACAATTGGTGGCAAGCAGCGGGATCGTTCCTACAGTCAAAGGGACAGCTACAGGTGACACCATTCTTTGGATTTTACAATTTGAGGGAAACGCATGTCTGAGTACAGTGACCCTGACAGCACCGAGATGGAACCAGCAGTGGAATATGATGAGGGTGTCCTGGATGACCGAGATGCAGTTCGCAAAGGCATCTGATACCAGGCACTGGGTATTGTGGAGTACCAGCGGGACGAGAGCTTCCCCAAGGAAGACCAGCGGTTACAGAAGCGAGTAGCCCTTCCTGGGAGAGCAGCCCCTGGAGGTATGGGTGAAGAGATTGGAACACCTAGTATGGCAAGAGATATGGCTGGAAGATGCCTACCAGGCGCTCTGGTGGTATGGGGCACAGTACTTTCCCTGGACAGCCGAGCATGACAAGCCAGAGGGAGAGGAGTTTGATGGTCCTGGCTTGCTATGGGAGGCTTTTTCAGAGCCTGAATTTGGGAGCCCTACACAAGCCCGGTTCAGTGATCTACTGGAGTGGAGGGAGAGCAGGTATGACTGGGATGACACTCAGGAGATTGAGCAAGACCTGGTCCACCTAGTGACCCGAGAGATGGAGCTGGAGCAGGGCTACCAAGATCTGTTCCACTCCAGCGAGAAGGCTCAGCAGGAAAGCGGAGACCCAGATCCAGACCCATTCAGCTGGGTAGATATGGCAGAAAATTACTGGGAAGAACCCCAGGTGGCTGGTGGAGATGAGACCGAGATCCTGCAGGGAGCTGGGAGCCCAAACTCCATTCCCCAGCGGGAGATATTGCAGGGAATTGGGAGCCCAAGCTCCATTCCCCAGCGGGAGATATTGCAGGGAATTGGGAGCCCAAGCTCCATTCCCCAGTGGCAGGCTGAGTTACAGGGGGCAGAGACAAGTGGTCCTGTCCCCCAGCGGCAGTGTTCCTTGCAGGGAGAGGAGAGCAGCGTCCTCCCTCCCCAGTGGCAGGGTGAGCTACAGGGATGCTGGGCAGTCGGCTCAGATCCCCAGCGGCTGTGTGATTTATTGGGAATTGGGAGCCCAGTCTCCATTCCCCAGCAGGAGATATTGCAGGGAATTGGGAGCCCAGTCTCCATTCCCCAGCGGCAGTATGAATTATTGGGAATTGGGAGCCCAGTCTCCATTCCCCAGCGGCAGAGTGTCCTACAAGGAATAGAGAGCCCAGTCTCCTTTCCCCAGCAGCAGGACTCTGTATTGGGAGCAGAGACAATCGGTCTCCCTCCCCCATGGCGGTCAGTGCCCTTGTTAGTCCAGCAGCCCACCCACAAAACACAATCAACAGCACAGCCTACCCACAATAAATGGTTACTACACCTGGGTAGAGGAGAAGCTTGTCCATGTCCAGGTGCCTCACCAGGGCTGTACTGGGTACGGGTACGCTGACTTGGTGGGTTGCTGAGTGGACAGAGACCAGCGGTACTCTGCCCTGGTGCCAGCGCTACTGGGAGGTAGCCTGGTTGAAGCCTGGTTGTTGGAGGGGGAGACCGACTGTCTCACCTTTGGATACACCGCTCTGCTGCTGGAGACCGACTGTCTCCTCTTTAGACACACAGCCCTGCTGCGGGAGACCGACTGTTACCCCCTCTCCCCAGTGGCAGCTTAATGTACCAGGGGGAGACAGTAAGCCCCACAACTGTGCAGATGGGACCGTGGTCTCTGCACGTACAGCACAGGGGGTAGAGACGGTCGGTTCAGCCTCCCAGCGACAGGGCTGTTTAGCCAAAGGGGAGACAGTCAGTCTCCAGCAGCAGGACTGTGTGTCTAAAGGGGAGACAGTCGGTCTCCAGCAGCAGGGCTGTGTGTCTAAAGGGGAGACAGTCGGTCTCCAGCAGCAGGGCTGTGTGTCTAAAGGGGAGACAGTCGGTCTCCAGCAGCAGGGCTGTGTGTCTAAAGGGGAGACAGTCGGTCTCCAGCAGCAGGGCTGTGTGTCTAAAGGGGAGACAGTCGGTCTCCAGCAGCAGGGCGTGTATCTAAAGGGGAGACAGTCGGTCTCCCCCTCCAACAACCAGGCTTCAACCAGGCTACCTCCCAGTAGCGCTGGCACCAGGGCAGAGTACCGCTGGTCTCTGCCCACTCAGCAACCCACCAAGTCAGCGTACCCGTACCCAGCACAGCCGTGGTGAGGCACCTGGACATGGACAAGCTTCTCCTCTACCCAGGTGTAGTAACCATTTATTGTGGGTAGGCTGTGCTGTTGATTGTGTTTTGTGGGTGGGCTGCTGGACTAACAAGGGCACTGACCGGCAGGAGGTCAGATACCCTGTTAGTCTGTTTGGAAAAGGGGAGAGATGTGATGAGAGCAATCTCGCCACATTGCATTGGAGAAGCCTGGTTGCTCGCCTGCTGCCTTTGGATTATGGCCCCATGTTAAAAGACCTCTTTTCCCCTGCAGAAAAGACTTATTCGTGCTTTTCTGCCCGGTGTTCGGTAGATTCAATCTACCGAACAACCGCACGAATGACTAGACCACCTGGGAGCTGGAGTGTGCCGGCAATTAGCCTCCCAGAAGCTGCGGTTAACCGCAGCTTAATTGACGAATACTGGGTGGCCGCCATTCGTATCACGAACACGAGGTCGCGGCCATTTTAAACACGCGAACGCACAGCGGTGTTCGACGCCTAACTCATGGAACTAAAAACGGACACAGTTTGGCGCGAACACCGCTGAAGCCGCCGACCTCCCTTCTTGTTCGGCAGGAGTGCACGAACGGCCCGGTGTTCGGTAGTTTTGCCTGACTGTATTATACCCCAGATAGGAATCCCATGGAGCTCATTCGTATGAGAACTAACTTTGTAAATGTCACATATTCATCCGCTTATAGAAATGTGGTTAATGACATTTACTGTCCACACAGGAAAAGTTGTGCCGAGCAGCAACCTAATCCACAGAAGGGTTAATGCTGAGCAGTAATTGTGCAAATGAAACCTGGTGTCATGTATTCATCCGCTTACAGAAAAGTGATTAATGACATTTACTGTCCACACAGGAAAAGTTGTGCCAAGCAGCAACCTAATCCACAGAAGGGTTAATGGTGAGCAGCAATTATGCAAATGAAACCTGGTAACTGATTTTGGGGTCAAAGGCCGGTTACAGCCTATCAGAACTAAAGGAGGGGTATTTAGGCCCAGTTCTCAGCCTGCTCAGTGCCCTGTCGTGGTTTCCCTTGTGGTTGTCTGAGAGCGCGTTCCTGTTTATAGTTTCCTACCTGGTTTTTGACTTTGGCTTTGTTTATTGACTTCTCTATATTCTGGTATCCTGACTCCTGGCTTTCCTCATCGCTGTGTCCCTTTCTGTGTTCCCTGACCTCGGCTAGTATATTTGACTATTCTTTGTACGTTAAAACCGGCCATTCTAAGGACCGGTAATACGTTACTTATTTGTCATCCGTGCTGTACAGTTCTACGTGCTGGATCAAACAGTAATCCTGACAGTAAAGACTTTGGCTCCATGGCGATTGAACTGTATTCGTGTGGTCTGAGCGCCATTCGCTTAATAATGTGCGCTCAGACCTGAGCTGTCTGAGGACATGTTAACTGTATAGTTTTAATGTAATGTGTCTTACATAGTGTATTTTAATAATAATTCTTGTGTTAGTATCCCCACGTGCATAATGGCGATTTGCCTTTGTCCTGGGAGATCATTGAATTACTTCTCAATTATCTCCAGGGCAGAGGGGAGGAAGCCAGGATGCATTGTGGGAATACATTGTGACTGTGTGTCCTATCTGGCTACTTGTCTGTCCCTTGTCAAAGTCTCCCATTTGGTCCCCTAGGGGAGTGTCCACATAGCCCTCATTAAACAGACCACTTCTTGACCCTCAACACGGAGCCTTGTCTCGTCTTTGGGGGGATTTACTGAATGCTGATAGAGACTGATTGCTAGGAGTGTAAGCCGCTTGTAGGCTTTTCCTATTCATCTGCTAGCAGCGATTCGTATGGTTCCAGTTCGTGAGTTTGGAGTGTTATATTGTATGCCGTTCGGGAGTTTGGAGCATTCCCTCGCATGCGGTTCGTGTGTTTGGTGTTCTACAGTAGCTGTGCCTGCATCTCTGAAAGGGGACGATCGCCTAAACGGTTTTACCCCCTTGTGTGCTGAAACGGTCCATTACAATCATGCGCTATCCGGAGTAACTCTGCTCGGTACCGCTACGGCACCACTAACTGCCTCATAACTATCGAATCTGACCCAGCTATCTGCTTGTCAGACTCCCTGTATAGCAGCTGCTGGTCCCAGACAAATCTCTCTCCTCCCCCCAGGGTGAGTCAGTGATAACCTTGTCTCTATATACTTGCAGCGTAGGGTCAGTTATTACTTCGGCTGCGAATTCATAAGGGGGGGCACAAGGGACACACTCTAAGGAAGGGGAAGGGTCTCTTACCTGAACCTCCAGGAGTGTGTTGTGGTCCTGGGTGTGGGCCTGCTGTCTGGTAACCACAGGATGAGCTTCCCCTGTGGTGGGTGTCTGGGGCTCAAAAGCAGACGTGAGCCTCCCCAGATCATTCCCCAACAAAACTTCCGCTGGTAACTGCGGCATCAACCCCACTTCCACGTTTCCTGACCCCGCACCCCAATGTAAATGAACCCTTGCTGTGGGTACACTGCTCCCCCGGCTACCCTGATGGCTACAGTTTTGCTGGTCCTGGCCTTATCCGAGACCAGGTGGCTTTTTACCAGGGTTATAGTGGCTCCTGAGTCACGTAGTCCTTGGACCGCTTTACCCTCCAAATACACAGTTTGTCGATTGTCAGCATTGGCCTGTACTGGATCGGCTTCGTGAAGTATTTCCCATTGCTCTATAGTTGTGATTGGGACTGCCGTGCCATATGGGGTCGTGCTCTCCTCCTGGTAGTAGTGGGCGGCTGCTCTCTGTGGTGGTGGTGGTCCTGGTCGGATCCAGGTGGACCGGTCTCTGAGCTGTGGGCATTTTCGCTTGTAATGTCCCCGCTTCTGGCAGTGGTGGCATTGCACAGAGCTGGGCTGCTGAAATCTCGGTGGGGCAGCCGTTGGCGGGGTTGGTAGTTGTGGTGGGGGTACTGTGTTGTTGGGGTAGCCCCCCCCCCCAACTGGCCTTACAGTGGATTTGATTACTACTGGCTTTTGTTGCCTTCGTGCATCCACGTAATCATCGGCCTTTTTAGCTGCGTCTGTAATAGAAGTGGGGTTACGGTCTCTCACCCACTCCTGCAGGTCTGCGGGTATCCCGTCATAAAACTGTTGTAGTAGCAGCATTTGTAATAGGTCCTCCATGGACCGTGTCTGGTTCGCTTGCACCCATCCAAGGGCTGCCCGTTGTAATCGGCAAGCCCATTCTGCATGCGAATCTTTATCCGCCTTTTTCAATTCCCTGAAGCGCCTCCGTTACACTTCTGAGGTAATAGCATATCGGGTCAGAATGACTTCCTTTAGCCGGCTGTAGTCCTGATTTCCGTATCTGGTATGGTACGGTAGGCTTCAGCAGCTCTCCCTGTTAACCGTCCTGCCAAGATGGGGACCCAATCCTCCCTATTTATTTTATGCAGCATACACAGTCTCTCAAAGTCTTGGAGGAATGCGTCTATATCCTCTTCGGCCTCTACATACATTTTAAATGCCTGGTAATGAATTTTTGTCTTACCCTCTTGTACTGTAGATCCTGCTGTGCTTCTCTCGGGTGTTTGTGGCCCTCTTTGCCGCATTATAAATTCCTGGACCTCTGTCATCGTCTTGGAGATGATTTCTATCGGTGGGTTCTCCCCATAAAATGACAGTCTGAATGCTGTCTTTGGAACTCTGCCTGCTCCGATCCATCTGTTGATTCGGTGACCGAATCCTCCTCTGTTCGGTACTCTGCCATTACTTCCGAAATGAGTGTTGCTTTTGTCTTGTTGCTGGCTGGAATACCTCTTGCTTCCAGAAGATCTTTCAGTCTGGATCGCTTTAATGTGGAGTAATCAATCTCCATTAATCCTTGTTCCTTTGTGAGTCTGGATCCCAGCGCTGCCAACCAATGTAGCGGAGATCTAGTATTCCACAATCCATAAGGCAAGGTTTCCAGCAGGTAAAACAATATAGCAATATCCCAACAGCAATCCCAATGACTGGACGACACACAGCATCAGGAGCAGAACTACACTTTTATTCACACAGTGGCCTTATAAAGCATGCTCCCATGCAAGGGAGGGATTTACAATAATTACTACAGTGCCCAATCCTACTCGAGTACCCTCCCACACATCTCCTTCCCTTAGCCTGACTCATACAGTACACAAATTCCCCAAGTTTCTGGATGTACCCCTAAACCTAGGGGTACCCCTTTAAATGTCACATCCCCTGGTAGCCCTGATCTGTGTGAGAGACATATTCAAAAATCACCCAGATCGGACCAGGGGTTCGGGAAATCTGTGGAGGTCATGAAAAGACCGACCGCGCTGGAGAGAACAGCCGAATTTGGTTCCAGGAGATGGGGCCATGCGGTCGGTCACAGTATAAGGGAACAAACTGCACGAAAGGCTAATGCTACAGAGATCAGCGGTCTCAGCGGTGTCCGCCTAGCCGAGTGTCCGATTTGGGTTCCAGACACTCGACGGCAAAACATCGCTGTTCAGGAGTTTTAAAATGGCCGCCGCCACGTGTTCGTTTCCCGAATGGCGGCCACCCCGAGAACAAAGGACCCACTGCACAGCTTGTCAATTACCAGTTCGCAACATTGTTGCAACTGGTAATTGAAAACACACTTCACACTGGGGAGGTCTGACTGTTCGGTAGTGTCATTCCCATAATTGCTAGAATGATTCTACCAAACAATCAGACGAATACAACATACATTTCCACATATAACATTGCAATTTTAACCGAAGGCATTAAAACACATGAAATTTCCAGGTTAGCCCAGTGCCATCCGCTACAGTGGTAGAGGTTAACACCATGAGGGAGTTTAAGCATGCGTGGGATAGGCATAAGGCTATCCTAGACTTAAGATAAGGACCCTTTCCCTGGCTCTATTAGAGTGTTGGAAAGAACCTTGTCTGTGTCGCCATTAGCTCTTGTGATTATATTCCCTACCGAGCGGTAGCTTTGTGAATCCCTGAAATACGGGTCTTTCACAGGACGTCTGTCTGGTCATGAAGTACCGTTTTTTTGGGCTCTTCTGTCTTGTGGTAAAAATGACTTGCGACACTTTGCTGCCTTCTTTATAGAATCTTCTAAGATTTTGCCAAATAGATGCTCTCCTTCGAAGGGAATAGCGCATAGATTCGATTTTGAGGAAGCATGAGCTCCCCAGTAATGTAACCATAAAGCTCTCCTGGCAGCTACTGATAAGGTCATGGTTCACAAGAATATTCCCTTATATCCTGTGATGCTTCAGCCAGGTACTCAGGTCCCAAATTATGTCACAGAGATCTTGTTGTTTGGCGCCTCTCCCCACATCCGAATCCAGTTCTCTCAACTAGCTCTTCATGGACCAGGACACAGCCATTAGGGCCACTGCTGGGTGACAACCTGCTCCTGCAGTTGTATAGATATTGGAAAAATCCAACTTGCAGTCCATGAGTTCTCTCCGTTAAGCAGAACTGTTCAGAGGTAGCATCGTTTTCTTGTCACTCTTGAGATAGAAGCATCCACCCTAGGTGGGGTTGTCTAAATCTTTGATGTCTCCTTCAACGGATAGAGTCTTGCTAGTTTACCCTGGAAGGGAAGACATTTCTCAAGTCTTTTCCATTCAGACATCACTACCTCCTTTATGGCTCCATGGAGCAGGAAAGACAGCTTCTGTTTGTGCAGGATGTTTATCTGATCCCTCCACTCTGTGTATCTTCAGGAATTTCAAACAACTTTCTTACCCATGATTTGGTATCCAGAGATTCTGAGAGCATTTCACTTTCACTGGAATCTACTTGATCCAATATTTCAAAATCACCAGTGTTCTAAGATTTCTGAGTCTGATGTGTTAGAGGAATCCAGTCTTTGCCTGGGTCTCTTTTCTCCTCGCTGTCTTGCCATTTCCAGGCCAGTATGTCTGGTGATTGGGCCAGCGTAATGGAGGAAGCAGAAGCTCTCTTTTGGAGACAATCCATGCAAAGTTGTTTTCCCTCTACCACCTTTCCTTCACAGCCAGAACAGGGAGTAGATTTCTCCCTTAATTTCCTGGAATGAGAATACTGGAAAGTAGAGTTGAGCGGACACCTGGATGTTCAGGTTCGCTGAGTTCAGTCGAACTTCGTCAAAAAGTTCAAGTTCGGGCTTGAACTTGACCCGAACTTGACCCTGAACCGAACCCCATTGAAGACAATGGGGACCCGAACTATTGGGCACTAAAATGCCTCTAAAAAAGTCCTGGAAAGGGCTAGAGGACTGCAAAAGGAAGTAAAATTGGGATAAGAGTAGGACAAGTGCCCTGCAAACAAATGTGGATAGGGAAATAACTTAAAATAACATAAAATACATAAAAATGAAAAATAATAATCTTGAACTAGGAGGTGGATGTGGAGTAGGAGGTTGAGGAGGCGGAGACCGTGGCGGTGTAGGTGGAAGCGGCGGTGGAAGAGGAGGAGGTAGCCAACACTATTTTTTTTGTTTTTTTAAATTGGGCTAGCCCCCCAAATATTGGGACATATAAAAAAAGAAACATTTGCGGCCTGCGGTCCATTTCTTGCAGTCCAATAACGCCATCAGGTTTTTAAAACTGTCCGTCTCCACCAAATGGAATGACAGCATTTCAAAGGCAAGGAATTTTGAAATGCTGGCATTCAGGATTGCGGGTGGGTAGGGGGGTACTTCCTCTTTCTCTCCAGTGTTTGGGACATGGACAGCTGAATGCTTCCATGGGACAGTGTGGAGATGCTTGAGGACAGTTGCGGACGTGGTGGCGTTGCTGCCACATCCTCTGTTTGCGGGGTGCAGGAAGAGGTGTAGGAAGAGGCCGAGACAGCAGCAGAAGAGGAAGCAGGAGGAGCCTGAGACCTTTCTTGGTTTTTGAGGTGCTTACTCCACTGCAGCTCATGCTTTGCATGTAGATGCCTGGTCATGCAGGTTGTGCTCAGGTTTAGAACATTTATGCCTCGCTTCATGCTCTGATTGCACAGTGTGCAAACCACTCGTGTCTTGTCGTCAGCACATTGTCTGAAGAACTGCCAGATCAGGGAACTCCTTGGAGCTGGCTTTGGTGTGCTCGGTCCCTGGGTGCGGTGGGCAGTAGCAGGCGAACTGTCTACGGGACGGCCGCTCCGCTTTTGCACCCTGCTCTAGGAGGAGGAGGTGGATGTGGAGTAGGAGGTTGAGGAGGCGGTGACCGTGGTGGCGAAGACGCATTCGGATGTCTGCCCTATCAACTTTCAATGTTACTATCTGCGCCTACTATGGTGACCACGGGTAACGGGGAATCTGAGAAACGGCTACCACATCCAAGGAAGGCAGCAGGCGCGCAAATTAACCACTCCCAACGCGGGGAGGTAGTGACGATAAATAACAATACAGGACTCTTTACAGGCCCTGTAATTGGAATGAGTCCACTTTAAATCCTTTAACGAGGATCTATTGGAGGGAAAGTCTGGTGCAGAGCAACTGACCCGTGCGTGCTGCAGCTGAAACTCCGCTATCGCCTGCTGCTGCTCGCCCAGTCTCTCCAGCATGTGCAAGGTGGAGTTCCACCTTGTGGACACGTCGCATATGAGGCGGTGAGCGGGAAGGTTGAAGTAACGCTGCAGCGCAGACAGGCGAGCAGCAGCAGGGTGAGAACGCCGAAAGCGCGCACAGCCGCTACAGTGAAACTGTGAATGGCTCATTAAATCAGTTATGATTCATTTGATCGCTCCATCTGTTACTTGGATAACTGTGGTAATTCTAGAGCTAATACATGTCGACGAGCGCTAGGGGGCGGCCGCTCCGCTTTTACACCCTGCTACCTCTTATGCTCTGCTGGTGCCTCTATGCGACCACCGCCTCTTCCTCCAAACTGCACACGTCACTCGCATGACCTTCATTCCATGTGGGATCTAGGACCTCATCATCCTCCACATCATCTTCCACCCACTCCTCAACCCTGCCCTCCTTTCCAGTCTGCACACTGCAGAAAGCCACAGCAGTTGGCACCTGTGTTTTTCCAGCATGTAAAGTCTGCAAAGGACATATGGAAATTGTTTTAGAATTGTATCCAGGCAACAGTTTTTCCTATAAACTGACCTCTCAGTTTGACTTGTGAGGGTATTGCCCCAGAATTACAATATTGTTGAAGTACCTCTTATCCAGATTTCCAGGTCGCTCAGTGGTATTTGGCTTCTGAAACGGAGTGTCAGGAAGTGCAGATTGACGTCAGGCATGGGTATCCCACAGATTGGCTAGAGTGGTCAGTTGACGCTCTAAGCCAATCACTTGTTCCCGGTGCATAATTTTTTTTACTTTTTTATGAATGGGGAGCTACTGATTGGCTTAAAGTGCCAGATGACTGCTCTAGCCAATCAGCGACATCCCTCCCCAGCGGCACTCTGTGCTTCCTGACACTCAATAAATAAAAGTGAACACATTAACACTGATATTTTTTTTTTTTAACTGGGGAGATGAGAAGGTCAAAAGTTTCCCTGCCAGGCCCAGGTACCAAACCCTTATGATATGGTGTCCAGAATAAAGTGGAGGGTTCACTTCACTTGTACTTCCTGCTCCAATCTCCATTTCTTCTCCTTCATTTGTCTTTTTCTTCTGACATGGCATTCTCTGCTCCTTGGCTCGTTCTGCTCCTTTACCTTTCTGCTACTTTCTGCTTATTGTTCTCCCCCTTCTGCTCCTTTCGCTTTCTGATCCCTTTCTGCTCCTTGCAGACCCTTTCTGCTCCTTCTCCTACTTTACCTTTGTTCTCCTTGCTGTCCCTTTCTGCTCCTTGCTACCCTTTTCTGCTCCTTTTCCTACTTTACCTTTGTGCTCCTTCTGATTCTTTCTGCTCTTTGCAGACCATTCCTTCTCCTTGCAGACCCTTCCTACTCCTTGCTGCCCCTTGCAGACCCTTCCTGCTCCTTGCTGCCCCTTCCTGCTCATTTATGTTTCTTTGTGCTCCTTCTCCTACTTTACCTGTTGTGCTCCTTGCTGTCCCTTTCTGCTCATTTCTATTCCTTCTCAAACTTTACCTTCCTTCTCCTTTCTGCTCCTTCTCTTACTTTACCTTCCTGCTCCTTGCTGACCCTTCCTGTATGCTGTCTCCCCCATGCCTCACTTCCCTGATCTATGGGCTATCTCTGCCCCCCATGCCTCACTTACCTGATCTGTAGGCTATCTCTGCCCCCCACCATGCCTCACTTACCTGATCTGTAGGCTATCTCTGCCCCCCACCATGCCTCACTTACCTGATCTGTAGGCTATCTCTGCCCCATCATGCCTCACTTACCTGATTTGTAGGCTATCTCTGCCCCCACCCCATGCCTCACTTACCTGATCTGTAGGCTATCTCTGCCCCCCATGCCTCACTTACCTGATCTGTAGGCTATCTCTGCCCCCCACCATGCCTCACCTGATCTGTAGGTTAAAGGATTTAAAGTGGACTCATTCCAATTACAGGGCCTGTAAAGAGTTCTGTATTGTTATTTATCGTCACTACCTCCCCCGCGTTGGGAGTGGTTAATTTGCGCGCCTGCTGCCTTCCTTGGATGTGGTAGCCGTTTCTCAGGTGCCCCCCGCCATGCTTCACCTGATCTGTAGGCTATCTCTGCCCCCCATGCCTCACTACCTGATCTGTAGGCTATCTCTGCCCCCCCCCATGCCTCCCTTACCCTGATCTGTAGGCTATCTCTGCCCCATGCCTCCACTTACTCTGTAGGCTATCTCTGCCCCCCATGCTCACCTGATCTGTAGGCTATCTCTGCCCCACCATGCCTCACTTACTGATCTGTAGGCTATCTCTGCCCCCCCATGCCACTGCCCTGATCTGCAGGCTATCTGCCCCCCCCATGCCTCACTACTGTAGGCTATCTGCCCCCCCATGCCTCCCACTGCCCTGATCTGTAGGCTATCTCCCCCCACACCCCATGCCTCACTACCCTGATCTGTAGGCTATCTCTGCCTCCCCATGCCTCACTACTCTGATCTGTAGACCATTTAGCACCAAAAAGTTAAATTTTTTTAAACCAACAATGTAACAGTAGTATTTAATGGTTTTATTGGACTGCAAGAAATGCAGTACGCAAATTTACTATTTAGCACGAAAAGAATTGCAATATTTAAAAATGCTTAGATGTTGCCCACTGAGCTACCAGAACAGGATTAAAGTAATGTGCCTGGCACACATGCAGTTGCAAGTGCACTGCACTCTCTGTGGCACTGGGCTAAGGGCAGGGTACAAAAATGTCGTATTATAGCACCCACAAAAATAATCGCTGTAGTTTGAATAATCGCTGTACATGGGCGTCCGCAGGAATTTTTCCAGGGGGGGGCATAATTGTAATGACATCCATGCTTGGTACCTTTTTGACAGTGTCATGAAAGGGAAGGGGCATAGCCATTATCACATAAAGCCAGGGTGAATAGCGTTTTCACAACTATGGTGTCAGGAATATATGTTTGTATTCCTGACACTATAGTGTTCCTTTAAGCAAATTAAAGGACCATTCTGGTCACCATAACAACTTCACCTAAATGAAAATGCTATGATGCCAGGAAGCCCCTGGGTGCTCGCTTTCCTTTAAGGGGTTAAATCACTCTCAAATGGTTTAACCCCAAAGGCTTCCTCCAGCTCCAGGTCGCTCAGTGGTATTTGGCTTCTGAAACAGAGTGTCAGGAAGTGCAGATTGGCGTCAGGCATGGGTGCCGCTGATTGGCTAGAGTGGTCAGTTGACGCTCTAAGCCAATCGCTAGTTCCCGGTTCATAAAATATTTTTACTTTTTTATGAATGGGGAGCTACTGATTGGCTTAGAGTGCCAGCTGACCGCTCTAGCCAATCAGCAACACCCCTACCCAACGGCACTCTGTGCTTCCTGACACTCAGTAAATAAAAGTGAACACATTAATACTGATATTTTTTTACCTTTGGAGATGAGAAGGTCCAGCGTTTCCCTGCCTGGCCCAGGTACCAAAGCCTTATGATGTGGTGTCCAGAATAAAGTGGAGGGTTCACTTCATTTGTCCTTCCTGCTCCAATCTCCTTTTCCTCTCCTTCATTTGACAGTCTTTTTTTTTTATCTTCTGACACTGTTTTCTATCCTTGGCCCCTTCTGCTATTTTGACTTTCTGCTACTTTCTGCTTATTTTGCACCCTTCTGCTCCTTTCTCATTCTGATCCCTTTCTGCTCCTTGCAGACCCTTTCTGCTCCCTTTTCTACTTTATCTTTGTGCTCCTTCCTGTGCCTTTGTGCTCCTTCTCCTACTTTACCTTTGTGCTCCTTCTGATTCTTTCTGCTCCTTTACCTTTGTGCTCCTTCCTGCTCCTTGCAGGCCCTTCCTGCTCCTTGCAGGCCCTTCCTGCTCATTCTTCTATTTTACGTTTGTGCTCCTTCTGCCCCTTCCAGCTCATTTCTGACGCTTTCTGCTCCTTTTACTTTACCTTTGTTCTGCTTTACCTTCCAGCTCCTTGCTGACCCTTCCTGTTCATTTCTGTTCCTTTGTGCTCCTTCTCCTACTTTACCTTTTGTGCTCCTTGCTGTCCCTTCCAGCTCCTTGCTGCCCCTTTCTGCTCCTTGATGTCCCTTCCTGCTCTTTTCTGTTCCTTTGTGCTCCTTCTCCTACTTTACCTTTTGTGCTCCTTGCTGTCCCTTCCAGCTCCTTGCTGCCCCTTTCTGCTCCTTGATGTCCCTTCCTGCTCTTTTCTGTTCCTTCTCCTTTTCTTACTTTACCTTCCTGCTCCTTGCTGACTCTTCATGTAGGCTGTCTTCCCCCATCCCTCACTTCCATAGGCGTGCGCACAGGGTGTGTCGGGTGTGCATGGGCACACCCTAATCCCCGCGGCACGCCAATGGATTGAGACCAGCAGTGGAGATCTCTGGATCTCCCCGGTCGGCTCATGCAGAGCCGACGCTATCCGAGCGGCAGCTCTGGTCTAAGCCTCCATGCGCCGGTGGGGAGATCAAAGTTCTACCTCACCGGTCCACAGCAGCATGGAGGGAGGCAGCAGAGAACCCGGGCTAGAGTTCACTCTCCACTGAACCACCAGGGAAGGCAGCAGGACTGGGATAATAACTAATCTGCCCCCACCTCCACCCAAACATACAGCACACACACACACAGCACCTACACACAGCACACACAGCCCACAAACAGCACCCACACACATACATCACCCTCGCACACACAGCACCCACACACACCCAGCACACTAACAGCATCCTCACAAACACACAAACCGCACACTCACACACAAACAGCACCCTGACAAACACACAGCACACAAACAGCACACTAACAGGACCCGAACACGCACACACAAACATCCTCTCTCTCTCACACACACACACAGCATACTACCAGTTCCCTCACACACAGCACACAAACAGCATCCTCACACACAGCACACTAACAGCACTCTCACAAAACACACACAAAAACACCCTCACCCACATAGCACACTACCAGCACCCTCACACAGCAGTGTGTGTATATATATATATATATATATATATATACACACACACTCACATACATATACACATGGCGTGTGTTTGTACTTTAGGGTGCACACCCTATTGCAATAGGCTGCGCACGCCTATGCTCACTTCCCAAATCTATAGGCTGCTGCCCCCCCCCAAATCTATAGGCTGCTGCCCCCCCCAAATCTATAGGCTATCTCAAACCCTCCCCCCATCTCTCACTCCCTAATCTATAGGCTGCTGCCCCACCAAAAAAATCTATAGGCTATCTCAAACCCTCCCCCCACTTACCTGATCTGTAGGCTGTCTCTGGCTGTATGTGTTGTTCCCCTGCGGTTTCAATCAGCAGAGAGAAGCAGGGATAAGATGCAGCTTCCTATCCCTGTCTCTCTCCATACACAGCGCCACCTACTGGCCGGCGCCGGTATTGCAGTTCATTTTCAATCACACGAAAAATAGCAGAACAAGCTGAAAAATCCAGCAAGTGCCCCCCCTTACCCCCCCCGCGGACGCCCATGTCGCTGTAGTTTGCAGATTCAACACCAGAATTCTTTCCTAATCTGTCCCTCACAGCTGCAGCAAACTCTCCATACAGTAATAAGAGCTCATGTGCGTGTGGCGCTATGCGACTCCAGCTTATATATAGAGGCTGGGTAACATGCTGCACTGGCCAATCACAGCCATGCCATTAGTAGGAATGGCTGTGATGGCTTCTAAGGGCACACAAGTCAAACGCTTGTTGATTGGCTGCCCTGCAGCCTTTCAAAACGCGCCATTAAATCGCTGAACATCGAACTCCAACCCGAACATACACTGATATGTCCGTGTTCGGGTCTGGGGTCCAAAAAACTTAATGTTCGGTATGAACCCGAACTTTACAGTCCGGGTTCGCTCAACTCTAGTCACAACATTGAGTTTCTTTTGAATTTCTTTTCCTAAGATGGACATATTATACACACGTTATTATTGCCAAAACTGTGGGGAATTTTTTTTAAATGTATATATGTCACATCAAATTAAAGCCCCCTTTGTCCTTTAAAAAAACGGTATATATGTGTTGATGCAATACATGAGAAAAATGCAAATTGCGGTTGAACACAAAAATGCTAAACTTGCTTGTGTCCTTAAGTGTATGTCCAGCTTCTGAAGCTGTGTCCTTTGGGATAATTATCCCAACCATCTACCCCTTTAAGCCCTCCTCATATATATCCAAATCCTCTCCCCATTCTCCCAACTTTCTCCATTCCTAAGAGGTAAGCAGTTCACACAGCACTATAAATCTCTCTGCAGATTCTTCTACAAAACCGGACACATCTGCTCAGCAGGTCTCTCCATGATGTGTTTTCCTGGCAGACCACAGACAGTGTGGGAGAATCTCTCCATTCTTATCAAATTAACATTTTCCCTGCTGGATGTCTTTTGCGATTAAAAGGACAAATTCCTTTTTATCTTTCTGTTTTTTATTTTATAACTTGCATTATGTTGAAATTTGGAAACTATTCATGCACACACATACATGGGGGGCACTGATGATGCATAATGGGGTTGATTTAGAGATGATCACAGAGACCAATGCAATCTGTACTCCAGTGGTTTCTATGGTGATTGCTCCACTAGTAGAACGTTGCCCCATTATTTGTGATACTGTTATAAATCTTCCCCACAGTTCTGGAATAAAATGTGTCTACTTTGGCAGGATGTGAACTGGCATTTACACTAGGACAGTGAGGGGCGGGGAACTTTTTAGTGTGCATGTATTGTGCTTGGGAAATCAGATGAATGCAGCATAACTGAAATTCTTATTGTTAATTGCGCTTATTTTTTATGTTATCCAACTAAAATTATGGACTGTTAACACAAAATGTGATCCAATCTAAGTGAATAACTGAACATAAGACTTGATTATTGATGCCAAACCTTCAATCCAAGAAACATAATTGAGATGGATGTTTTACCATTAGACAAGTTTCACCTTAAATTCTAAATTTTCAACAATTTTTAGTTTAATAAATTAACTTTTCCAGTAGGAGCTGTGTAGGAGGTGCTTCGAGGATAAAAGCTGTGCAGTTTAGTATAACTGATTTTGAAAAAGATTAATGCCAGAAAAAATTCCCTATGCACCAGATGCCTCATAAAACGTGATCTAATTATTGTTTAAGAACAAAAACTACCGGGCGTGGTTGACTGAGCAGCAACACGAACGTGTTCCGAGAGTGCTCTGATCTGATCGCGGCAATATCACGCTATAAATAGACACAAATGCTCCACAGACACCCCGTACTAATTAATCCACACCAGCTGGGAACATGGGGAGGAAGCACAGGAGACTCCTGTACACAGAGACCCTGAAATTACCTGATATACGGCTGTCTTTTGAGGAGTCTGCTCAGGCTTGCGCAGCCAAGATGGCGCCAGCCAGCACAGCCAAGATGTTGCCGGCACTGCAGATGGAGGTGGAGGCATCAGAGGAATCCTGTGAAGAGAGTGAGGACCTTACCTCACCCCAAGAGGCAAATTTGGAGCAAGATTTAGAATCCAACGAAGATTTTTCCCCTGCAACTAATGGGGAAATCAAAAGTCTACTACAGGAGGTAAGGATTTAGAGATGTAAGGCCGACCTCCAGGAGGCTCAAACGGAGATGGAGGTTCTCAGACAGAGAATTGACACAGTGGAGGCAAAAGAGCAAGATAGAGGAAAAAAGCTGCAAAACACCCAGAATAAAGTGGAAAGCCTGACCCAACAGGTTCACACACTCACTAGATCGGTCACAACATTAGAAGCCAGACACAGGAGACGCAACATACGCCTGAGAGGCATCCCAGAGCAGATTGGAGGGGACGCACTGCTACCCTTCACCCAGAGGCTACTGGTATCTATGAGCATAAAATGAAGCACACACTGCTAACATCAACCTTTAAAGTACGCAAGGCAGCGTGTGCCCCACAAGGAGCGCCAAAGCGCCATCATGAGCCGATCCAGGGAGCTTGGCAATATACACTTCGAAGGTTATACAGTGGCAATCTATGGAGATCTTCCATTTGCCACACTACTAGAACTCAGACAACTAGACCTGATAGCCACACAGCTGCGGAACGCCGCAATCTAAAACCGCTGGGGAGCGGACGGTTCACTGACCGTGACACAAGTAGCTACAGTACTTACCCTGACTTCTAAAGAGGACTCTACTGCCTTTTTTGCAGAGACTGCACCTACCCAATGCCTAAACGACTGTAACCTGAGCACAGGGAGCCCTGACCTGAAAACACGCCATACTAATGACGACCGCGAACGCAGTCCTGCACTCATATTGATAGCTACCCAGTCCCCAACTGCAGAATGTTTATTTAATGTTATTTTACCTACCACTTTTCATTTTATAGTTTTACGTTATATACACCACGAGGGTGCAGCCTAGCTTAGCCAGTTCATGCTGAATACTAGGGACATCACACCCCACATCCAACGAGTTTGTCTCTAGATGACACAGCAAAACAATCTGTGAGGAAAGGTAGCGGCTTCTTACTTAGTCACTAAATTATCAGTTCTCACACATTCCCAGTCAAACTCTTTAGAGCACTGTAATATAGAGGCGCGCGCTGCCCCATCTCTCATAGGCGCACTACCGAGACGAACCCTAGAAGCTATCACACGTAGTCCAAGCCATGCATCGATACACACATGTCGCTGCCTACCTATGTAAGGATGTATGATGTTGTATATGTTGCTTAATAAAACACAAATTTGAAAAAATGTTTTTTAAAAAGAACAAAACCTGCACTATTTTTTTAGATTATTTTGTTTTAGTATCTCATCATGCTCTCTACTGAATGAATATTCACAATAGTAAGATAAAAATGTATATTAAGAACAAATAAGCAGTAACTGTGTTCCTTTTTTAAAAGGTTAATTCAGACATCTTTATACAGGCTATGCTGGTAAAATATATTAATGCCAGTAGGAATAGTAGAGAGAAATAGACTGTTGTTCAATGAACATGTATAAAAGAGTAGTAAAAAGCATAAATCTATACCAAAAACTCTGGTCATCAACACCATTAACAATTTGTGTCATGCAGATACTACTCAAATTAAGGTACATTGACAAAATACACCTGCATTAACATAGTGACACTATACACATATACACAACTAATTTCACACATACTGACACTACACTCACATATACATATGCCTTTACACGACAACCCCGCCCTCCCCCAGCCCCTACCATGTGTCTTACCTTCCCATCCTCTCTTTGTGTCTCATTCCTCACTGCCCCTCTATGTGTCTCATTTGCTCCCCTCAGCCCCTCCACACCTGTATATACATGCAAAGTTACACAAAAATACAAAAACAGCATTCATGGTGATTAAAGGTATACATGAGTAGTGTTGATATGCTAGCTGATGCAACAGAGCATAAATCTAAGGTAACTGAGGACGTAGAACACATATGACCTATTAAATTTACTGTTAAAATATATATGTACATAACAAAAACTAAAAATGACTTTTAAAGCTAAATGTGGCAAAAATGGAGATGAAATGGCCAAGTAAAATGACTCAAATGCCCCATATTAAATTGTCCAGTTGTTTTGATTTACAAATGGTAAACCATAGTGGGGGTAAAATGCAGTTACTATTGTGTCTCAGAAGAGAAATTAACCAATTAAAACTCTAATTTTGAAGACTGAAATTGGCATGTCTATTATTTTACACTATATCTTCTCAAAAATCTGTCAGGTCTACATGGTGGTTATTCCTAGGCTTGGTGAAAGGTTCTGTGAAATTTCCCATGAAAATGAAACATGGGCAGGGAAAGAAGAACAAAAATATATAAATAAAGCTGCAAGTACAGATTGTCAGGATTAGTATAGTATCACGCCTATTACTAAGGATAAGGTCTAACCGTATCTTAGAATGGCCTAACTCAACGAATCCGTGAATAGTTAAAATACTTGCCGAGGTCAGGGTACAGAATGAGACAAAACGATTAGGAAAAGCCAAAAGTCAAGGATACCAGAAACCAGGGAAGTCAAACGGAGCCAAAGTCAAAAATCAGAAAAACACGATCAGGAACACACTCTCGGATAACCATCAAAGGGAAACCACGACAGGGCACTGATCAAAAGGATCTTGAAGCTGTAATTGGCTGTATGTGGCCTCAGACCCCAAAACGTGTGTGCACGTCTATGACGGGACATCTCATGCATGTAAGCGCCATCTTTAATGTGGGCAAAGGCTATATCCTAACAAAACCGGAACCGCAGCGGCCGTCTCCAGGAATGCCGCACACGCTAGGGATCGGGACAGAAGGAGGTCGGGTAGCGGTTTGCCGCGAGCAAGGTAAGTATTTATTATTTATGACGGCGTGACCGCTGTGTTTCTGTGCAGCCAGACCAACAGAGTCTCGCAGAACCGTTACACAGAGGCGTAACTAGAAACCACCAAGCCACGGTGCGAAAATTGCCCTGGCTCCCCCTATGTTTCTCATTCCCCCCAGCCCCTCTATGTGTCTCATCCTACCATCCTCTTCATGTGTCTCATTCCCCACTGCCACTTTATGTTTCTCATTCTCTCCTCTCAGTCCCTCCATGTGTCTCATTACCTCCCCCCAACCCCTCAATGTGTCTCATTTCCCCTCAGCCCCTCCATTTGTCTCATCCCCACAACAACTCCATGTGTGTCAGGGTACCTGTTGGTGCTGACTCCAGGGAAGACATCCTCTCTGTTTAGGGGCTCCTTGCCCCTAGCATTTCGGCAAATTCCGGCCGTTTTCGCGCCGGCCGCGCTAGTTCCTCCCCCTTTTATGACGCGACGGCTAGCGTCGACGTCATGACGTCAGCATTACGTGAAGTGCCGGGAACCGCTATTCCGGACCTTTTGGGGGCGTGGTCTCAATTAAGGTGACAGGGTATTTAAAGGAAACCTTTACTACTGCTCATTGCCCTGTCGTGTTTCTAGCTTGCTAGTCACTCAGCGCGTTCTCTCTCTCTTGTGTTTTCGGTTTTGACCTTGCTTGTCTTTTGTCCTGTTGTCCTCTCCTCTCCTTTGACTCGGCTTGTATCTCGCTTACCTGTCCTCCGGCTCCCTCGACCTCGGCTTACCTTTTGACTATTCTTGTTTTGTCCATACGTTAGTCCGGCCATTCTAAGGTCCGGTATACGTACCTCCTTCTGTCCGCACTCTGCGTATTGGATCCCTGTCAGTATCCTGACATTACGACAGGGCCAAATGGATCCTGCAGGTGCTAGTCCTCCTGACCCCAGATTTGAGGCCATGGACCATAGAATGGACCAAATGGCTTTAGCATTACAAACTTTGCTAACACGTTCCAGCACCCAGTCAGAAGAAATACGTTCTACTGCTAGCCTCCCACTAAGTACTGGTTTGGAAGTAGCCACTGTAGGCGCATCTTCCCATGTCACTTCACCGTTACGTTATGGGGGTTCGCCTGATACTTGTCGTGGTTTTTTAAACCAGATAAGCATACATTTTGAACTTCAACCCCGGGCTTACCCTACTGACAGGGCTAAGGTAGGCTTCATTATAACTCTGCTAATAGATAAAGCACTTAGATGGGCCAATCCCCTTTGGGAGAATGACAATCCTCTAGTCTACAACTACACTGCTTTTGTCACGGCATTTAGAAGGACTTTTGACCCCCCAGGAAGGAAGATTAATGCGGCCAGATTCCTGTTACGCCTTAAACAACAGAATAGGACCCTTGTAGAATATGCATTAGAGTTTAGATCATTGGCAGCAGAAGTGAAATGGAACGAACAAGCTTTTATGGATGTATTCTTGAATGGGTTGTCTGATGAAATTCTAGATGAGATTGCCACAAGAGAACTTCCGGAAAATTTAGAGGATTTAGTATCTTTCATTTCCAGAATAGATGAACGCATGAGACAGAGGCAGAACACTCGGGAAAGAGTTACTAGACTTCCTGTAAGACTTGCTCCCTCATTTCAGAACCCTGACTCCTATAATCCTACTCCACCAGAACCTATGCAAATAGGTAATACTCGCTTATCTGAGGCTGAGAGACAGTACAGAAGAAGGGAGGGTCTCTGTTTATACTGCGGGCGGAGAGGTCACCTACGTCTTAGTTGCCCTAATCGCCCGGGAAACGCTCGCTCCTAAGTTCCCTTAGAGGACGGGCCTTGGGTGTTTCGTTACTGTCCTCTATACATAATAAAAAAGACCATAGGCTTCTGATTCCTGTCTCTCTAGCTTGGGAAAATGGGTTTATTTCTATGATGGCATTGTTAGATTCTGGAGCAGCAGAAAGCTTTATAGATCAAACCTTCGCTAATAAGCATTGTATCCCATTCCATCTTGGAGATACACCCTTGGCCGTTGAGGCCATAGATGGTAGACCTTTATCGGAACCAGTAATATTCCATGAGACCAAACCTGTTAAGCTTACTGTTGGTATCTTCCACGAGGAGTTGATTTCCCTTCTGTTAATTTCCTCCCCGGCAGTCCCAGTGGTGCTAGGATATTCTTGGCTCAAGAGACATAACCCTGAGATTGACTGGGAGGGTGGAGAAATCGTTTCTTGGGGTATTGGTTGTAGGAAAGAATGTCTGCAGAGAGTTACTTCTGTTTGCCCCGTAAACTCTTATACTAACTCTTCCCAATCCACAGACGTTCAGATACCATTACAATATCTAGACCTCAAATCTGTATTTGACAAGGGTAAGGCGGATACTTTACCTCCCCACCGGTCTTATGACTGTTCTATTAAACTTTTCCCTGGTACTATGCCTCCTAGGGGTACGGTATACCCTTTATCCACCAAGGAAAATTTAGTTTTAGAGGAATACATCAAGGAGAATTTAGACAAAGGATTTATTAGAAAGTCTTCTTCTCCGGCGGGGGCGGGTTTCTTTTTTGTAGAAAAGAAAGACGGTACCTTACGTCCTTGTATAGACTATCGGGGATTGAACAAAATTACTATCAGGAATGCTTACCCTATTCCTTTGATTACTGAACTCTTTGACAGACTAAAGGGCTCGAGTATTTTTACCAAACTTGACTTGAGAGGAGCATATAACTTGGTGCGAATTAAACAAGGAGATGAATGGATGACAGCATTTAATACCCGTTACGGGCATTATGAGTATACCGTAATGCCGTTTGGGCTTTGTAATGCCCCGGCCGTCTTCCAAGACTTGATCAATGAAGTTCTTAGAGAATTCCAACATGAATGTGTGATTGTATATTTGGATGATATACTAATACATTCTAGAGACATTAACTCACATCATAGACAAGTCAGAAAGGTATTGCAGAAACTTTTACAACATGGATTGTATTGTAAATTGGAAAAATGTAGCTTTGATCAGTCTCAGGTAACTTTCTTAGGTTACGTAATTTCCAAAGACGGGTTTATGATGGACCCGACCAAACTAAAATCGATTTTAGATTGGCCTTTACCTAAGGGACTCAAAGCCATACAAAGATTTCTTGGATTTTCTAATTATTACAGACGTTTTATTAAAGGGTACTCCTCTGTTATCGCTCCTATCACTAATATGACCAAACAAGGAGCCGATACCAAAACCTGGTCTACTGAGGCTTTATCTGCTTTCGAAACGCTCAAACAGTCTTTTGCCTCAGCACCTGTATTAGTTCATCCTGATACCTCTCTACCCTTTTTACTTGAAGTTGATGCGTCTGAAACAGGGATAGGCGCAGTGTTGTCCCAAAGACAAAGTTTAGATAAGCCGCTGCACCCTTGCGGTTTTTTTTCCAAGAAACTATCACACACTGAAAGGAGATATGACATTGGTGATAGAGAACTCTTAGCTATCATTATGGCATTAAAGGAATGGAGACATCTGTTAGAGGGCACTGTTCTCCCAGTTACTATCTTGACTGACCACAAAAATTTATCTTATATGGGGGAGGCCAAAAGACTATCTGCCAGGCAAGCACGTTGGTCTATGTTCCTTACACACTTTAATTATATGCTTACTTACAGGCCTGGTTCTAAGAACACTAAGGCAGACGCATTGTCTCGTCAGCACGAGCCTATCGCCTCTACAGAAGACACTTTGTTCCCTATTATTCCTGAAGTCAATATTATCGCCAACACCAATGTCAAAATACACTCTCCATTGCTCTTAGATATTATGAACGAACAATCTCTTGCTCCCGAGCGTACTCCTGTGGGCCGCTTGTTCGTGTCTCCCAAATTCCAAGTGGACATTATTCGCTGTTTTCACGATAGCAAGTTCGCTGGTCACCCCGGCATACACAAAACTTACTGCCTGATCTCCAAAGACTTCTGGTGGCCTAGTTTACGTAGGGATGTGGAAGACTTTGTCAAGGCTTGCGATGTTTGTGTCAGGAATAAACTACCACGGGATCTCCCTTGTGGTTTATTGCAGCCCTTAGTCGTTCCCAACAAACCTTGGGCTTGTTTGGCTATGGATTTTATTGTTGATCTGCCGGTTTCCAGTAGGCACACGGTTATCCTCACGGTCCTTGACAGGTTTACTAAAATGGCTCATTTCATTCCCTTGCCTAAACTTCCGTCCTCTCCTGAACTGGCCGTGATATTTGCTAGAGAAATTTTCCGTTTGCATGGTATTCCCAATGAGATTGTGTCGGACAGAGGTTCCCAGTTTATTTCCCGTTTTTGGAGATCCTTCTGTTCCCAGTTGGGCATCAAACTGAATTTTTCTTCGGCCTATCATCCTCAATCTAACGGAGCAGCCGAACGCACTAACCAAAAAATTGAGCAATATCTACGTTGTTTTGTTTCTGAACACCAGGATGACTGGGTCGGTCTGATTCCTTGGGCGGAGTTTGCTCACAACAACCTTGTTTGTGGTTCCACTCGTAATAGCCCCTTTTTCTTGAACTATGGCTTTAACCCTACTGTTCTTCCGTCGGTGTCTCCTTCCCAGGGGGTACCGTCGGTTGATATTCATATAGCCAACCTGAGAAAGTTGTGGGATCAGACTCGACAAATTCTTACACGTAGTTCCGCGGTGTTTAAGTTGCATGCTGATAGACGTAGACGGCCTGCTCCTATTTTTTCTCCGGGTGATAGGGTCTGGTTGAGTACCAGACACATTCGCCTGAAAGTCCCCTCTTTGAAGTTTGCTCCTCGTTACATAGGCCCGTACAGGGTGCTGAGGAGGATCAACCCGGTTTCTTATTTGCTGGACCTGCCCCCTACTCTACGCATCCCTTACTCTTTTCATGTGTCTTTATTGAAACCTCTTGTTTGTAACAAATTTTCCTCCCGCTCTGCTCCTCCATCCTCGGTCCGTGTGGATGGTCAGGAAGAATATATCATCAGGTCCATCCTGGATTCTCGTATTTCTAGGGGGAAATTGCAATACCTCATAGACTGGAAAGGTTATGGTCCAGAAGAGAGGTCTTGGGTTCCTTGTGTAGACGTGCATGCTCCTCGCCTTCTTTGGGCCTTCCACGTTCGTTTTCCTTCTAAGCCCGGTCCCATCCGCCCGGTGGGCATTTCTAGAAGGGGGGGTACTGTCAGGGTACCTGTTGGTGCTGACTCCAGGGAAGATATCCTCTCTGTTTAGGGGCTCCTTGCCCCTAGCATTTCGGCAAATTCCGGCCGTTTTCGCGCCGGCCGCGCTAGCTCCTCCCCCTTTTATGACGCGACGGCTAGCGTCGACGTCATGACGTCAGCATTACGTGAAGTGCCGGGAACCGCTATTCCGGACCTTTTGGGGGCGTGGTCTCAATTAAGGTGACAGGGTATTTAAAGGAAACCTTTACTACTGCTCATTGCCCTGTCGTGGTTCTAGCTTGCTAGTCACTCAGCGCGTTCTCTCTCTCTTGTGTTTTCGGTTTTGACCTTGCTTGTCTTTTGTCCTGTTGTCCTCTCCTCTCCTTTGACTCGGCTTGTATATCGCTTACCTGTCCTCCGGTTCCCTCGACCTCGGCTTACCTTTTGACTATTCTTGTTTTGTCTATACGTTAGTCCGGCCATTCTAAGGTCCGGTATACGTACCTCCTTCTGTCCGCACTCTGCGTATTGGATCCCTGTCAGTATCCTGACAATGTGTCTCATTTTCCCCAACGCTTCCATGTGTCTCAATCCCTCACACCAGCCCCTCCATGTATCACATTCCCTCCTCCTAGCCCCTCCATGTGTCTCATTTCTCCCCAGCCCTCCATGTTGTTCATTTGCCCTCAAAGTCCTCCATGTGTCTCATGTCCCCCTGAGCCCCTCCATTTGTCTGTTTTCCCACCCAGCCCCTCCATGTGTCTTATCCCCCAACAAGCCCCTCCATTTGTCTCATCCCCCTCCATTCACCCCAACCCCTTTCATGTGTCCAATTCCCCCCAGCCCCTCCATGTGTCTAATTCCCTCCCACCCAAGCCCCTGCATGTGTCCCACTCCCCCAAAGCCCCTCTTTGTTTCAAATCCCCCCAGCCCATCCATGTGTCTCAATCCTCCAAGCCCATCCTTGTGTCCCATTCCCCCAAAGTCCCTTCATGTGTATCATTCATCATTTGCTCCTCCATTTTTCCCATTCCCCCCAAGCAAGCCCCTCCATGTGTCTCATTCCCTGCCCTTCACCCCCCTGCATGTGTGTCTCCTCCCTCTGCCCCTATACCTGCTCAATGTGTACCAGGTCTGGTCTGACAAGAAGAGTTCTCTCAGTGAGCACTTCCTGTCAGACAGCAATGCTACACACAGCAGGAGGCAGGAGCAGCACAGCACATCGCTCCTCTCCTGCCAGTCACCCTGGGACTGGGCGGCAGTGCACTGGTCCTGAGGGTATGTCAGCTGCTTACACGGTAAGCATGCGGCGCCTGTACCCAGGGGCGGGCTGGGCCGGGGGGAATGGAGGCAATTGCCCCTCAGGCAGCAATAAATCCTTTTAAATCCGTCCGGTCCTAATGCTGCAGCAAACTGAGCGCTCTGTAAAGAGCCTCAGGTGGCTGCAGCGCTGCTTCTCCCCTCCCCGCCAGAAACTCCACGCGAAACTGCAGTTTCTGTTTCCTGTACCCGGCCGGACTGACAGAGCTATCAGAGCGCCGGCCCTTCTGTGTGCCTTCGTGGGCTGGTGGGGAGATCAAAGATCTCCCTCATCAGCCGACAGGAACTGTAACGCTGCCACTGGCTGGGGAGGGAGAGAGAGGAGGACCACTAGTACCACCAGGGACTGCAGCACGACTAACGGTAAGAAGGGAGGGGAGATATGAAGTTGTTTTTTTTTTATATTACAAAAACCCAATACATTACAATACAATACATTCAAACATATATATATATATATATATATATATATATATACATGTATATATATATATATATATATGTATATATATATATATATATATACTACAGTACCCCTCACACTGCACCACTTCACACATTACGCTCCAGATACACGCTAGATCCCTTACCCAACTCTGGATTATCTAATCTACACACACACACACACATACACACAGTAGATCTCTATATATGCTCTGAATCCTCTACACACACACACACACACACACGCAATCTCCTATACACAAGGGTCATTTACACACTAGATCCCCTACACACACACACTGTACCACCTACGCACACTACATTCCTGACATACAAACTCTGGATCCCCTACACACACACTACATTCCTTGTTAGCAAACATTTACTACATTCTCTAAACACACACTTTCTTACATTCTCTAAACACACACTTTCTATAACCCCTACACACACTACAGCCCGTATGCACACACTTGCTTCATCCCCAATACACACTATGCTCCCTATATACATCCCTATACACACACACTCTCTACAGCCTCTAGCCACACATATTACACCACACAGACAAATGAAATCAACCTATTTACACAATGCCACATCAAAATCAGCTCACTCTACACACACACAATCCCACATGCAGGCTCCAAATACATGCACAATACACTTTTCTGGCCCTATTGTCCTTTGGTATCCCACTTATGGAGACACCAGAGACAAGTTAAAAGCAAACACAGCTTAAGCATGATATTAAATTTGCTTGCACTGCTCAGAACAAATACAGGGCCTTTTTATCATCCTAGAGCTCTTCAGTAGGGCTCTGCGCATTACACTAACATGCTCACTTTGAGAGGGGGCGTGCTTTTCATTAGTGATGACAAAACACAGTAACTCGGGCCCCGCTCCCTTCTCAGGGGGCCACTGTGATTGAAAAATGCCCGGGCCAAATTTTTTTTCCAGTCCGACCCTGGATCAGGTTGTTGATTGTGGCCTGTGGAATGTTGGTCCACTCCTCTTCAATGGCTGTCACGAATACCAGGAGAACCCAAACACGCAGACAGATCACAGACACAAAGATATCGCAATACCGGGCCTTAGAATGGCCAGCTATGCAAAAGAGTAGTCAGAGTACAAACCGAGGTCAAGGATCACAGTAAACGAGAAACGAGCCAAAGTCAGTAACCAGAGAATAAACCACAATACAAATGCGCTATTGGGCTATGAAAGACCACAACAGGGCACTGAGGCAAGGGGGAGGTGAACTTATATACACACATGGTGTGTCTGATTGGCTAACTTCCAATTAGTGTTAATTACAACACGTGGGAGGTGTCTTCGGAAGCGAGAGTCGAGGAGGGAGTGGACCTCATAATCCTCATCAGAGACTGCCCGGACAGGGCCGGGGCGCCGGGCAGACCTCATGAACCGGTTGCACAGAAGAGGTTTCAACAAGGATGTGTGAAAGGTATTGGGGATGCGCAGGGAGGGGGGCAAGTCAAAGGAGTAAGAGACTGGGTTGACCCTGTGCAGTATTCTATAGGGCCCGATATACTTTGGTGCCAACTTCATGGAGGGGACACGAAGGCGTATGTTTTTAGTGGACAGTCATACTCTATCACCTGGTAAGTAAGTGGGAGCTGCGGCACTATGGCGATCAGCAAACTTCTTCTGGGATTCTGCAGCACGCAAGAGAGCAACGTGGACCCAATCCCACATCTCCCACAGTGAGGCCAGGTGTTCGTCCAAGGCTGGTGTTTCCTTGTCGCAGAACACATAGGGAAGGACGCTAGGTTATACACCATAAGCCACTTGAAAAGGACCAAGGCCAGTGGAAGCATGGTGTCAGGATTACTAGTTGATCCAGCACGTAGAATTGTGTCACACAGATGACTAATAGGTAACGTATTACCGGGCCTTAGAATGGCCGGACTTAACGTACCAAAGAATAGTCAGGATACTTGCCGAGGTTAAGGGATACAGAAAGAGACACAACAATAAGAGAAAGCCAGAAGTCAGGGATACAGAATACAGGGAAGTCAAAATCAAAGCCAAAGTCAAAAACCAGAAGAAACTTGAATCAGATACACGCTCTTGGACAACCACAAGGGAAACCACGACAGGGCACTGAGCAGGATGAGAACAGAGCGTAAATACCCCTTCTCTGATAGGCTGTAATCGGCCTTTGACCCCAAAGGCAGTTACCAGGTTTCCATTTGCATAATTGCTGCTCAGCATTAACCCTTCTGTGGATTTGGTTGCTGCTCAGCACAACTTTTCCTGTGTGGACAGTAAATGCCATTAACCACATTTTTATAAGCGGATGAATACGTGACACATGGGAGGCCGTGTTTCTGGCAAACTTAGCCCATGGAAGGAGACAGGACCAGTCATCTTGATGCTCGTTCACGAAGCAAAGCAGGTAGAGTTCTAATGACTGATTCGCCCTTTTAGCAGCCCCGTTAGACTGTGGGTGATACGATGAGAAAAATTACAAAGATATACCCATTTCAGCGCAGAAGCCCCTTCAGAATCTTGATATAAACTGAGGACCGATGGGTATGCCATGTAGCCTGAAAACCTCTTTAGCAAAGATCTCTGCCAGCTTTATAGCAGGGGGAAACTTCTTGAGTGGAACAAAGTGAGCCATTTTGGAGAATCTGTCCGTCACCATCAAAATGACCGTATGACCTCTAGAAGGAGGAAGGTCCACTATAAAATCAATGGACAGGTGTGTCCAAGGTGTTTTGGGTATTGACAGGGGCATAAGAAGACCTTGTGGCCTGCCCGTGGAGGATTTAGATTGCGTACAGATTTGACAGGCTGCCACATATTCCCTGACATCATTCCTAATATAAGGCCACCAGAACTGTCTTATTATGCTGTTATATGTTTTGCTAATGCCCAGATGTCCCGCTCTCTTGGTTTTATGAAACAAAGTCATGACTTTTCTCCTATCTCTAGCTTGTACAAATAATAACCCTGAGGATGTTTCAGGTGGAGCTTGGTTTTGATATGCCTTTACCTTATCAAGAAAGAGGGAGGAGATGACAGGGTGTAGTGGCCACAATGTTAGCGGGAGGAACTATGGGTTCGGGCGGAGAGGGGTCGCTCTCCAGTGGTTCATGTTGCCTGGATAAGGCCTTAGTGTTGCGGTACCCAGGTCTGTAGGTTCTAATATACTGGAAGCGAGATAGGAATAACGACCACTGGGCCTGGCGAGAAGACAGACATCTGGCCTCGGCTATGTAAGAGAGGTTCTTGTGATCCGTGATCGCCAGTATAGGGTGCCTGGAACCTTCAAGTAGGTGTTTCCACTCTTTAAATGCTAGGACAATGGCCAACAGTTCTCTGTTTCCCACATCATAATTTCTTTCTGCATCGTACAGTTTCTTAAGGAAAAAGCAACATGGTTGAAGAGGGTCGCTGTGTGTCTTTCTTTGGGACAGTATTGCACCCACACCTGACTCGGAAGCATCGACCTCTATTATAAAAGGCAACGACAGGTCAGGGTGGTGCAAAACAGGAGCTGACGTAAATGCCTTTTTAAGCGTATTGAAAGCTTTAAGAGCCTCTGAATTCCAAACACTGGGCTTAACCCCCTTCTTGGTCATCAGTTATTGGGGCCACAATGGAAGATAAGTTCTTTATGAACTTTCTATAGTAATTTGCGAAGCCCACAAATCTTTGTATGTCCTTGCGGAAGGGGCCAGGACTTAATGGCCTCTAGCTTAGCGGGATCCATGCTGAAACCCTTCTCAGAAATGATGTATCCCAAGAACTGCACAGAGGTCTGATCAAAGAGGCACTTCTCAAGTTTGCAAAAAAGACCATTATCTAGCAGTTCCTTAAGTGGTGCTCGTGGTGGGTTTCTAGATCAGGAGAGTGTACTGAGATGTCATCCAGGTATACAACTGCACATACGTGCAGGAGATACCGAAGGACATCGTTGATGAAATCTTGGAATACAGCAGGGGCGTTACATAGGCCAAAGGGCATTACTTTGTGTTCACTATGGGTATTAAAAGCGGTTTTCCACTCATCCTGCTCTCTTATTCGCACAAAATTATAAGCCCCCTGTGATCTAGTTTGGTGAACCATTTGGAACCCTTTAAATGGTCAAAGAGTTCCGTAATAAGCGGAATGGGGTACACATTGCGTATCGTGATCTTATTAAGACCCCTAGACCTCTATAGTCAATGCAGGGTCTAAGAGCACCCTCCTTCTTTGCTACGATGAACAAGCCTGCACCTTCAGGGACTCCTCAATATACTCCTATATAATCTTATTTTCATGTTCAGAGAGGGGATATACCGGGCCTTTAGGTGGCATAGTCACTGGCAATAGATCAATCGCGCAATCATAAGGGTGATGGGGAGGAAGTTTCTCGGCTTCTCTTTTCTTGAAGACCTGGGCTAGGTCTGCATATTGTGGAGGCCCCGAGGTGGAGAGAGAAGGAGCCGAGGGCAGGTTTAGAGTGCAAACAGGGTGTACCGGCACAGTAATGACCCCAGGACAGCATGTCCAGATTAACCCAGTCTATTTTGGGGTTATGCTTAATTAACCAAGGCTACCCAAGGACAATCGGACACGAAGGGTAACACAATACGTGAAAAATAATATTTTCATGGTGTAGCGTCCCTATGGTGAGCTGTAACTCCTGGGTCTCATGGGTTACTTTGGGCTTCATTAATGGTCTACCATCAAGTGCTTCTACAGTTATAGGTGAGGTCTTGTGAACCAAGGTCAAAGTACAGGACTCGGCGAAAGACTGGTCTATTAAATTGCCGTCCATGCCTGAGTCGAGTAAGGCCTTAGCGTAAAAGGTCTCACCATTGATAGAAAGTGTAACTGTAAATAGTGGCCTGGTAGATTTTTCATGAGGGGACAGCGCCATAACACCCAAGACCAACCCCTCGCTAGGTCCTAGGTGCTGGCGTTTCCCTGCAGATCAGGACACGTAGCCCTTACATGCCCCTTCTTCCCGCAATAGAGGCACAAACCTTCCCTCCTTCTACGTTATCTTTCCTCCTCGGGCAACTTGATAGAACCCAACTGCATAGGTTTTAGCGGTGAACCTCCGGTTGGAGATGTGCGGTGCGCTGCAAAATAGTCTACAGTGCCTGAGCAATCTGATCCAGGCGATGATCTTGCTCCTCCAACCTGGAGTTCTGTGCAGAGAGCTGCTGTGAAATGTCTCCTGGTTCCATATGGCCCTGTTGTAATGTCACAAATACCAGGAGAACCTAAACACACAGACAGATCACAGACACAAAGATATTGCAATACCGGTCCTTAGAATGGCCGGGCTATGCAAAAGAGATAGAGTAGTCAGAGTACAAGACGAGGTCAAGGATCTCAGAAAACAGAGTAAACGAGAAACGAGCCAAAGTCAGTAACCAGAGAATAAACCACAATACAAACACGCTATTGGGCTATGAAAGACCACAACAGGGCACTGAGGCAAGGGGGAGGTGAACTTATATACACACAGGGTGTGTCTGATTGGCTAACCAATTACAACACGTGGGAGGTGTCTTTTCCCTCTCTTGTGATCAGTGAGGTCATCTGTGTGATGTTAATCCACAACGTTGAAATCAGCAAACCATTCACCCACACGACACCATACACACCATAAAATCTCTCCAAAGTGCCAGACACCATCAAATGTGAGCATTTGCCTACTCGAGTTGGTTAAGACGATGAACTGCAGTCAGGTCGAGACCCTGATGAGGACGACGAGCATGAAGATGAGCTTTCCTGAGACGGTTTCTGACAGTTTGAGCAGAAGTTTTTGGTTATGCAAATCGATTGTTGCAGCAGCTGGTTTGATTTTGGTTGTTATTTTAGTAATTTAAATTTGTGACAATTTTAAAATGGGTGACAAAATATGACTTATTGACGAGTAGAGGTAGCCAAGCATATGAGCATGGATGCAGCTTATATTGCATATAATGAACCCCATTTTTCTTTAATTTTACATCATTTTTATTTTTAGGTTTCAAAAGCTATGTACATACAGAACTGCTGTTTTATCATCTGTTTATGTTCTAGCTGTGCACTGCTTTTTTTTTTGTTGTTGTGCACAATATAACAACAGAAGAGCTTGCGCTGCCACGATAGCAGGGTCAAGTGCAATAATATCAACAGAGTAGTACCACATCATGGCATTAAGATAACAGCACCATTTTTGGGGGAATATAAACATTCAGGCTAGGGTGACAAGCTTACGATGCCACCACAGTAATGTCGATCAATCCAAAGACAAAGATCCTAAAACAATATCATGGCATTAAAGGACCACTATAGTGCCAGGAAAACATACTCGTTTTCCTGGCACTATAGTGCCCTGAGGGTGCCCCCACTCTCAGGGTCCCCCTCCCGCCGGGCTCTGGGGAGAGGAAGGGGTTAAACGCACCTCTTTCTCCAGCGCCCGGTGGGGAGCTCTCCTCCTCCTCTCCGCCTCCGATCCGCCTCCGATCCTCCTCTTCGGCTGAATGCGCATGCGCGGCAGGAGCTGCGCGCGCATTCAGCCGGTCTCATAGGAAAGCATTCATAATGCTTTCCTATGGATGCTGGCCACTAGAGGCTTTGGAGGCTGGATTAACCATATTATAAACATAGCAGTTTATAAACTGCTATGTTTATTAAAAAAAAAAAAAAAAAGGGTTTATCCTAGAGGGACCTGGCACCCAGACCACTTCATCAAGCTGAAGTGGTCTGGGTGCCTAGAGTGGTCCTTTAAGGTAAATTACACAGTGTTACAAAAGGAAAATAATAATAAGTCATGCTAAGCAGGATATTGGATTACTTCAAAATGATCAAGCTGTAGATATAAGTTAGACATGTGGAAAGTAGGCTATAAACTATAAACTAAACAGTAATACTGCACATATGAGTTACATGAGGGTAAAACCACTAGAACTGGGTTCACTATTAAACTGCCCCCGTTTGAACACTAAAGGATATAAAGGAATACATCATATGTCAGATAAATGCTTAGAGGTTCTAAAATGAAACTGGATGGTGTCCATTGTGGCAAAGAAATGCACTCAATGGGGACCACGGTGCTGTCCATGTAGATGAGATCCCAATCAGCCGATGCCCAGCATGAGAAAGAGGGTTGGCAATGCATGGAAGGAAATCAGGGTGTAGTCACAAAGGGAATGAGGCAGAAGCCCCTTCCAGTCCCCGGCCTGTGTTCAGGCCTGTATCTTGTAGCCACAGACTCAGGGTCTCTGTGAGTCCTAGTCCTTTCCTCTTAGGGAGTAACAGGAGACCTTGATGGTGCATAGCCGCTGATGGTGGTTTGTATTCTGTCTGCTTGGACGATGCTTTGGGGGACAAACCCTGATGGCCATATGCTGGGTGGGCGAGCACTGGTGGACGTGGGACATGTACATGATGAGATTCTTTGGTTTTAAAGAAAATTAAAATGTCATCAAGATAGACAATAGCACAGTCATGTAAGAAGTCTCTTAGCACATCATTTATTAGATCCTGGAATTACGGTATACTCGTAATGCCCATATCAGGTGCTAAAGGATGTCTTTCATTCATCTCCCTTCTGTATTCTAATCAAGTTGTAAACTCCTCTAAGATCCAATTTGGTGAATATAGTAGCACCTTTCAATTTATCAAAGAGCTCTGTTATCAAAGTAATAGGGTAAGCATTCATCACTGTAATCCTAAATCATCAGTAGTCAACACAAGATCTGATATCTCTTTATTTTTAGATACAAAGAAAAACCCTGCCCCTGCTGGTGATGCAGAGCTCCTAATAAACCCCCTTTTCAAGTTCTCCTTTATATATTTTTCTAATACTCAACGGCAAAAGGTGTATTCCTTAATCTTGAAGGAACAGAATGACTATTGGCAAAGGTCCATATCTAAAAATAATTTCAGCTGTCCCTGAAATCAATACAGCCATAGTATGTAGTTCAGTCTTTTCCCAGATTAAGATGATGGGAATAAGAAGCGTATCATTTGTCTTCAGGGCTGCCATCAGAAATTTTGGTGCCCCTGACACAGCTCAAAGTCTGGGCCCCCCGGTGCCTGCACCGAGTTTGCCCAAAGTGCTGCACCCGAGTCCGCCCACAGGAATGCAGTGTCTGCAGGGCCGGTGCAAGGAATTTTGCTGCCCTAGGCAAAAGTAAAGTTTGCCGCCCCCCCATGTGACATCACAATGCCCCACCCATATGATCTGCCATGTTAACTAACATCAGTGCTGCAGTGCCGCCGTGTTTACATTAAAAGGCCTGCAGGGACAGGCTAGACACCAGAACCACTACATTAAGCTGCAGTGGTTCTGGGGACTATAGTGTCCCTTTAATGTGAGGTAAATTAGAGATTAGTGCCACGAGTAATATACTAGATTGCCTACTTACAACCAGATGAGGATGATGATGGGCTCTAGCTGCCGTCTGGCTCCACTGGTCTGGTGTAGAACAGGCTCTCTGGAGGCGGTTTGTAACTGTGGTCACAAAAATCAATGTTCTGGGATCAACGGGAAGCAGCTCCATTTATTTGAGGGCCATTTACACAGCTCAAGGTCTGGGTCCCAGGGTCCACCTTCATGTTCCACCAATGAGTTTGTTCACAGGGGGTGGACAGGGCCGGACTGGGAATAAAATTCGGCACGGGCATTTTTTTTATCACAGCGGCCCACTAAGAAGGGGGTGGGGCAGAAAGGGTGTGTTTTGTCATCACTCATGACAAACACACCCCCTCTCAAAGTGAGCATGTTGGTTCAATGCTCTTCCAGGACAGACCATGCGCAGAGCTCTGCTGAAGAACTCTAGCATGAGAAAAAAAGCCCTGTATTTGTTCTGCACAGTACAAGCAAATTTAATAACATGCTTGCACTGTGTTTCCTTGCAACTTGTCTCTGGTGTCTCTATAAATGGATACCAGGAGACAAAAGGGCCAGGAAAGAGTATTGTGCATGTGTTTGGAGCCTGCTTGTGGTATTGCGTGTGTGCAGAGTGAGCAGGCCCTGGGGAGATAGCGCAGCTAAGCGGACAAGGGCACATGTAGGAGTGTGGGGATAGATGCATGGGATTGGTAGGGAAAGAGTCTGTGGGTGTGATTATGTTCTGTGTAAGTTAGTGTGGGGGAGGTCTTACCTCAGTGCCACTTGGGATTCGGGCCAGCAAACAGCTTCCTGTCCTCCTGCTCCTGTTTGCCTGGGCCTGCAGATTTACACAGCTTGATGGTTGAGGCTTTCTGGCTTCCCTCAGGGCTGCTGCAGCGTGGATGGTGGCCGGCTCCTGTGGGAACAATTGGCAAGCATTAGTGAGGTATGGCTACCGGTGTGGGCACCCCCCCCGCGGCCTACCTCCCCCTGGAGCACCCCCTGTGGTCTCCCCTGCTGCCTCCCATGCGGTCCCTGCCCCTGGGGGCCGCACCCGCCTGCCAGGCTCTCCCCTGATCCCACTCCTCGGGCCCGGTTGATGAGGCGGAGCCCGGGCCCGAGGCATCAGCCAGGCCTACCAACTGGGGCCTGGATTTGCGGCTTTTCTGCGGCCGCGCGCGTGGCACGGCCTTCTGCCACGAGGCCTGCCACTGCCGCGCGGCCAGCCGCCTACATTGCCGCCCGGCCTGGTACTCCCAGGCCGGGGATGCGGCCTCCTACCACCGCGCGGCCTGCGGTGTCTATGGCCGCACGGTCCCTGACTGCAAGGCCGGGGATGCGGCCTACTAATGCCGCGCGGCCACCTGGGGCGTCTGCCCCCCTACCACACCATCCGCCCCGGCCGCCAGCGCTGGATTGCGGGCCGGGGGCGGTGGGCGGCGGATTCAGCACTCCGGGCGGCGGCCGGCGGGGGGTTGGGGCAGTGAGTAGGCCCCCGCGGGCCGCACGGGGTACCTTAGTACCGCCGTTTGGGATTTGGGGGGTCTCTTTGCCCATCGGGAGCCTCCTCTGCCAGTGAGGAAGGCTCCCAGGGTGCTGTCTCCCCTTCTTCTCCCAGGGGACCCAGCTCTCCCTTTCTTGGGCCCCCTGGTCCCCCCTCCTCTTCCCCATTTTCTGCTTCCTTCTCCCCCCCTCTCTCTCCTCTAGTGGGCCTGCCCTCTCCCCTCCTTTTTCCCCCTCCTATTCTTTCCCCCTCCCCTGGGTCTCCATTCCCTCTCTGTCTACCTCTCTGTTATCCCCCCCCCTCCTCTTTCTAGCCTGCACCTCCCCCCCCCTTATCCAGCCTTGTTCTCTTTCTGTCCACCCCTCTATGTTCTCCCCCCCCTCCTCTATCTAGCTGCTCCCCCCCCCTGCTGGTCACTTACCTCGGCCGTCTCCTCTGGGGCGTGGGCTCTCCTCTTCTCCACTGCTCTCTTCTCTGGAATCTGCTGCAGTTCGTGGACCCGTCCAGCAGGTGGCGCCTGGATCACAGCTGTTGTCTTTTATGGATGCTGGTACTGTTGTTTCTTTGCCTCGTCCTTCTGCGTCTGGTGAGTACTTTCCCCCCCTTTTTTAGCGCTTCGTGTGCATACGTTGTTCCTTCGTCGTTCAGTCTTGTCTTCCTAGCACGGTAAAAATAATAGGAAATACAACAATGATATATAAAAAAAAAAAAATAATAATAATAATTTGCAGTACAGAAAATAAATTTGTGTCAATTACCGCATGGAATGAATTAAACGACAGCCAGATAACAGAACATACAACCGTGATTTAACTGTCAAGTACACGGTGATGGATGATCAACCCCCAAAAAAAAAAAACACGAGGAAAGTCTGGGTACAAGGACAGCGCTTTCCCCCCCTTCGTTTTCAGTATGTCTCATTTGTTAGGTACCAGTGTCTGGCGCAGCGGATAGCGCCGGCGGTGCCTCCCAGGTTCGCATGACTCTGGGTGTTGCTGAGCTAATATGGCCCGCTTGGCTTGCGCGCACTACTAGGGAGCATATGGGGGAAGGGGCTTTATTACAGGTGTGTTCCCTCCTGCCACGGGGGTCCCTTGGCTAAGAGGGACATTAGGGGCTCCACGAGGGTCATGGGGAGCATGCTGTGGTCGGTTGCGCCCCAGGGTGCATATTCGAATGCACCCTGTGTTCTGGATAGCATGGTCGGGGAGAGGGCTCCCCGAGAATGCGCTGCGTGGTTCTGCGGTCAGGACACTTCCGGGACGCATATCATCCCTGGGAGGAGCTGGGTTGGTGGAGGTACGTTTTGCGCTTTCATGGCGGTGCAACCCTTCTTGGCCCGGGGCCGGATGGGCTTCAGCCTCTGGTTTTGCTTAGGACTCGCCTGGTGCCTCTCTGCAATCTGTTGGGATGGGGACTTGGTTGCTCTCGGTGCGGGACCCTCAGTCCATGTGAGAGCTCCTTCGGGTGGTGCGGGTCCAGTTTACCACGCACGCTCACCTAGCTTACTTCCCGCTCGTTTACGGTGCCCCTGGAGTCCGCTCTGCGGGTCCCCCCGTTGGGATGTGGTGCCCATGGAGGAGCGGGGTTGATATCCCCCGATTCCTTATTTACTCGGTTGTCGTTTCCTTCCGAGGGCTGGGTTTGAGTTGGTGGCTCGGCGCAGTGGTCTGCGTGGGTGGGGCTGCGGGGCCCTGGGGCCTTGCTGCCGGTACGCCCGTCGAGGTGTGGTTTCCGGGCTGTGTTTCTGACGGTCAGGATTAGGTGGCTAAAGTGCCTCCATGTAAGTTGCTCCCGATGTCGCTTATGTGTGGGGCCGTCAGTGTCGCATGTGCGCACTCTGCTGCTGCAGTGTTTTTCTTGGGGTAGTGTTTTGTTTGTAGTTTCGGAGTTCCGGGGCCCAGGCCTTCTCCGTGGGTCGGGATGTGTGCTCCTGTCTCCTGGATAGTGGGATCAATTCCTGTAAGGGGAACGTCGGTGCCCCTGGCTGCGGTTTTGGGGCGTCAGGCAGGAGGCGTCGGTGGTTTGGAGGGGCGTTGTGGCTTTTGGCTGCGCTACCCGTGGTCTCTCTTGGGTACGCTGGGCTTTGCCTATTGGGGTTGCCCTTGGGACTGTATGGGGGTTCCTGCTGGGCCTCCTTTACCACTGGCTCGTGCAATCTGGCCCCCTGTGTCCTTTCCGCTGGCTTCCAACAGTTTTGCCTGCCGCAGCAGGTTTTGGGGTTTTGGGCCATTTGGGCTCTCGGTGGTGCTGTCTCTTGCTCAATACGCTGGCTCTGGCGGACTCTGGTGTTCTTGGAGGTCCCCCCTTTCTGGTGGCATGGTAGGCATGGGTTACCCGGCTCACGAACGGGTGGGGGGTTTTCCTTGGGGACCATCGTGGGGTGCTGCTGGCTGTTTTTCACATGTGACAGTACCCTATACCCCGGTGGTACTTTGGTACTCTGGCTCGGTGCTATTTGAGTCTAGAGGCGGCTGGTCAAGGTTTTTGTCCGGTTGTTGCCGATTTGGTGGCCGATGCTCTGTCTTGTTCATTATCGAGCCTACTTCAGGTGGTGGTGTCACGGGGTCTATTTGTAAGGCAGTAGAGGTGTGGTCCCTTGGTCCGACGGTCTGCTGCAGCTGGTCTGTGGGCGATCTCTAGGGCGGTGTGGGGACCGCTCCAGTAAGGTTGGAGTGTTCGGGACGGTTGGGTACGTTTTCCTTTTGGGTCCCGGGATTGGTCTGCTCATCTACATGTTTGGTTCCGTCTATTGCGGGCGTTGGGGGCGATTTCTGCGATTAGCGGGGCTCGGCTTCCCGTTCATGTTACGGTAGTCGGCAAGTGGGAGGGTGTTTTGGTGGAGTTGAGGGAGCGTTGGAACGGACTTCCTTCAGGTTTCGCAGCTCGATGGCTGTTGTCGTTGGGAAGGGTAGGTTGGTTTGAGTTTGGTTGTTTCATCGATAGAATCTGTTCAATTCTTGGATGTCGCGGGTTTGACTTTCTGCATTCTCCTGGGGTTGGTGGGATGCACGGGGTGATGGTTGGGGCTCCTGCCATGCGGTAATGGGTTTCCAGGATGGTCTGTAATATACCGTTCCGATCGGGGGCGGTGCAGGGTTCCGTCATTGGCCTGTTTTTCATTGGGAGTACTGTTCCGTCCCTTGGATTGTTCGGCCTCCTCCCCTGTTTGGTTCTCGGAGATGGGTTTTCCACCCCCGCGTCCATTTAGTTGGGGTGTTCCTCTTGGCGGCTCGGACTCCTGGATAAGGATGGTGGGGTTTTCAAGGGGCATTTAATTTGGTTGGGGCGGCTACGGACACCGCCAGGCTGGGCGTGCCTGCGCCGATGGCTCAGAGGGCTCGAATGGTGGGAGTCAGGGTGGTGGGTTCCTTGGGTTAGCCTTGCTGGTCTCTGCTTGGATTTATCTCCGCGTTTACGGTTCTCCCCCCCCCGCCCCCCCGGACTGGGGAGGGCGGGGTTTTCGTGGGTAAGTTGGAAAGGGAGGCAGGGGCGAGTGGTTGGATCTTCCTCCTTCTGGGGCGGAGGTTCGGTGGTCTGGCTCCGGCTACGTGAAAGGGGTGTGGCTCCTCCTCATACAGGGTCAGCTGCCCCGCCTCATGGGGTACCAAGGGTTTTGTCATCCCTGGGTGGAATGACATGGGCCGGTGGTGGTTTAGGACTTGGGTTCTCTTCGATCTGGACATGTTACGCATTACGTTTCTTCCCCGACGTTCTCAGGGGCTAGGCTGTGCCTATCGCCCCTTTTTTCTGTTGGCAGTGCACTCCGCAATGTGAGTGCCCTGGTGCGCTGCCGTCGGTCATCAGACTAGATGGGTTTCTAGGTTTGTGGTGGCCATAACTAAATGACTAAATACATAACTGGCAAAATGAATATATAAAACATAAACACTTCCAGTTCGCCTTTTGGGTTTGGCCAAATGTGGCCTGGTTTTCTCGTAGAGTGGGGTGCGCTTGCTGGAGGTCGGACTTGGCCTCTGCTGATCTAGCGCTGCAAGAAGTGGTGGAACAGGCCATGGCTGGTTGTGGTGGGGTCCCCCGCTGATTTTAGGTGTAAAACAGCGGGGTTGTGGCGGGGGTATGTCCTTGCCAATTGAGTTTGAGGTTACGTTTAAGGATATGGAATGAGATGAACAAGTTTTTTAAGGTCTCAAACCTCCCCTGCTTCAAAGGTTAAACTTTAGGTTGCCTGAGGTCTCGTGCCCATCGAGCGTGGGTAAAGTCGGCTGATGGCAGGCATTGGAAATATATGATTTTTATGACGAGGGGGGAGGTGAGAGAGAGTGGTGATTAGGAACCACTCTATGTTTATTGGCAAGGACGGTTGGGTCACTGTATAACACTATGGGTGGAGTTATATATGTATATATGTTAAGTTATGCTTATTTATGTCTAACGTTTTGGTTACAGAAAAGAAGAGATTTAATAAATAAAATTATGGATGTGTTATGCAGTAATTTAGTTTGTGATAATAAATGCTGTGGCCTGTTTCATCCATACTAAGTGGTCTGTCGTTATTGGGGGTGTTGAATGGGGTTGGATTTTGTTCTAGGCTGCATCACGATTCCCCACTACGTACATACATGGTCGTGGTGTGGTATTGTGTAATAAGGTCGGTTTTAGTCATGTTGTGTTTGTGGTGTAATGTAATGCATATGTGGCTCTAGGGGCTGTAGAGAATGTGTGTATAGGGGATGTAGCAAGTGTGTGCATACAGGCTATAGTGTGTGTGTGTGTATAGGTGATATAGTGTTTGTAGAGAGTGTGTGTTCAAGGAATGTAGTATGTGTTTGCTTACAAGGAATCTAGTGTGCGTATAGGGGATCCAGAGTGTGTGTGTGTATATATATATATATATATATATATATGAGTCTTGTGTGTGTTTGAAGGACCCAGACTATGTATAGGAGATCTAGTGAGCGTGTGTATATAACGGATTCAGAGTGTATATAGGGATCTAGTGTGTGTATGTGTGTAGATGATCCAGAGTTGGGTAAAGGATCTAGTGTGTGTCTGGAATGTAATGTGTTTAGGGGTGCAGTGTGTGTGTGAGGGGTGCTGTGTGTGTATATATATATATATATATATATTTTATATAAATATGTTTGAAAGTATTGTGTATGTGTGTGATGCAGTGTATCGGGGGGTTGTGTGTGTGTGAGGAGTGCAGTATGTGTGTGTGATGGATGCTGTGTGTGAGGTGTGATGTGTGTGAAGGTGCTGTGTGTGTGAGGGTGCTGTATGTGATTGATTTGTGTGAGGGTGCTGTATGTGGGTGCTGTGTGTGAGGGTGCTGTATGTGATTGATTTGTGTGAGGGTGCTGTGTATGTGGGTGCTGTGTATGATGTGTGTGAGAGTGTTGTGTGTGCTGAGTGTGATAGTGCTGTGTATGATGTGTGTGAGTGCTGAGTATGATGTGTGTGAGAGTGATGTGTGAGAGTGCTGAGTGCTGTGTGTGATGTGTGTGAGTGCTGAGTGTGATAGTGCTGTGTATGATGTGTGAGAGAGTGCTGCGTGTGATGTGTGTGAGAGTGCTGAGTGTGTTGTGTGTGAGAGTGATGTGTGTGTTGTGTGCGAGATTGCTGAGTGTGATGTGTGTGAGAGTGCTGTGATGTGTGAGATTCCTGTGTATGATGTGTGTGAGAGTGATGTGTGAGAGAGTGCTGAGTGTGTTGTGTGTGAGAGTGCTGTGTGTGTGTGTGTGAGAGTGCTGAGTGTGATGTGTGTGAGAGTTCTGAGTGTGATGTGTGTGAGATTGCTGAGTGTGATGTGTGTGAGAGTGCTGTGATGTGTGAGATTCCTGTGTTTGATGTGTGTGAGAGTGCTGTGTGTGAGAGTGCTGTGTGTGAGAGTGCTGTGTGTGAGAGTGCTGTGTATGATGTGTGTGAGAGTGCTGTGTATGATGTGTGTGAGAGTGCTGTGTGTGAGAGTGCTGTGTGTGTTGTGTGTGAGAGTGCTGAGTGTGAGAGTGCTGTGTATGATGTGTGTGAGAGTGCTGTGTATGATGTGTGTGAGAGTGATGTGTGTGAGAGTGCTGTGTGTGTTGTGTGTGAGAGTGCTGAGTGTGAGAGTGCTGTGCATGATGTGTGTGAGAGTGCTGTGTACAATGTGTGTGAGAGTGCTGTGTATAAATGTTGTGTGTTGGGGTAAATAAATAAAAAAACTATGGGGGGTAAATAAACAATTAAAAAAAACTAAGCAGGCATTAAATCCCCCCCTCCCTTCTTACCTTTAGCCTGGGAGAGGGGGACAGGCACGTGGTGTCTGGGAGGGGAGGGACCAGCACTCGTTCATCATCCCTGGTGGTCCAGGGGTGAGTGAACTCTAGCCTAAGGGCTAGAGTTCACTCTCGCGAGATCCGGTCGTTGCCATGGCAATGCTCCCGATCTCGCGAGAGGAGCCCGGCGGAGCTGCAAGATAGAGCTCTGCCGGGTCCTCTCCCTCCCCAGCCGCAGGTCTCTTTAAATGGGCCGGTGAGGGAGAGCTTTGATCTCCCCACCGGCCCTCCATGGAATACAGCGGGGCCGGCGCTCGGATAGCGCCGGCCCTGCATAGACCGGCAGGGGATGTCCTGTGATCTCCCCTGCCGGCCTCGGCCCATGGTCACCGCGGCCCACCGGGCACTTGCCCGGTGTGCCCGATGGCCAGTCCAGGCCTGGGGGTGGAGTGTGTGTGGGGGGGGGATGTCCTGATGTGTGTAAGGAATGCATTGTGTGAATCTGTGTTTGTATGTGTAAGGGCTGCAAGGTGAGTTTGTGTATGTATGGGATGCAGTGTGTGCGTCTGTAAGGGATGTATTGAGTGCATTGAGTGTGTGTAAGGGGTGCATTGTGTGTCTCCCAGGCTCGGCCACGCTACACAGAGAATGGTAGGAGGGGAGAGTTGAGCTGCACTCTCCTCCTGCCCTTCACCATAATCTTGTGCTCCTGGCCAGTGTGCCCAATATTAGATGCCCTTTTTAACTTAACTTAAATTTGACAAAGTGATTTTCACCTTTGAAACTGTATGGCAGCCCAGGAAAGATAATTACCCCCATGATGGCATATCATTTTTAAAAGAAGGCAACCCAGGGCATTCCAAATTTCATAAGTTGTTTGGTCTAGCCACTTTATCACAAATGCTGGCCCTAGAATGTGGTCATATTTCATTTTGTATTTTTTCCCACACATGAAATTTCATAATCCTGATAGTTCAATAAAGCCTCAGTATTTTTATTACACATTGTCTCATGAATATAAGAGTAGTGCCATGTACTAATTTTTCTGGGTCAAAATATCGCAGGGCAAAATATATTAGATGCTTTTTTCAAAATTGACAAAGTGATTTTCTGTGCCCTTATCACCTTTAAAAGAACATGGTATTTTAAGAAAACAATTGCCCCCATGATGGCATACAATTCTAACAAGTATTCTAAACATAGTATTTTGAGTTTGGTATAGCTGCTTTATAATGGCTGGGCATAACGTAAACAGGGATATGCCATGGTCAGGGAAATCCAGCAGTCAGAGTAGTTGGTACAGGCAGCTAACAAAGAGTGATCGGGACAAGCTGAGGTCAGAAATCCAGAAAAATCTAACAAATTGACAAAGTCCCATACAGAGTGATTCAATAGTTCAGCTTTGTATAGTAGACATTAAAACATTCACTTTTGCAGACGGCAGGTAGAGATGGGTAAGAGTAACTGGAGTAAATAATAAAGATATTATAGGTGGCGCTTTAAGGAAATATAAGGTGCAGCTAAATTACCAAAGTATATTGTCACCACATATACTTAAAAACCAAAATATAGTGTAGAAATAAAAGGTAAAAGTGCACACAGAATACCAGAAGGATGTTACCTGTAATATATACAATTATGGTAACCAATGGTAGATGTTCCTGGTATATACTTGTAAAGGACGTACTTGATGGTATATGTTACCTATACAAAGATATAATCAAACAGCAAAAACATAGTGTAATCTGTTTAAAATATAATAAAGGTGAATATTGAAGAGCTGAAACCACTTAAAATTTGTTGAGCCAATTGAAAGTTGGCTCAAAACTTATACAGCATGCATGTCTCATCCATGGACATAGATAACATTTTCCTTTGGATAGACTCTCTGAACATTCATGAACCAGGGATTTGGAGTAAAGAAAAATTCTTCCCTTGAATGCATTTGTTGTCCAATCTCATATAATGAGATATAAAGTCAGGAACCAGAAGTAGGAAATATATTTAAAAAAAAGGTTTATTTCTTTACATAAATAAAATAAAGATATGCACAACGCGTTTCAACCACTAATGTGTGGTCTTCCTCAGCTGCTGGTCAACATCAAAGTGAACATAAAAACAATTAATATAGGGTACAACATTAATAATACAATTAATTACATATGAGAAAAAAGGAACACCCATTTCCTTATTTGGTCATAACCGGATGTGTGTCGCCACCTCTAATATGGCCGCACATCTGGTTTTGGACACAGTTTGGGTGCCATCTTGGTGTCCCAAAAATATAAATAATCCGAAGAGAGAAGAGGCAATTACAAGTATAGATAGCCATAAATATATAAAATACCTTCTTAGCAAAGACAACAACAACAAGATAAATAGCCTGTTGGTGTCTATGCTGTTCAAAGGGTACAAATAAAAGATCACATTCAGTCCGTAACGTCACTTCCAGTGACCTATTGATCCGTCCGTCGCGTCACTTCTGGTTTCGCCGGATAGTTAAAGGTTGTATCTTTGGAAGACAAGGTAAATAAAATATCAGACAAAAGTTTCAACATAGGGGGCGGAGTCAGCTGCCTAACTGACCGGACGCGTCTGGCGGGAGCTCCGACTAAGCTAAGCGCTAAAACTGCGCTTTATCCGGTTTGGAACTGCAAACACTAGCCAAGAGCGAGCTGCTACCATGGGGCGTAAGACTAAAAAATATAGGGCAGATAAGACCCGACAATCGCTGATATTGGCGATATATTATGGAGGCCTCAAAGCTCCACGAGGCCTGGTTGCTGCCTCTCTCGGATGGGCCGTCATGCTTGTCCAGCGAAACATCCCTGTGACGGACCGCCTGGCACCCTGACTGGGTGCCTCCGCCAATCGCTGCTTCGTAGTGCTTACCGAGTACCACAAGTACTGCACCAGACACTATCAGCACTATCAGCACTTCCAGCGTTACAGCTTGGTTCAGATCTCACTGTAGCTCCGATCTGGATGACCAACATTTCCAAAAATCACCCAGATCAGTTCAGGGCTTCAGGACTTCCATGGAAGTCATATTTTGACTGACCGCACGCATGGTCCCATGCCCAAACTGTTCCAGAGAATCAGGGCTTGCGGTCAGTCTAGTTTGGTAGTTTCCAAACAAACAAAATACCAAACGTAGTCAATATTCATACAAGAGTAGGGATCACCTACATCCTCCTCCTGGTATTCCTGCGGAGTTGGTTGGGGATCTGGACCGGCCTGACCGGGTGCCTCCGCCAATTGCTGCTTCCTAGTGCTTATCGAGTACCACAAGCACCGCACCAGACACCATCAGCACTGTAGTCCCCACTTCCAGTGTTACAGCTTGGTTGGGGTCTCGCTGTCCTCCACCCACCCTGGACCCAAGATCAGGATCCAGCTTCCAGTGGGTAGACCTCTCCTCCAAGAGAATGTAGCAATATGCTCTTAAAAGAGCAAGTGATTATAATCCCAGGGAAGTATAGTGATATAGCAATCCCCAGAGTGATACTGCCGTCTCAGTCACTACCCCGAGGACCCCATTGGGAATCTGCTGTGGAGAGTAGGGATCACTTACTTCCTCCTCCTGGTATTCCTGCGGGGTTGGTTGGGGATCTGGACCGGCCGTCCAGCATCCCTGTAGGTCTTGTGTAGAGACCACGGTCCCATCTGCACCATTGGGGTCATGTGTGGGTTCCCCCCACCACACATGAGATGAAACTCTATGTTGAGGGTAAGCAGGAACTCGTTTAACGGTAGCCACAACTTTCCTTCTATGCATGTCCCCATGCAAGGGGCACTTCCCTCTGGACCTGAGAGTAAACAAATACACAATTACATTGGCTCTCAGATCCAGGACACTCCCATACTCCCACCCCTGTGCATGGGAGATAATTGAGTCATGGATTGTACTAACTCAATTATCTACAGGCAGAAAAACACACATTTCAGCAATACTCCAAAAGTACCCCTAAAACCCACTGAAACCCAATAAAAGTTACATAAATAGCCCGATAGCCCCAATCTGGGTGACCAACATATCCAAAAATCACCCAGATCGGTTCAGGGGTTCAGGATTTCCATGGAAGTCATATTTTGACCGACCGCACGCATGGTCCCATGCCCAAAACAGTTCTAGAGAATCAGGGCTTGCGGTCGGTCTAGTTCGGTAGTTTACAAATTAACAAAATACCAAACGTAGTCAATATTCATACTGTGGAGCTTGTTCACCTAATTCAGACGAACGATTCCACCGAACAGCGCTCTTCGAGGATGTAAAGTACCGAATGTAGGCTATGATGAAAGTCCAGCGGTGTTCGGGAGTTCCAGTGTCCGAAAACAGTTCCATTAACTCGACGACCAAACACCGCTGCCTGCGTTCGTGGGAACAAGATGGTCGTCACCTCGTGGTCGACCATGCAAACTGCGGCCTCCCACACGAACAATGTGGTTAGAATTGTTAAGAGGTGATAATAGGGCTTAACAAGCTCTCGGGTGGTCCCTGGTTCCTGCGTCTGTTCGGTTCCCGAACAGGATAACAAAAAGGCACGAACAAAGTATTTTATGAGCCTTTTTGCATGGCACTTAGTCCTGAGGCAGGAGGCTGGCCCCTCCTAGAACCAGTGGCGCGGTTAAAAATGTAAAAGTATGGCCTTCCCAACAATGTCGCCACAGATGAAATACCTCACCCGATCCGGAGGCTTCTAACACAGCTATTCTCTGCCAAACAAGCCAAACTAATGGCACTTGATGGGCTGCTACAGGCTCCCAGAATCTCCAGTAAGTGCTACAGGAGTGCACAGGAATGTAATAATCCACTTCCAAAACAGCCCTGACAAGCAGGCGTTCATGACTGCCATTCGCAATAAGTCACCCTACAACTTTGAAGAACACCATCTGGCATTCTTCCCAGATCTATCTAGAGCAACCCTGGACTGGAGAAGGTCCCTGAGACCCTTAACAATGGAACTCACAAAGCACAAGATGTCTTATAAGTGGGGAGCCCCAAGGAGTCTCCTGATCCCCCACGAATCCAGAACATTGAAAGTACTGAAGGCTACGGAAATACCTGGCACACTACAGAAAATCGGGTTGCCCACTGCCTCAGAGGGATCACCGAACACAGCTCCGGCCCGACAGTCATCTGCGGTTTTCTGAACTGCCAAAGGCAACCTGCAGTGTTTGTGTTCTGTTTAGTTTGTTTTGATAATTTTTCAGTTGAACATAACCTCTCTGAATCACTGAACCAATACGCTGTTATTACATTGACAGCCCTTTGGGATACGTCCCTTTACACTAATACACCCACTGGCTTGGAGATCATACCCCTTTACACCCCACTCACTCACCATTCTTCTTCTTATTGTGCTTCTACTGAGTACCGTGAGTAGCAACCTCTAGCCCAGGGGTAGGCAACATATGGCACGACACTCGAGGTGGCTTTGCACTCAAATTTGCTAGAGCCAAACAGGTTCTGGCCTATCAAGAGCCCCAGTGAAACTTCAGATATCTGCTAATACGAAAAGGTGGTGAAGGACAATCCTCAATTTATGCATTGCAGCACATAGAGGAACTGATCTCAGATCACTTCCTCCCAGCACTTATGAATGGGACTGAAGAAGAACAGCCTGCAGCTGCAGTTGCAGCTCCTGTCTTTGACCTGTACCTGGCCAGCTTGGTCCCCACTGGAACCCAGGGAAACCACCCACACTGCTAGATATACACAGACCTGCAGCATAAGCCTGTAGAAGAGCAGCCCGCAGCTGCTGTTGCAGCTCCTATCTTTGACCTGTACCTGGCCAGCTTGGTCCCCACTGGAACCCAGGGAAACCACCCACACTGCTAGATATACACAGACCTGCAGCATAAGCCTCCCCTCATACAAATACGAACAGCCCACACACACACATACACATAATCTCCACAAACTCAACACCACTGACAATCCACATACATGCACACATGCAGCCTCTCACATGCAATACCCCAAACAGCCACTCACATACACACACTACCAAACACACAATGTGACATATCCACACACAATTCAACAAGCAGCCCCCATACACAGCCTACATTCATATGTATCATACAAAACACCACAAACTACTTGTAAACATATACAATATAATAGCTCATATATGCACAAATACGATACAAAGCAACTGCAGTATAAAAAAACACAAGCAGAATACGTGAACATACACAGCTCAATTTTAAAAAAGTGGGACTGGCACGCTACAGGGTATCACAATCTTATTTCGGCAGAGTCCTGCTAAAAGGTTTCCTACACCTGGTCTAGCCAAACCACTGTGGCTTACATACTTATATTCCTAGAGGTACATAGCCTATGCTACCCCTTAAAAATATATTCTACCCTACACTACTTCCTATTGGAATAGGAAGTCTTCACTGTTTGAAATTGCCTTGTCCTTATTTTTGTTTTCACTTACATGCATATATAACTCTTAACCCAATAGTACTCATTACTGTTCACATTCGTGGCTTATATTGTGTATCGTACAATGTTATTTTAACCATGCTCCTGCCTGAACGAAGCCTGTATGTGGATTAAGCATATAGTAAGACTTATTTAAAAAAAAATAAAAAAAAATGTGCAAATGTAATATACAGTATGCCATGCCAATGTTATAATATGTCAATAATTGCATTGCATGCAGCTGTTGTCGTGGCGCTACACGCTTCTATGTACTCACTTGCACTTCCTAAATAAAGATTGACAAAAAAAAAAAAAGTTTCAACATAAAATGCTTGTATCAAGTCCCACTTTTTCAGTTTACTAGATAAGGCTATATAAATTGATCAGGCAAGTCTACTCCCCCCATATACTTACTGTAGTATACAATGCACTTAGGCTTTTCTAGCTGCTCAGTTCTTCATCTGACAGACACTGTCACCGTACTTACATTGTGCATTGTCGACAGTATGTATTCATCATGTATAACAGTGAACCGAAGGGCCAGCACCTCATCCTGGCATAGAATTAAAGTTGCTACTACTTCTGTTGCTACTACTTCTGTTGCTTGTCAGGGTTTGGATGCCACAGGAACAGGGACTTCCTGGTGAGTCTAAATAGCTATCCTTCCCTTGATAAATCTGAAAACGCCCATGCATAGCCAGTAGTAAATTCACGTAATTTACAAAATTTTATAAAAATTTTCATTAGAAAATATTGTTTGAAAAGCAGTCTATCTTTAAACTTCATCAGGGATTCGTCAATACAAATGTTTTGGTCTGGGATATAATTTTGGGAACAATTGTCAGACAGGAGTTGGATAAGGTAGAGCCTGTCAAACAATGGGTCCCTCTAGGGCAATGATGGCGAACCTATGGCACGTGGCCATAGGTTCGCCATCAATGCAGAGTAGGCACCTGCCTGCCCAAAACGGCAGGCGCCTACTCTGCTTCCGGGTCGGGAGGCAGGGGGAGGGATCTGTGAAGCAGCTCCCCTGTCCTCCCGCACGATGCTGTGTGGAGCAGCCACACAGCATTGCGAGGATGGACAGGGGAGCTGCTTCACAGATCCCTCCCCCTGCCTCCCGACCCGGAAGCAGTACTTACCACCACCGGACCACCAGGGATGGCTGTGTCGCCCCCCCCCTACTTCATTAAAGGTAAGCAGGAGGGAGGGGGGATACAGATTTAGCATAACTTTTTTTTAAACCACTCCCTCCCCCGACACAGCATCCCAACCCCCCCCACACACAGCACCCCCACCCCCCACAGAGTATCTACTACTTCTGTTGCTTGTCAGGGTTTGGATGCCACAGGAACAGGGACTTCCTGGTGAGTCTAAATAGCTATCCTTCCCTTGATAAATCTGAAAACGCCCATGCATAGCCAGTAGTAAATTCACGTAATTTACAAAATTTTATAAAAATTTTCATTAGAAAATATTGTTTGAAAAGCAGTCTATCTTTAAACTTCATCAGGGATTCGTCAATACAAATGTTTTGGTCTGGGATATAATTTTGGGAACAATTGTCAGACAGGAGTTGGATAAGGTAGAGCCTGTCAAACAATGGGTCCCTCTAGGGCAATGATGGCGAACCTATGGCACGTGGCCATAGGTTCGCCATCAATGCAGAGTAGGCACCTGCCTGCCCAAAACGGCAGGCGCCTACTCTGCTTCCGGGTCAGGAGGCAGGGGGAGGGATCTGTGAAGCAGCTCCCCTGTCCTCCCGCACGATGCTGTGTGGAGCAGCCACACAGCATTGCGAGGATGGACAGGGGAGCTGCTTCACAGATCCCTCCCCCTGCCTCCCGACCCGGAAGCAGTACTTACCACCACCGGACCACCAGGGATGGCTGTGTCGCCCCCCCCTCCTTCATTAAAGGTAAGCAGGAGGGAGGGGGGATACAGATTTAGCATAACTTTTTTTTAAACCACTCCCTCCCCCGACACAGCATCCCAACCCCCCCCCACACACAGCACCCCCACCCCCCACAGAGTACCCCTACCAACACAGAGCACCCCTCCCACACACACACAACACCCCTACCCCCAACATACACACTGCACCCCTACCCCCAACACACACAGCTCCCCTACTCCCCCCAGAGTACCGCTACCTAGACAGAGCACCCCTCCCACACACACACAGCACCCCTACCCCCAACACACACAGCTCCCCTACCCCCACAGGTACCCCTCCATACACACACACACAGCACCCCTACCCCCCACAACACACACAGGTCCCTACCCCACAACACACGCACAGCACCCCTACCCCTCAACACACACACACCTACCCTTTAACCCGCCCGAGTACCCCTCTCACACACACACACACACACACCACACACACACACACAACGCACCCCTCACATACACACACAACACCCCTCACACACACAACACCCCTCACACACACACACAAATACCCTCCACACACACACACAACACCCCTCCCACACACAGCACCACAAACACACACTGCATCCCTCAGTACAGTATGTGTGCAATATTCAACTTGATCTCTGTGTGTGTGTAATATTGTCAACTTCAGTTATGTTATACTTCGTCCTGTATCCCCTCCCTCATAGCACCTTTAATGAAGGAGGTATTCTGACCATCTCTAGGTGGTCGGTGGTGGTAAGTACTGCTTCAGTGGGAGGCAGGGGAGGATCTGTGAAGCAGCTCCCTGTCCTCCCTTGCGATGCCAATGGAGCATCGGACCACCAGGGATGGCTATGTCACACCCTTCATTAGAATAAGCAGAAGATAGAACTACTTTATATTTCCCACCAACCACCCCCCCTCCCCACACAGCATCCCAACCCCCACACACAGCACCCCCTTACCCCCAACACACACACAGCACCCCTACCCCCCAACAGAGAACCCCTACCCACACAGAGCACCCCTCCCAACACACACACAGCACCCCCCTCATCCCCCACAGAGTACCCATACCCACACAGAGCACCCCTCCCACACACACACACAGCACCCCTACCCCCACAACACACACACAGCACCCCTACCCCTCAACATACACACCAACCCCTTACCCCCGCCCAGTACCCCTCACACAAACACACAACACCCCTCACACACACACAACACCCCTCACACACACACAGCGCCACACACAGCACCACACCAGGGCCGGACTGGCCCACCGGGATACCGGGATATTTCCCGGTGGGCCGCGGCACCTGGGGGGCTGGAGAGAGAGAGGGAGCCCTGCTCCTTAATATTTTAATAATATCGGGGCCGCCGGGTAGTCAGTCCGGCGGCACACTCTGAGGTGATTACTTAACATGCGGCCGGAGGCCCCATCTCCTGTGCTGTACTGCTGTCAGTATCAGTGAGAGTGCCGGGCGGCTCTCTAAGCAATCCAGCAGCACACTCACTGATACTGACAGCCGTGCGGCTGTCAGCACAGGAGGACTGAGGGAGGAGGCGGAGCTAACTACCATGCTCCCTCGCGGTTCCCATAATTCCCAGCATCTACACATCATAGAGTAGGGATTACTCTATGATGTGTTGATGCTGGGAATTATGGGAACTGCAAGGGAGCATGGTAGCTAGCTCTGCCCCCTCCCTCAGTCCTCCTGTGACAAGGTCAGAAGGGACACAGAAGGGGGGGACTTAAAAAGAGGGGAAGGGGGAGAGACAAATAGAGGGGAAGGGGGACAAATAGAGGGAAGGGAGACACATAGAGGGAAGAGGGAGACAAATAGAGGTAATGGGGGCAAATAGAGGGAATGGGGGGAAAAACAGAGGGGAATGGGGACAAATAGAGGGGTAATAGAAACACAAGGGAAGGGGGGACACAGAGACTGAGGGGTAATAGAAAGACACCAGGTTGGGATGGACAAAGAGACAGAGGGGTAATAGAGAGACATGGGATGGGGGGACAAAGAGAGGGGTAATAGAGAGACACCAGGGAAGGGGGGACAAAGAGATAGAGGGGTAATAGACATAGGGGTTGGGGGGACAAAGAGAGGGGTAATAGAGAGACACAGAAGAAGGGGGGACACAGAGACAGAGGGGTAAGAGAGAGACACAGGGAGGAGATGGCTAAGAGACACACAGAAGGTTTGTTGGGGGGACAAAGAGACATACAATAGGGAAGGGGAACAAAGTGACACAAGATTTGTGGGAGGCAACGCTGGGCTGGGGCAAAAGAGACAGAGAGTGACTGGGAGAAGAGAAAGAGGCACACAGAGTCTGGAGTTAGAAAGAGACACACAGATGAGATTTGGAAGGGGAGAAAGAGACAAAGTGGCTGGGGCTAAGAACAACACAAAAGGGGCTGGGGGAAAGAGAAATACAGAGGCTGGAGAAGGGTAAAAAGAAACACACAGGGACTGGGATGAAGTAAAAGATGCACAAGGGTCGCTGTAAGAGAAAAAAATGAGACAATTGGAGACAAGATACACTAAACGAGGTAAAGGTAATAGACGTAAATTGATGTGATCCTGACAGTAATGCACACACATATATATATATATATATATGCATGTATATTGATGTGTGTATTAGTAACATATAATTATGCCTATAGTATTTACACATATAGTAATATACATTTATATATGCATAATACACACATAAATGTCATTAATATATATATATATATATATATATATATATATATATATATATATATATATATGTATAATGAGCACGTATTGGCCCTGTCTTGTTCCTAGTTGCATACTCATGCACAATAACACATTCAAAGTGAAGAGCACACCCATAGAACTTCAAAATTAACCAGATCACTTCATTTTTTTAGTTGTGCAACTGCAGACATTCAGCATTTCAGTACCATTACTAAAACGTCCTTAATAGGCCAAAGTAGTTGTACTGAAACATTGATTACATGCAAATGTACGTCTACTTAAAATAAAGGTGCTCTTTTGTTTATTTTGAAGCCCTATATGCGTTCCTTCGTTGGAGTAAGAGTTTTCAATTTCAAGTTATTTTTTTCACCATGTTTATCAGCACACTATGCTGGCGCAACGCATTATTGGGCTGGTATATAATTTTTTTCCAGGGCTGATTTTAGTTCCCAGTCCGGCCCTGCACCACACACACAAACACATACACTGCCTCCCTCAATGCAGTATGTGTGTATTCAGCAGTCTGTGTGTGTGTGTGTGTGTGTGTGTGTGTGTGTGTTAATGTGTGTACAGCAGTCTGTGTGTGTGTACTCAGCAGTGTATGTGTATTCAGCAGTGTATGTGTATTCAGCGGACTGTGTGCAAGTGTATTTAGCAGTCTGTGTGTGTGTATTCAGCAGTCTGTGTGTGTGTACTCAGCAGTCTGTCTGTATGTGTATTCAGCAATCTGTCTGTATGTGTATTCAGCAATCTGTCTGTATGTGTATTCAGCAGTCTGTATGCGTATTCAGCAGTCTGTGTGTGTATGTATTGCATTTGTTGGAGATACTAATAAATATAAGCTTAAATTGATCTATTTATATCCTTATATAAAATTTGTATCATTGAACTCTCTGTCTTTTAAAACAAAAGTTGTTAATTAGTTCGGACAACTGTACGAGTTGTTTTTTCTAAATTTAAACATCAGTATTCAGGTTTAATGGCACTTTGAGGAAACAAAAGTTAGCATGTATTGCGGTTTGGGCACTCGGGCTCAAAAAGGTTTGCCATCACTGCTCTAGGGGGACACAGTGCATTATGATTAAAATAGAGGAACTGCAGCATTTGCTTGTAACGATCCCTCTTCATAACCTCTGGGAAAACAGAAAACGTTTTCATGTGTGAGACAATTTGTTTTACTGTAATATGACCCCAGATTTGGGGGGATTAATTTAAGTTTGATTTGCTCAACCATCAGCTCCAATATGTCATCCAACATAAAGAGCTAAAGTAGTTCACTAACTCACAAATACCTACTACTACTGTGATGTCTGGTTTAGTGTAGTGTGAATGAGGGTTTTTCTGGCTCAGTCAGCTTTGGGAGTATCTAGTACCTAGTTTTACTCTGGCACTGTGAGGAGTCCTAATCACCTTCTTGTAGATCGTGGTGGGTCTGGAGGACTCACTTAGAGGCTCAATGTCAGAGGCTGTGATAGTGTCACTGTTTACCAGAGCATCACTATCAGTGCCTGCCATATAATAGCGTGCAATTTTAGGGGGATTAATTCAATTAATATAACTAAAGGGATAAAAAAAAAATCCTGCCTGCCCAACACACAATGCCCAAACCCACCCCCCAATTCCCAATTTCATCCACCAAAAACCCACCAAAACCAAAAATGTAAATAAAATTGTTGAACACAGATCAAACAGCTACGGACAGTACTAAATGGGTTATAGGCTTATTTTTTTTATAGAAATAACCCCCCAAAAATGTTAGTGATGATCAGAGAGCCCTCAGTACAGGAGAAGGATCAGGTAGCAGGGAAGGGGTTACTGCAGCTGACAAAAAATATGAATAGTATCAAGGTAATAATCACTCTAGTCAGATTGATCATAGGTACAGCTTGTGATTAGCACTGAATGGGTTAAAAAAATGTATAATGTATAAGGGTTAAAAACATTTTTTTTAAATGTATAATATATATATATAATATATATATATATATATATATATATATATATATAGATTTATTTTTTAATTTTAGAACACTTTCTAAAATATTTACACTTTTAGCGCAGTTTAGCAATGATCTCTCTGCCTCTCTGTTTTCACATCAAAGTAAGAGAAGAGAGGGAAAGAGACAATGTCTCAGCCAATGTTACAATCAGGGGGCAGCTAGACCCCCACATGGTAATCGGCATAATGGGTAGGAAGGCAGACCTGTCTGTCCCCAGGTTGCCCATCCCACACAGGACCAATACGGACAATAATTGTAGTCTTTATTTAGGCAGTTTGGATCTATATACTTATGCTTATTACTAGGACAAATATACTTATCATTAGACCCATACGTTCTTTCCCATTTAAGACCACCACATACATTCCATGGCTTCCTACTACCTGATATCGCCTTACATGCATCAAATAGCAATACACCTGGAGAATGTACGCTTTCTAGTACAGTCTTATTTATCAGGTTCCCCTGTGCGTTCTCATTCCGAATAGTCAACCAAATTGTACGGGGCTGATACTCAGGATTAAAACACCTAGGTTCTCCTGCTCCTATATGACATACACTATAATCTGTACCTAGGTATCTACACTTTGATACGTGTCCTGTGCACTCATATTGCGAATGCCAAATAAGGGTCTGGGAAATACGATTGCCTGTTTTCGTAGTCTTAATGCAAACCTCGCAGCCTGGTGTGTCGGTACCTCTACCTTCCTGAAAAGTTAAATACACACATATATACATCATCAAACACATTACTCCTGACATCTTCTTCCTAATTCTTCGACCGTGCGACGGCACCTCAGCTTCCAGGCGCCAGGGCATGCTATACCACCTTCATGGCATTTAAGTCCGTCCACTGCAAGACAGCATAGCAACCTCTAAAGGTGTAAACGGATTAATGGAATGTTGCATTACATATACGTATGCTTTATTAGGTGTTTACTCTATCTGTCATTTAAAAAACAATGTATAATATTTTGAGTGCACTTAAATAAGAACAGTGGCCAAACAGCTTCTGTTACTAACGTAGGGAAACTGTGAAAAAAAACTCAGTTACTAAGAAGTTAATAAGAAAATCTAGTGTTCCAGCACCAAAACAATCTAATATCAATCACGTATGTTTTTCTATGATGCTGGCTGAAAGGTAAAACTGCTTTTAAGATGTTATTTGATCCATCCTTTTCAGCTTGACTTAAAAGGGAATTACACCTTTCAAAAGGAAACTGCGTTTTTATAAAGTGATACCATCATATATTCCTGTTTAAAAATAATGTTATTTTTTTATGAACTACAGCATTTATGTAGCCATTCTCTTATGTCTGTCTACTAGTCAAAACAAAAAGGTCCTTATCTAATAAACAACAGATTTCTAGAGTCTGAATCTCAGAAAAATTGCCTACAACTAAAGCATGATGACATATGCAAGGAGTGTCATTCAAATTCCACTTTGACGGGGGTTCATTACCTTAAAATATTTTTGAAATCCTATACAATACATACAATATAGATACATTTTCATCCATCTGTGATAAGTATTGAGCTCTTGCAGCATTGCATACTAGACAACATTGGCAGGTATAAAAAAAAAAGGCTGACGAAACCATGCCAGTTTGACACTGAAAATGCCCACAGCCCTAAAAGGCATGTGGTATGCACTCCAATATGAGAGACAGCAGTGCAGGACAGGACATCAAGAGCAATCTCAGTAACAGAACTCTAGAAGAAAAAATGCAGGATGGCTGGGCTGGTGGCCAGCTTTGAGAATGCCCAAGCACGTTCAGATTAGTTCACCAGTCTGCCTTTTCTCCCAAATAATACCTGTAAGAGGAAAATGGGGTGACCAGTTTCCAACCTGGGAATAAACTTTCTGCTTTGTCTGCCATCCCTTCTCCATTCCTAGGGACCACTAGCACCTTCTAGGCAGGTATCAATCCCTCTCAAGTGCCTGTCCCTTCCTTCCGGGCAGATATCAACTCATGGGATATCAAACCCAATCCCTCCCTAAGAATATATGATGTATTCTTTTCTTAAATGCTGTAGTGCAAAAACCTCCAACGGGATACAAAGGTAAGGATGGTAAACACCCTTTGCAATACAGCACTTTAAGAAAAGAAGACATCATATATCCTTATGCAGGGATTATACCGCTCAAGCGCATCAAGATAGAGCTATGCTAGCGCTACAAACTGTAAGTACAATTCCATTATTTATATTTTCACCTTAAAACAATATATACTACACCATATTTTGCTGCAATTTTCTGTCTCCACATATTCCACTATCACTGAGAACACCTCCACCTGGAGGCAACTTTGGGGTTAAATTGTTCAAGAATGGTTTAACCTGTAAAGGTAAGAATGTGCTGGGGGCCTCCTGGCAACCATAACAACTTAATATAGGTGAAGTTGTTTTGGTGCCTCAGGGGGACTAAACTGTCCCTTTAACTCTGTGGAGCACAAACCAATGTGGACAACAAAAAGTTAACATTGTGTGGGAGTTGTGCAATTTACAAAAGAACACTGTATTTGATGTGGCAGGACTGAAAGCATTAATTGTGTGCTCATTTTACAATTTAAATATAATTCTCCATCTCATGGTTCTCTGACTGGGTAAACCTGATCAGCATGGCTAACTGTAAGTGTACTGTATATTTACACTGCCTGTTCAATAAACCAGTCACTACTACAGTCTTGTCTAGTATTTGGGTACAAGGTTGGAAGGAAGAACTATTTACCACTTTATCCAGTATTTGGCCAGTAGTTGGGTGACATTGGTGGGGAAGCTCAGACTGCTAGTGTTACCGGGAAACTGACGGAGGCCAAGCACAGAGAGATGGACACAGGTTTCTTCAGGAAGGAAGAGATCTTTATTCGATTCACCGACCGGGACTCAGAGGGACTTATGTCACCAAAAACAGCAAAGATCTGAGTACTGAATACATAGAGTACATTCCTTATATAGCACTGTAGCTTCTCCCATAATTAGCTTCGCCCACACATATCCTTAACCTAATCTATGAATAGAGTCTAAACTCATCCATCCGGTCTTACCACGTGGCTCATCTGAAACAAAGGAGAGGGACGCGTAATTACAGTTCCTACATTCCTGCACATGCTCAGTACAGTGATGACAGTATCTTAGCTACGTGTAACTAACTAACTGATACTACAAACACATGTACCTACATATGCCTTGTGGCAATCTTGGCCTGCTAAACTTGTATTTTACTGGAATTCCATCACATTCCCCCCTTTGATGCTTCTGATTTAAAATAATTCCAGATGCATTACCAATCATAGTTTGCTTACACCTCAAGTTGCCATAAACCAGACTAGACTTTGCGATCCTCTAAAGATACGAACCCCTCAACATTCCTCTTCCTGACTTGCATGTATTCTCCTTGATCTAGAACTTCATACCTGCAAACAGCCATTACCTGTGCTGCGGCCTTTCTTTCTGCTATACTTTCTATAATGCTCTGCATAGACCTAATTACCAAAGGAATCAGACATGGCAGAAGGAGACACAACATCAAAATCAGTATGACTCCACCTACCAATGCCTTGATTCCTCCAAACTGCTCATACCAACTACCAAACCAACTACTCGGATTATACCCTTTCCATACCTGAGTAGGTACATGTGCTAGCTTAACCATATGGCTAGTAAGCTCAGCTATTGCTTGCCCTTCATCATCTATTTGAAGACAACAATTGCTTAGATTAAACTTCTCACATACACCTCCCTCTACTGCCAATAGGTAATCCAAAGCTAATCTATTCTGGTAGATGGCTGTCCTCATCCTAGTGTTATGCTTCGCTAGGAGATTGAGCGCTTGTGATGTTTCATTGGTAACTATCTCAACTACTGCTTGCAATCTTATAATACGATTAAGCATATATATTGGGGTTCTGTATCCATAAGTACCATCCTCTGCCCATGTAGCTGGCCCATAATAATCTATAATACGCTGGGGAGGCCACACATCATCTTCCCAGGTACCTATCTCTAGGGGTGCCCTTTTCTTCCTATGATTTACATCATATATTTTAACTCCTAAAGTCTCTCCTGTTTCAATTGGCAACAAGAAGAAGGATGGTTTGAGCATACCCAATACACATGCCCCTTCCCAGTCCTGTGGTAACTCCGAATATGCTTTCTTACCACAAATCCAGTACAAATTTGCTGGGGCTTTCCAACTAGATGTAGCAGATAGGTCAAACCATACATCCTTTAAATTGGTATAATTTGCAAACGGATTAGACGGTTCTGAGACATTTGAAGCTGACCACCAAATAGTATCCTTTGTATCGTCATTATAGGCTTTCTGCCCTAAACAAGTCAATTCTCCTACAGATGTATTAAACATTATTCCTTTCCTTGCTATACAAACATAACCTATAATGGAGGTCTTTAATCGCCACTCAGATTTACCTCTAACACTCACTTGATAATCAGATTGAGAAGATATTAGTTGTTCAACTGTCTCAGAACCAGAATACATTACCTCCTTTGCTTTCCAAGGCCATTGGTCTCCCATATTAGTACCTCCACACACATAGCAGTTGGTTACATTAAGACTACCAGCAATGCTCTCAGCTAGGTCTATGAATAAGTTTTTGGCATTATGGGGAACCTTATCTTCCACACTCATCTCCTCATAAAAAGAATGGAAAACCTGATGAGTCTGGGGGGCCACTGTATCTGTCTCTATTCCTATGTATAATATCGTCCCAGGATCCAAACCTGTTCCATATATTTGGAACCCAAATAGATTCCCAAACTTATCTATAAATAGCTCTGGGTCCTTGATAAGTATATGGACTGGGTTACACTCCATAGACTTACAATATGGCTTGGTAGGCAATCTAGTGATAATCATATCCTCATCTACTGTCTGTCCCCAGGTTGCCCATCCCACACAGCACCAATACGGACAATAATTGTAGTCTTTATTTAGGCAGTTTGGATCTATATACTTATGCTTATTACTAGGACAAATATACTTATCATTAGACCCATACGTTCTTTCCCATTTAAGACCACCACATACATTCCATGGCTTCCTACTACCTGATATCGCCTTACATGCATCAAATAGCAATACACCTGGAGAATGTACGCTTTCTAGTACAGTCTTATTTATCAGGTTCCCCTGTGCGTTCTCATTCCGAATAGTCAACCAAATTGTACGGGGCTGATACTCAGGATTAAAACACCTAGGTTCTCCTGCTCCTATATGGCATACACTATAATCTGTACCTAGGTATCTACACTTTGATACATGTCCTGTGCACTCATATTGCGAATGCCAAATAAGGGTCTGGGAAATACGATTGCCTGTTTTCGTAGTCTTAATGCAAACCTCGCAGCCTGGTGTGTCGGTACCTCTACCTTCCTGAAAAGTTAAATACACACATATATACATCATCAAACACATTACTCCTGACATCTTCTTCCTAATTCTTCGACCGTGCGACGGCACCTCAGCTTCCAGGCATGTGAGGGCTGCAGGGAATGGAGTCCTTCTGATCCTCACTGTTCTTCACAGAGGATTCCTCTGGCTTAAACGTTGGTAGGTGGTCAGGCTTTATTGTGGCCGTCAAAACACCTACTTGTAGATCTTTGTAGATGTTCCCTTGTAACAATACTCTTCGCAAAAACCACTTTTAATCTAACTGGGTCACTCGCTTTAACCGGATCTTGCAGGGATTCTCAGGATCTTGAGTAGCTTGCCAAGAATCTGCTGCTGGTTTAACCCTGGAGTGATGAATACACGGAGTCACCTCTGCCACCTTTATAGCTGTTGGAGTAGACAAAAGAACAGCATAAGGACCCCTCCATTTTGGCCCCAACAGTACACTGTTCCACTCCTGGATGGTAAGAATGGACAGGTGGATAAATATTTACAGGTAACCTATCTTGTACCCATTTCTGTACCTCCTCCATAGTTTTGCCCAACTCTACAACCTGCCGCCGGGTAATTCCTTCTCCCAACTGACTCAAGTCCCCCCTTAAGTTACTAAGTATGGGAGGTGGACACCCATACATAATTTCAAAGGGTGATAGACCTAACTTTCTGGTAGGTGTACTACGAATGCGCAACAGAGCTATTGGCAAAAGAACATTCCACTTAAGTTGGGTTTCTTGACACATTTTTGCCAACTGGGTCTTAATGGTTCTGTTCATCCTTTCCACTTTCCCAGAACTCTGAGGCCTATATGCTGTATGAAGTTTCCACTTAATACCAAGCATATGAGTCAGTTGTTGTAGGCACTGATGGACAAAAGCTGGACCATTATCTGATCCTATAGAACACGGTAGTCCATATCGGGGTATTATTTCTCGCAACAGAAATCGCACAACTTCTCCTGCTTTCTCTGTACGAGTTGGACACGCCTCTACCCATCCTGAGTAGGTACACACAGCTACTAGTAGGTAACGATGTCCGCCGGATTTGGGCATTATCGTGTAGTCTATTTGGAGATCGGACATAGGAAGCCCTCCCATGTACTGGACTCCCGGTGGTTTCACTGGACCTTGCCTTGCGTTGTTCTTGGCACATGACACGCATCTTCGAACAATGGCTTGAGTCAAGTTGGACAATCTTGGTATGTAGAAATGCTTCCTAAGAGATTCTTCCATACTATCTCTTCCAGAATGTGTCCCATTATGATAATTCTGGACAATTTCTACAGCTAGCGATGTTGGAATAACTATTCTTCCATCCTCTAACTGATACCAATTATTCTCCAAATATTTCCCAGCTTCAGTCTTTAACCACTCTACTTCTTGAGCTGTATAAACTGGAGTCCACTGGGACAGAGGGGTCGGTATAAGAGCTGCTACACACTCCACATATTCTTTTTGTCTGGGTTCAGTGGCATGCTTAGCTGCACTATCTGCCATCCGATTTCCTTTCACCACATCACCATCACCTTTCAGATGTGCTCGACAATGTATGATACCAACTTCCTTCGGCTCCCATACAGCTTCCAATAGTTGTAATATCTCAGCTGCGTACTTGATTTATTTTCCTTCTGAGGTCAGTAATCCTCTTTCTTTATACAAAGCTCCATGGGCATGAGTGGTTAAAAACGCGTACTTTGAGTCTGTGTAGATATTTACTTTCAACCCTTCAGCCAATTGCAAAGCCCGTGTAAGTGCGATTAATTCTGCCTTCTGTGCTGATGTTCCTTTTGACAATGGCCGCGCTTCTATCACCTTGTCTATAGTTGTCACTGCATATCCTGCATAGCGAATCCCTTCTTTCACGTAACTACTGCCGTCCGTGTAATACTGAACATCGGGGTTCTGGATGGGAAAATCATGAAGGTCCGGTCTACTTGAGAACACTTCATCCATTACCTCCAGGCAATCATGTCGACTCTCAGTAGGTTGCGACAAGAGGGTAGCTGGGTTCAAGGTATTTACAGTCTCAAGATGCACTCTCGGGTTCTCGCATAACATGGCTTGATACTTAGTCATGCGGCTATTGCTAAACCAATGATTACCTTTATAGTCTAGCAACGTCTGTACTGCGTGCGGGACTCACACATAGAGTTCCTGACCCAGAGTGAGCTTCTGCTACCAACAGGGCGGTGGCAGCTACGGCCCTTAGACAAGGAGGAAGACCACTGGCTACTCACACATAGAGTTCCTGACCCAGAGTGAGCTGGTCAGCTTCTGCTACCAACAGGGCGGTGGCAGCTACGGCCCTTAGACAAGGAGGAAGACCACTGGCTACTGCATCCAGCTGTTTGGACATATAGGAAGGTCGTTGCCATGATCCCAGATACTGTGTCAGTACTCCCACAGCCATCCTTCTTTGCTCGTGTACATATAAGTAGAATGGACGTGTATGATCAGGTAGACCTAATGCGGGGGCGCTCATCAATGCCTTCTTAACATCCTCAAATGCCTTCTGCTGTTCGATGGTCCACAGGAAGGAATCATGTTCCGTGCCTTTAATAGCGGCATAGAGGGGTTTCGCCAGTATCGCATAACTGGGAATCCATATCCTACAGAAGCCTGCTGCCCCTAAGAATTCTCGCACTTGTCTTCTATTCTTAGGTGTTGGTATTTGGCATACAGCCTCTTTTCTTTCAGACCCCATTATCCTTTGACCTTCAGAGATATGGAATCCCAGATACTTGACAGTTGGCTGACACAACTGAGCTTTCTTCCTGGACACCTTGTATCCTGCCTTCCAAAGAATGTGCAGTAAATCATAAGTTGCTTGCTGGCATATCTCTTTATCAACAAATCATCCACGTATTGTAGTAGTACACATTCTCCTGGGATGGACTTGAAATCTAATAAGTCCTGACTTAATGCTGATCCAAATAGGGTAGGTGAATTTTTAAACCCTTGGGGCAATCTTGTCCAGGTCATCTGACGTTTCGAGCCCGTTACAGCATCTTCCCATTGTAATGCAAAGATACACTGGCTTTCTGTAGCAATTCGTAGGCAAAAGAAGGCATCTTTAAGGTCCAAGACTATAAAGTAAGTAGCCCCACCTGGAATCAAGGCAAGCAGGTTATAAGGATTGGGCACAACTGGATGTATACTTACTACCGCATCATTGACTGCTCTCAAATCCTGCACAGGACGATACTCATCTGACCCAGGCTTCTGAACAGGCAACAATGGAATATTCCAGGGGGAAGTACAGAATTTTAGGATACCATACCTTATGAAATTATCCAAATAAGACTGTATGTTCTTCTTCGCCTTTTGAGGTATATGGTATTGTCGCAGGCTTACTGGATAAACCCCAAGCTTTAGTTCGATGCGTATAGGTGGGATATTGCGAGCAAGTCCTGGTGGGTTATTTTCTGCCCACACTCCTGGTATATTATACAAGGATTCATCACTCTTAGGGTTTTGACTTGTCATCACTGTATAAAGTCGCCACTCTTCCTCCTTTGGTACTGATAGTGTCATTATACCTGAGGGTCCATTAAACTTCAAGGATGTCGTTCCGTTAGGCAGAAATGTTATCTGTGCTTGTAACTTCGACAACAAATCCCGTCCTAGAAGTTGGACTGGACATTCAGGCATATAAAGGAACTGATGTTTCACTACGTGGCCTCCCAGTGTACAGAGTCGACTTTTGAGAACCGGTTTACCAGCACTACTCCCAGTTGCTCCGATTACAGTGATAGTTCTTCCTGAAGGAGGAGCAACTAGGTCGGTTACCACAGAATGTTCAGCACCAGTGTCGATCATGAAAGAACTCCTTTTTCCCCTATTGCTACATCGACCATAGGCTCCGCTCGACCAAGGGGGATGGAGACCGGTCGGTATCAATAGTCCTCCATGACAGTGTCAGCCAAACCCACAAAGTCCCTATCTTCTCTTTCTCGCGGTCTCTGCGCTGCTGGGTAATACCTATCCCCTTGAACGCTTCCTCTACTATTCCCACCATTTCCTCCAGGGCCTCCTCTTCCTCTCACTCTACCTCTATAGTTATTACTATATCCTCCCCTTGTTCTATCTCTCTCATGTTGTTCCCTCAATGGACACTCACTCCTCCAATGCCCTTCTTCCCTACATCACATTTCTGCAATACCTCAGCCGTCTTTGACATATTGATCGCCTTTTTCCCTCCGGCTTTCATGCCAGTAATAATGGCTTCCCTATAAGCTTTTAGGTGAGCCATATCAGCACCATTAACATTCCAATTCGGATCTACGTTTGGGTAATGAGCTGCGGCCCATGCTACCGGGTTGGCCTGATTCTGTGCACGGGCCACTTCTTCAAGCGCTTTAATTGCCGCCTGATTAATCCGAGTCCTTTCCTCGTTATTAAACAATGTCATAAGCCCAAGTGGGATTGTGCGTTTGGATTATGGAGGTAATCAAATCTGTCATGGCTTGAGGTTTGTCTGTGTAAGAGGAGTTATGGGTTTTCCAGTTGAACAAATCCGTAGTGGTAAAGGGAACATAAACAAATACGGGGTCGGCATGTTGTAACTGGCCTTCACCATTAATGTGTGTCGGGCCCGGTGTCAATCGGAGAGGCATTTGATAATGTCGGGGTTGGAGGGTACCGGTCAATTGTCGGGTTAGTATGGGGCTTCGTTGAGGAAGGTCAGTTATGGGTTCCGGTCGTGGGGTAGTAAGACGAGGGGAGGGGGACGCTTTTTCTTTACTGAAGGGGAGCTTGGTAAGCAGACTATTCAAGGCCGGGCTGGGAGGAGCCTGACCAGGAACCAGAAATGACGTCAAATCTGGATAGGTGGAGTTAGTGGGGGTAGGTACCGGAAGGGGAGGGTTTAGAACAAGTGGGCTAGGCTCTGAGCTAGAGGATGGGGTAGGAGGAGACAATGGGGCAAGGGGAGTGGCATTACTAGCCGCACCTCCTCTTCCTCTTCCTGTAGAGGAGGAGTAAGGGGGCGGTAAAGGAATCTCTGACTCAGGGGACGTGTCCAGAATGGGCGTGATCACGGCCTTGGTGGACAAACGAGTTCTGGCCAACAGGAGGCAGCATTGCTCCTCTTGGCACACCCTGATCCATTTTGGCAAGTCATCCACGGCCTGTTTCCAACAATCAATATATGGAAACTGGTCGTAAAGTTCCGGCCTACCAGATACAGCTACATGTACACAGGGCCAGATTAAAAGCCCTGTAGGCCTGGTGCTGACAATTATGACGGGCCTAATTACAGAATCATATCAACCAAAAACAGTAAAACACTCCCAAGCGTCATGTATCTGATGGAGATGGTGCTGGAGAGAAAGTAAACAGCAGCTATAAGAAAACACATACCTTAGGCTAATCTCTCACTAATTTATGTTTTCATCTTTCAAGTAAATCCATAACCCCTAACAGCAGTGTCCAGTCAAGCAGGAAGTCAATGGGCACGGTAAAAGGGTGTGCCACTGACACAAATCACGTAACCTGCCAAAAGGGGCGAACATGCCCAAAAAGAGGATATGTCTGCCCAAAGAATTAGAAGGCCAGCCTGGTATGAATGCATGTCAGGCTGCCTGCCAATCATGCAGCTGGCCAACTAAGGGCATACTATGCAGACAGCACCCTGAGCTTGGCATAAATGCATCTAATGATGCGCTCGCTCAACGCTTTCTAAGGACTGTCCCCTAGCACTCGCTGGTCCACTTGTCTCCTTACCTTCTTACTAGCAGGCAGAAGCTCCTGGTATATAGTCTGGGACAGAGAAAAGCTGTATGTAGTGAGTGTAGAAGAAAGGGAACATGCCACAGTGTTAGAGAGACCAAAGTCAGCATTACCTTAAAGGATCACTATAGGGTCAGGAACACAAACATGAATCCATGACCCTATAGTGTTAACTCCACCATCTAGCCCCCCTGGGTCCCTTCATGCCTCCATAAATATAGCAAAATCTTACTGCATTCAAGCCTGAAGCTGTAACTCTGCATGCTGTTAGACTCAGAAAAACAAGCAGTCTGTTGACATCATTAGAAGTGGTGGCCTAATCCAATCACAGTGCTTCCCCATAGGATTGGCTGAGACTGACAAGGAGGTAGATCAGGGGCAGAGCCAGCATGATTCAAACACAGCCCTGGCCAATCAGCATCTCCTCATAGAGATGAATTGAATCAATGAATCTCTATGAGGAAAGTTCAGTGTCTGCATGCAGAGGGAGGAGACACTGAATGTTTGGATGCATTTTAGGCAGCCATGACCCAGGAAGGATCTCTAACAGCCATCTAAAGAGTGGCCAGTGAAATTATCACTAGGCTGTAATGTAAAGACTGCATTTTCTCAGAAAATACAGTGTTTACAGTAAAAAGCCTGACGGTAATGATTCTACTCACCAGAACAAATTCAATAAGCTGTAGTTGTTCTGGTGACTCTAGTGTCCCTTTAACTATATTCATTGTCAGCCAGTCCACACAAGTTTTGTTCCCATACATCCCTCTTAAGTTTCCATTCTTAAGTAAGAGTATGTGAAAAGTAGTTAGGGTTGCCACCTTTCTTGGAAAAACATACCGGCCTTACTAATTTGCATAATTAAATATGTATGGGTGACATCGCATGAGTGACATAAGAGAAAATGCTGTAAAATCACCAAAAAACTACTTAGTTTGATTCTGCTGTATAGATGGATTCCTCCCAGTGGCCCCATGTCTCCCAGTGCCCCCATGTGTCGATTACTCCAGGTCTCAGTGTTCCTATGTATCAGTGTCTCAGTGCCCCATGACTCCCAGTGTCCCCTAGTGTCATGTCCCCAGGTCTCCCAGTGATCCTATGTATCACAGTGTCTCAATGCCCCATGTCTCCCTGTGTACCCATGTATCCCAGGGCCCCATGTCACTAGGAAGACGGGAAGACCTGGGGACACAGGGAGACCCAGGGACACGGAGACACCAGTGACATTGGGAGACTAGGGGACTCTGGCTGGGACGCATGGGGACACTGGGAAAATAGGGGACACTTGAAGACATGGGGACACAGACACCATGGACACAGACACTAGAGACACTTACTGGGGCACATGGGGACATTGAGACATGGGGGCACTGGGAGACATGGGGACAAGGAGACACCAGGGCCACAGACACTAGGGACACTAGCTTGGAGACATGGGGACATTGAGACACGTGAGGCACTGACATGGAGGCACTAGGAGACATGGGGACGGTGAGACACTGGCAGACTGGAGGCACTGGGGGACTAGGGGGCACTGAGACACCAGGGACACTGGCTGGGAGACATGGGGACACTGGGAGACATGGGGACACTGTGTCCCCATGTGTCTGTGTCATAATGTCCCCCAATGTCCCTTAGTGTCTCAGTGTCCCCATGTCTCCTAGCAGCCTATCCCCCCATCCCTTACTTCCCTGAGCTGTAGGCTGTCTCTGCAGGTTGGGAGTTGCTGTCTGGACTCTCTGTAGCTGCACCCCTGCAGATCAGTGAGTATAGATAGGCAGGGAAGGATATGCTGGAACTTCCTATCCCTAACTGTCTCCACACACAGTGACCCCTACTGGCCAGTGCTGGTATTGCATAGTAATCTCTTGTTTATACTGGGAAAAATACCAGCATTTGTATTGCCAGTATCACTGTAATATTGGCACCAGCCAGGCAGCCTCAAATACTGGTTGTGCCAATGAAATAAAAGCCAGGTGGAATCCCTAAGAGTAGTGTGTGAGAAAAAAACAATTTTTTTTTTTTTTAGGAATCAATGGGCCTATTCCATGGACCTGGGCCTGGGCCTGGAGCTGCAGCTCCATCAGCCCCTATGTTAATCCGACCCTGCGTGTACACGCTGCACTAGATTAGGATCAAGACTACCACGTGGAGGCCATGCAACCACTAAGGCAGGCCATTCCCTGCTACATAAAGTAGTCAAACGTGTTGGAGACATCTTTACCCCAAAATCACATACATTATATCACTTTTTAAAATTCTTTAACATGCAATCTAAGGGATCAATGATCTTTGAATCCAACGCACCCATACTTAACAATGGAGCGTCGTCTCCAATAGAAACAAAACAAAATACACTTCCAACAGTCACACCCATTTCCCCACGTGGCACAGTTACTAGGCCAAACGCACACAACAAATCATACAGGGAATTCCCGTACACACACAGCTGTTACACCACACACTAAATAACTATTACTGGACCTTTTTTGGCGAAATTATACAATTACCCACGCTATAATTCTCAGTGTTTAAATTACCCGTCTATAACACACCCTAGTAACATCGTCTTTACAAACAGTAGTTATAGTACGGTTAGCATTGGTTAGAATACAATTTTAAAGTCACAGGTCAGTTAATAGTAGTTATGGTGTTAAACATACAACATAAACGACAGTTATTAGTGATTATTTACAGTATCAGTTATTATAATACATGGTTATGGTACCGTGCGCTATGATACAGTTACACACTATTCACACTCTCGCTAGACGGCAGAGCTCACGCTACCCAGCAAGATATACACTCTACTATAATAAATTTTAACACATTTACAGTTTCCCAACTAATCTATTGGACAGTACCTCGAGGGACTACCTAAAACTATTTACATCCGTTTTGGTTAGCCGTCGCTGCCCAAGCACCACATATAGCGAACTAGAGGGCGGAATTTACAACAATACCCTTTTAGTCTATCTACTCTATCAATAGTCTAGTGGGTTCCAAATTTACACGCCTTCCCACTTAGCCAAGATAGGTTGAGAACTAGCAAACGATAATGTACACCAGAGTCTGCTTAGTCGCCCGGTCCCTCCGACCTAGCGAACGAAATGTACACCCTAGATACGCTAGTCTAGACAAGACACCGGTGGGGCTATATACATTCAACCAAGACCCAGCCTGACTCCATACCAAAATTAGACGGGCTGACTACAGGGCGTCTAATTATGAGCGGTGCGCCTTCGCTCCTTCCCTCCCTGGAGGGGGCCAATTCCATACACAATTCCAATTCAAACCCCTTATGGGCCTACCGCACAATCGGTATCCAATACCCCTAGTGGGTCCACCGTCTAAAACAGTAGTCGTCTTACCTCCTCGTTCCTGAACCTGAGTATGTCTGTGTGTGTTAGTATGTCTGTGTGTGTGTCAGTATATCTGTGTCAGTATGTCTGTGTGTGTGTTTCAGTGTGTATATATATCTGTGTGTGTGTATATGTGCATACATCTCAGCATTCACACACTAACACTACACACAAATACACCTTGGCATTCAAACTTTAACACTATGTACAAACACATGTCTGTGTTACACACCAAAATTATATGTAAATACACCCCTGCATTCAAAAACCAAAACTACACAAATACTATACATGCTTGCAATCACGCCAACACCACATACAAACATATTCCATACAAAAACCTGTTTACATTCAAACACACAAAAACTGCTTAGTGCTAAATACAGACCTGCTAACATGGGTAAATGGTAGAGCCCCAGCTGTCAATGCATTTCAGGAGTTACACAACAGATGGGGATCTACCTTTTAATCACCAGTGCAACAGGGAGGCCCCCAAAAATTCTTGCACCTCTCTACTTTAGGTCCGACACTGCATTGGGGTGGAGGACGTGATTGCACGCCTGGGGAGGGGGAACAGGGTCCAGGGGGCCCCAAGCAAATGCTTTGCCCAGGGTCCAGTCAATATTAAAGACGGCCCTTCTTCATACCACCAGGGGACTCCAGAAGCTATCACACTCATCGACGGGGACACCCCAGTACTTACTACGTAGAGGCCGATGATCTCCTGGACAACAGACCAGTGGCGCCGAGACGAAGGGAGGTCCACGCAGAAGTTCAGGGGTGCAGCCGTAGAGAACGTGGGCAAAGATAGACCGTCTCACGCCTCTGCTTCCTAGCCACCGTTAACGACGAGCTTCCCGGCCAATGCACCAAAGATGTTACCGGGAAACTGACGGAGGCCAAGCACAGAGAGATGGACACAGGTTTCTACAGGAAGGAAGAGATCTTTATTCGATTCACCGACCGGGACTCAGAGGGACTTATGTCACCAAAAACAGCAAAGATCTGAGTACTGAATACATAGAGTACATTCCTTATATAGCACTGTAGCTTCTCCCATAATTAGCTACGCCCACACATACTCTTAACCTAATCAATGAATAGAGTCTAAACTCATCCATCCGGTCTAACCACGTGGCTCATCTGAAACAAAGGAGAGGGACGCGTAATTCCAGTTCCTGCATTCCTGCACATGCTCAGTACAGTGATGATACTATCTTAGCTACGTGTAACTAACTAACTGATACTACAAACACATGTACCTACATATGCCTTGTGGCAATCTTGGCCTGCTAAACTTGTATTTTACTGGAATTCCATCACACTAGGAAATTAGCCATAAGGTATCAAGTTGCTGTGGTAGCTTCTGGAGTCCCCTGGTGGTATGAAGAAGGGATGAAAACAGGGCCGTCTTTAATATTGACTGGACCCTGGGCAAAGCATTTGCTTGGGGCCCCCTGGACCCTGTTCCCCCTCCCCAGGCGTGCAATCACGTCCTCCACCCCAATGCAGTGTCGGACCTAAAGTAGAGAGGTGCAAGAATTTTTGGGGGCCTCCCTGTTGCACTGGTGATTAAAAGGTAGATCCCCATCTGTTGTGTAACTCCTGTAATGCATTGACAGCTGGGGCTCTACCATTTACCCATGTTAGCAGGTCTGTATTTAGCACTAAGAAGTTTTTGTGTGTTTGAATGTAAACAGGTTTTTGTATGGAATATGTTTGTATGTGGTGTTGGCGTGATTGCAAGCATGTATAGTATTTGTGTAGTTTTGGTTTTTGAATGCAGGGGTGTATTTACATATAATTTTGGTGTGTAACACAGACATGTGTTTGTACATAGTGTTAAAGTTTGAATGCCAAGGTGTATTTGTGTGTAGTGTTAGTGTGTGAATGCTGAGATGTATGCACATATACACACACACAGATATATATACACACTGAAACACACACACAGACATACTGACACAGATATACTGACACACACACACACACACACAGACATAATAACACACACAGACATACTGACACACACAGACATGCTGACACACACACAGACATACTGACACACACATGCACAGATATACTGACACACACACACACAGACATACTGACACACACAGACATACTGACCCACAGATATACAGACAGACAGATATACTGACACCCACACATACTTACACACACACACAGATATACTGACACACACAGACATACTCACACACACAGACATACTGACACACACAGATATACTGACACACACACAGACATACGGACACACACACACACACACTGACACACACACTTACAGACATACTGACACACACACAAAGACATACACATACTGACACACACACAGACATACTGACACGCACACTGACAGACATACTGACACAGACATACACACACACACACACACACACACGCATACTGACACACAAACAAATGTACACTTTAAAACCCACCCTCCAGTTTCCTACCTTTCCTGCTAGTGGCTGAAGGTGTTGGGAGTTGGGGTCTGGCTCTCTCGGCCAGCCCCCCTCCACTCTGCCTACTCTTCTTTCCTGCGTGCTCCTAGCTCCCAGCCGGCTGCCAAATTGCAGGGGCCCACTTGCGCTGTTAAAGCACCTCAGTGCGCAACCGGGACCCTGCTGACAGAAGCCCACCGGGTGGCCCTTTGTGCATGGTGGGCCTCCTTAGAGTGCGGATTACCGGCTGGGGGATGAGAAATATTTGAGGCCAGCAGGTCTCAGGGTGCAGCTGCTTCGGGCCCCCCAGGAGTAACTATTGTTGTTAGGATAACATGAAATGTCTTAAAGGGATCCTACAGTGCCAGGAAAACAAAGCCGTTTTCCTGGCACTATAGGTTTAACCCCTTAAGGATGGTGGGCGTTCTATGCCATCCTTGAAGGGGTGGATCTATGGGCGATCGGTGTTCCTCCCAGTCTGGGGGGACTGTATGACAGCCCAGACAGTCCCACCTCTGCAAATTAGGCCCCATGGGCCATATGATCACTCTGAAAGAGCGGTCACATGGCCGCAATAGGCATCCAAAGTGATGCTTGCAGGGGGACTGCCTAAACTAACAGACAGTATCCCTGCTTCTGCTAAAATAAAAAAAATATGTTAATAAAATAAATAAAAATAAATATATATATATGTGTATATATATATATATATATATATATATATATAAGATACACACCCTGCTCCAAATTATTATGCAAATTCTATTTAAGTGTCACAAAGATTAAATATTTTGTTTTTCAGTTTAATTAATGGATGGCATTGTGTCTTAGGGCTCTTTTGATCACTGAAAACAATCTCGGACACCTGTGATAATTAGATTGCCAGGTGAGCCCAATTTAAGGAAAAAATACTAAAGGAGGGTGTTCCACATTATTAAGCAGAGCACCATTCTCATGCAATATGGGGAAGAAAAAGGATCTCTCTGCTGTCGAAAAGAGTGAAATAGTTCAATGCCTTGGACGAGGTTTGAAAACAGTAGATATTTCACGAAAACTTAAGCGTGATCATCGCACTAAGAGATTTGTGGCTGATTCAGAGCACAGATGGGTTTGTGCAGATAAAGGCACATTGAGGAAGATTTCTGCCAGATCCATGCATCGGATCAAGAGAGCAGCTGCTAAAATACCATTACAAAGCAGCAAACAGATATTTGAAGCTGCTGGTGCCTCTGGAGTCCCACGGACATCAAGGTGTAGAGTCCTCCAAAGTCTTGCAACTGTGCATAAACCTTCTATTCGGCCACCACTAACCAATGCTCACAAGCAGAAATGGCTGCATTGGGCAGAAAAATACATGAAGACTAATTTTCAAACAGTCCTGTTCATTGATGGGTGCCATGCAACCCTGTTCCAACAAGGCTGCAACGTCAGCAAGGCGGTGGAGGAGTCATGTTTTGGGCCAGAATCATGGGAAGAGAGCTGGTCGGCCCCTTTAGGGTCCCCGAAGGTGTAAAGATGACCTCTGCAAAGTATGTGGAGTTTCTGACTGACCACTTTCTTCCCTGGTAAAGAAGGAAGAACTATGCTTTCCGTAATAAAATCATCTTCATGCATGACAATGCACCATCTCATGCTGCAAAGAATACCTCTGCATCAATGGCTGCTATGGGGAAAAAAGGAGAGAAAGTCATGGTGTGGCCTCCATCCTCCCTTGACCTCAATCCTATTGAGAACCTTTGGAGCATCCTCAAGCAAAAGATCTATGAGGGTGGGAGGCAGTTTACATCCAAACAGCAGCTCTGGGAGGCTATTCTGACATCTTGCAAACAAATTCAAGCAGAAACTGTCCAAAAAACTCACAAGTTCAATGGATGCAAGACTTGTGAAGCTGCTATCAAATAAGGGGTCCTATGTTAAAATGTAACGTGATCTGTTAAAATGTTTAAAAAGTTAAAATGTTGTTATAAGTTTGATTGAAATAGCTTTTGATTTCAGTAAATATGCTGCAAACATAACAAATGACAATTTTCAGTTCTTTACAACCTATAAAGTGTTTTGAAACTTACTGTGCGTAATAATTTGGAACAGTGCATTGTAAGTTTTTTTATGTTTAAAAAAAATACTGTTATCATTAAGAGGTTTGTTCAATAAAATTTGAATTCTACTCTTAATAGTTGATAACATGAGAATTATGCTGACTGTTATTTACATCAATTATTTAGGTAAATGAGAAAAATATCATTTGCATAATAATCTGGAAAAGGGCATATATATATATATATATATATATATAAAAATAATAAGTAAATTAAA
>OW240916.1:69215959-69233149 GCA_933207985.1 Pelobates cultripes | reverse complement strand
ATACACAAACACACATTGACCTGCATACATAACCACACGATGGCACACATAAACAATCACTGACATGTATACATCGACACACCAACAAGCATACACAAACATATGCTAAAACACAATCATGGACACATATTAACACAGACACACTGACTTGCATAAACATACACACCCACACGTTAACATGCATCCAAAAATTCATGCATTGATATGCATAGATACACAATAACATGCATACACTGACACACATTGACATTCATACACAGATTCCCAATTATACACAGCACAGACACACAATGACACACACACACAAACACACAGATTCACACTAACACATAGGTACAAATAAACCCATTCACACATAAAATATCTATCTTCTCTTGCTTACTGCTCTTTGAGCAAAAATAACTATCCATGGAGTCTACTACACTGCAGTACAGCCTCTCCCCCCCCCCCCACCCTTAGCTCTAAGATAGAACAGATTGAGGGTGACTGGATATGGCATCACAATCCAGTACCCACTTTCATTGACATGTGACTGTGCTTTGGTGAGCCCTGAGGGTAAGGGACAATCATGTGAGTTCAACAGTCAGATATCTTAATTACCCTACTAGGCTCTCCAATGTTTGTGTGAAAGCTCCTGTCTTGTTTCTCCTACATGTGTGTTGCCTCTCAAGGAATGATGTTGAGGTCCAGACACCGGCTCACCCTATTCAGAAGGCAGCACAGGATTGAAGGCATTCCCCCCCCTCCCCCCCATAATAAATGGATCGCCATTATGTATCTTTTTAATAAAACATTTTTTGGTATGGACTGTGATATTTATTGTTCATTTTGTATCCTGTCTTCATGGAGCTAAAGGCTCCTTTCTCTTAAAATTAAATAGTATAAACTATTTAGCTGCATAATAATAATATCTGGAATATTTATGCACTTTTTATTATTTCGAAACCAAAATTTTCAGTATTATAATATTTACATGCTGTGTATAAAAAAATGTGTAAAGTTGACATGGCTCATTTTTCCAATTTTTGCATCCTTAAAGACTTGAGAATGTTATGTGCAGGTTGCCTATAGCCAGCATGGGTAATACTTGACAGCCCTAATTATCCTTCAATCCTAATCTCTTCATAACTAGAAACATTTTCAATGGCTCCATTGAGGAAAGGTTCTAAAAATGATGTGCCGTTATGAATGTAGCATTGTCATAAGATTTCAAAACTATTTAAGGACCAAACTTCTGAAATAAAAGGGAATCATGACATGTCACACATGTCATGTGTCCTTAAGGGGTTAAGGGCAAAATCTGATTGTGTATAATCTGCTATTACTAAAACCCAAATAGTTATTTATTTACTGCAGAAGCATAGCAATTACTTCTTATGTCCTTCACAATCATTAAATAAAAACATCATTAACCTTTTAGCCTGATGATACTAAATTAGTAATTACACGTCTGCTTTACATCCTCAACAAAATAAAAGAAAGAAGGAGGATGAAAAACTCAGGAAGACACATGAGGTCAACACCAAATCTTTGTATTCTGGATATGAGCGCACTTGGAACAATGTTGCTGTGTGATGTTTATAGAACCCCTAGATGTAAACCCTTCTTACAGCTGTGCGACTTAATCTCAACACATGCTACTCCTTCCAGCTGCTTCTTTGCATCATTTGTGAAATGACAGAATTATTTCCATAGTTTATAGTTTTAGATACATTATTTCTGGAACCGTGCGGAAAGGAAAACACAACCCATGTTTTTTGTTTCTGGAAAGCCATATAAATAATCTGCCTATCCGTGGAGCTGTCATGATGGGGCTAGTTCCCCAAACAAAATAATAAGCTGACATATGCTAAATTCAAAACCTTTTGTCAATCTGGAGGCTGCATTGGATGATTACTCAATGAGACTTACTGCCATATAAACACATACACAACACTACAATGGTTGTCTTACTTCAAATTAGAAATAGCGTAATATACACGGAAGCCCACTCTTCTGCATTGTTACCTGTCTAACTATTTCTTGATGTGAGCAAAATAAAATAAAAAATATATATATTCAGATCCCAAGTAACTCTACATTAAATAATGTTACAGATGCCAGAAACAGCAACAGTTGTATAAATTGCACACCACATATTTACTAACCCCAGTTACCCTACACCAGGGGTGCCCAAAAGGTAGATTCCCAGATGTTGTAGAACTGTAGCTTCCATGATGTTTTGTAATTCTAAAGCATTTTTAAAGGCATGCAAAGCATCATGGCAGTTACAGTTCTACAACATCTGGGGATCTATCTTTTGGGCACCCCTGCCCTACACCATTGTCAGGATCCTATCTTGACAACCAGGAATATGTTTTTTTTTCTTCTATTTTAGTTTTTTGCAATACCGGTTTTCCACCATAAGTGGACAATCCTCAGTCTCTCACACCTGCCTAAAATAATCACCTGATCTATGCTATAAAAGGTTACACCTGACTAAACCAATGGGCCTTCACAATGAGAGAATTTGTTGTTTTAACCCCTTAAGGACGGAGCCAAATGTACACATTGTGAACAAAACAAAATGTAAACAAAACCTGGCATTTGCGCTACATGTCTGTCCAACCGTAATACACCTCTTTCATAGTAAATGCACCCACCCTTATTATATATCATTTTATTCAGGGGAAACAGGGCTTTCATTTAATATCAAATATTTAGCTATGAAACATAATTTAATATGAAAAAAATGGGAGAAAATACGATTTTTTTGATTTTTTTAGTTCTAAATTGCATTTTAAAGGTCAGTGTCATAATACTGTTTGATTTTACTGCAATAAAATACACATATTTGTATTTAGTAAAGTCTCACGTGTAAGACAGTACCCCCTATGTACAGGTTTTATGGCGTTTTAGGAAGTTACAGGGTCAAATATAGCACGTTACATTTGAAATTGAAATTCTTCAGATTGGTTACGTTGCCTTTGAGACTGTATAGTAGCCCGGGAATGAAATTTACACCCATAATGGCATACCATTTGCAATAGTAGACAACCCAAGGTATTGCAAATGGGGTATGTCCAGTCTTTTTTAGTAGCCATTTGGTCACAAACACTGGCCAAAGCTAGCGTTAGTATTTGTTTGTGTGAAAATGCAAAAACCGCCAATTTTGGCCAGTGTTTGTGACTAAGTGGCTACTAAAAAAGACTGGACATACCCCGTTTGCAATACCTTGGGTTGTCTACTATTGCAAATGGTATGCCATCATAGGGGTAATTTTCATTCTTGGGCTACCATAGGGTCTCAAAGACAACGTAACCAATCTGGCGAATTTTAATGTGAAAAAAATGAAACGCAAGCCTTATATTTGACGCTGTAACTTTTGAAAACACCATAAAACCTGTACATGAGGGGTACTGTTGTACTCAGGAGACTTAGCTGAACACAAATATTTGTGTTTCAAAACAGTAAAAAGTATCGCAGCAATAATATCGTCCGTGTAAGTGCTGTTTGTGCGTGAAAAATGCAAAAAAGTCACTTTTACTGGCGATATCATCTTTGTAATACATTTTACTGTTTTGAAACACTAATATTTGTGTTCAGCGAAGTCTCAGGTAGAACAATTGCCCGTATTACAGGTTTTATAGTGTCTCGGAAAGTTATAGGGTTAAATATAGTGCTATGAAATTAAATTCCCTTTACTTTTCGGCATGGGTTGTCAGGCAGGTCCTGCTAATTGTAATTAATTAAGATACCTAATTATGTAAAAATATTACATAAATATATATGTAGAATTAATATATGTATATATATACGTATGTGTATATATATGTATATATCTATATAATTTTTAAATATTTTTATTTATATATAGGTATATATATAGTGATATATACGTATATATTTATGTATATAGATATATATATTATTTCGTTCTACGTGTATTTTGATATATATATATATATATATATATATATATATATATATTAATTTCACAAAACAGTTAGAGCGAAATAACACACATCTATATATTTTTAATTATTTATTTTTAATTATTTTTTTAATTTTATTTTTTAACGTATTTACATTTTTATTTTTTTTATATTATATATAAATATATATATAACAATAATTATATATATATTTAATCAGTATCAGTCTATGTGTAATTTGATATTAATATATATATATAATTATATATATATTAATAGTAAAATACACCTAGACGGTGTATGTGTGTGTATGTATATGTGTATATATATATACTTAGATCATATATATATAATATATATAAATGATCTAAGTATATATAATAATTTTTTTTTACACCATTAACTTATTTTACTTTTATTTTCAGCCAGCAGGGGGACCACCTGTCATTACAGGCAGCCCCCCTGCCGGCAATACAGAAGCCAGCTATCCCCGGCCATGTGATTGTGGGGTCCTCGCTAGGACCCCACTCTCATATGGCCGGGGGGCTTCAACGAGGATGGATGTGCCGCGGGGGGCTCCCTGGGAGTCCCCCCAACCGCGATCGCCGGCGTGGGACCGCCGGCGACCGGGTAAGTTAACAAAAACCGGAGCGCGTACAATTACGCCCGGCGGCGTTTAGAGCCGCCTATTAGAGGGCGTAATTGTACGTCCTCCGGTTTTAAGGGGTTAAACCTGACAAGTCTTCTGCTCCTGGCTCATGCAGAGAAACCTGCTCAAATCTGATTTACTTTGAACCATCTTGATCTACTCTTCAAACCTGCTTGTTTCGAGTCTGCTCTTCTCAAAGAAGCTCGGTAAAACAAAGCCCGATCACTAATATCACCCGGCTTTAATTCTTACTGGACTTTTAATACCAATGTACATTATTGCTTTTGTTCTATTGGACATTTAACCGGATCCATCACAACTTACCTGGATTATACTGACTATCCATACTGGATTGCTTCAATCCTGAGTACCTTTACTGCAATTATCTATAACTGCATTACTGCCTTCAACCAAAGGACTCTGATTTACTAAATGTCTATTTAACTTGATTTCATAATACTTTCATATTCTGTTTATCTCTGTTCCATTATATATTGTATGTCTCTTACCTATAATTTCTTATAGGTCTTTCCTCCCATATTATACCTGTTACCTGATGTGCTACTTATTGGCATATTGCCTAACTCCTTATTTCTCCTGGGGCATATTGCCTTACTCGTAATTTCTATAACCACTTACTTCCTCCTAACCTATTATTTCACTTATATGTTTTCCTCTTACTATTATACTTGCCTATAATCCTTTTTATAGGTTCTGCTTTCTCCCTCTGTCTTTATTGTTCCTTTTCCCTTTATATTCTGTTACTCTTATTGTTTCCTTGTCTAAACACGCCTAAAGTTTAAAATAAAGAACCTCAAGTCAACCATGGCATAAGTCTCCTCTCTGACCTACTCAGAAACATGGCAACCATTGATGATAACTCTATGGTTGCACTGTTGCCACTGGCATTTAGAGGCTGTGGCACTCAGTACTTGTGTACACTGTAACCGAAAGTCTCAGAAGTCTAGTGTAGCAGGGGTCGGGGAAGGCATATTACAATTAAATGCAAGAAGAAAGTACATCAAAAAGTATATATTTTTCTAAATAATCATTATAAGACGCATAACTTCAGGACAATCTGGGGCCAGTCCAAGTTACCAGAAGTACTGAATGTGCAACAAATCAAATTACAGTATCAGCCCTCTGTGTCTGAGCATCAATCAAGTCCTGAGAAACCGATGACAAGAAGTAAATTAACTAGAATTACAAACTAACAAACGCCATGATATTTGAGTCAAAGCAACCACAGAGGCCTACCTTTCTCACAAAAAAGTCTGCTGAGGCACCTGTTCACACACTTCCAGTAAATTATTAGTCATCGAAAAATACACTGGAGCAGGAGATTATGTCTATGCTATACCAAGAGGTTTGTTTGATTATACAACTGTCTAAACAGTGAGTAATAGCACAGGGGTTATCCAAGGTGCCTAACAAGTGTCTATTGCAGAAACAATATCAGACAAACATATAATAGATTTGGATGGCAGCACCATTGCATAAATAGTAAAACATTTTCAGAAATCGGAGCATGCAGCAGATATTAGATGTCAGTAAACTTAAATGGAAATCAGCAAACCAGAATTAAATGCAAGGGAAAAAGTTGCCAATAACAAGATAATATGAGAAGATTTATAAGAGTAAGCATGATGACAAATGAGTTATAAATACCAAAAAACGTTGCACTTGGAATACTCAACATACAAAATGCTTCACAAATCCAAATCTAAAAATAATATCACAAAATATAATAGTCCAGATGATCTTTAGCAACCAGTATGGTGATCAACAAAATAAATATTAAACCTGTGGGGGTCCAATTTACATTTACCATAGCCCCCTGTCACCCTGCCTCTGGGTTTTAATGGCTCCACTGGAGAGGGAACTGGAAGTGTTAACTGCCACACAATATCCTGAGCTTTAATCTTGAATGAAAAGGAAGGAAAAAGACAAAAAAAATGGTGCAGTATCAAATTAATCTTGTCTTGGTGGGATTTCTTACTATCTCACTTCACAAGTATTTCAAAATGCTGATGAAAGCATCTTGTTCCGGGTTCCGACTGCCGGCTTGTCTTCGATTCACCTCCTGCTAACGTTCAGTGTGACGCATTTCTCCCGTTCATCATGTCACATTGCACGTCAGCGGGTAAGTTGCATTCTGGCTTTTGGGGCACGCCTTTCTGGAGGGTTGCAGATAATCTGTGACCTCTCTCATGGCACATCTGGTTTCCCCTACAGTTTGAACACCAACCACTGTGACTCTGTCCACTTATTTGATGCGACACGTGCGTGCTGATGTCATAATGCCGATGACATCACACAACATAGAATTGACTGGGCTATTGTCTCTGACTTTTCCTGATTTCTGCTTTCCCTGTATCTGGCTTTCCCATGACTATTCTCTATTTGGTTACGTAAAGCCCGGCCACACTAAGGGCAGTGAAACGTTACACACTCCATATTTCATGAGACACTGTGTGTGTTGGGTTGCACTATCCTGAAAGTATCTAGCACTTAAAGAGTTAAAATTTAAAAGCTCAGAATGGTATTAGTTGTTTCTTTTACATTTGTTTTATGCTTTAGATCTAATCAACTTTTAAATCATGGCAGATAAAACGAACACTAAGTGCTTTCAAGCTAAGGTGTTTGAATAGAATTTTACCGAGTAAGCAAAGTGTTGGAACTCTAGCAGTAAGAAAATGGAAAAGTTACCTTTGTAATGAGGGGAAGGAGACATTACTTTACGTTTTATTAACAGACCGGCTGTTATGTACGAGCTGGCACTGAAGTCTGCATCAAGAGAAATCAAGCCATTGGTTTCTCTTCACTTAGATGAACTTTATTTCATTTTATTTTTTACTCTCTTAGTTAGTATGTTGGATTTAGGCTTTTCATTCGAGAAATGCATTATATTCCCCCTTTTTTTTTTTGTAAATATAATGCAATTTTAGTCCTTGCTTTTCTTGGATGTCTAAAAGTAGCTGTGATAATGGAAAAATATACCCGAAATACATTAGTTCACATTGCTGTAAATGAAGTACCCACAGAAGAGGACTGCATTAGACACAGCACTTCTTCCTGTGAAACGCTGAGGACACATGCAATTAAAAGTCAGACCATTTCATTTCAGTAATTGTGTTACCAGTGAACTTACTAGAATGACTTTAGAAAAAGCTTCCAAGACTTGAGATCTTAACAAACTCGTGTTCATCAACCTGCATGATTGACATTTTTAAAAATAGATGGGAGATGATATTTGCTCCAACAGAAATATTTCATCTAGCCCTCAGGGCTCATATATATATCAGAATACATATATATCATAAATCATTGCTCTTAAATTAGTAGTGCCCCGAGAGATGGTAAAGCAGAGTTGCCACCTTTTGAAAAAGACATCAATTGCCCATATTGAAGTGTATGGCGGTAGACTATGTACCACCACTGTGATGGGTAGGTGATAGGAGCAAAATTCCCCTACAAAGGGAAATCCATTGGATTCATGCACTAAATACAGTATTCCCTAGTGGAATGAATGAGAAGTATTCACGGTCTCTTTTCCTATGAACATTAAGCCTGCTTTTTGGTCCCCGCAAGTATGGGTTGGAGCTCTGTTAATGGAGCAATTCCCAAAGGAAATAGGGCAGATAAATCACTGTCCACCATTTATTTTATTTTTCTATGTTGAACTTTTGAAAAAGGTTTTCAGTGGTTACAGTTGGGGTTTGTTTGCATACCACAAATTACTGTAAATTGTTACATAGTTACCAGTGATAACCCCAAGGAATTCTGGAAGCAATTTAAATACAGATATTGTTAGTTTTTGATGTCCTAGAGAGGTTAGATAGGAATATGTGTTAGTTCTGGGTTTTATAATAGCAGTGAGGGACCCCTAAATTAAATCATGTTGTATAACCAGTTGCAATATCGACAAACCTTTAGCAAAAAGTAGCAACTTGTTGTGAAGCCTCTACAAATTTCATTAGCAGGGTTGAGCGATGGACTACAACCCCCATCAGCCTCGATCAATTGCCCCTAGTATAAGCAGAGAGTGCATCTATAGGGTGTTGCCACAGGGTATTATAACCAAGCATTGAAGGGATCGGAGGGTCCAGCCAGAAGCCAGGACACCCCCTAAATTTAGCCAGAGAAGCTTTATCACTCTCATCAGGCACGGTCAACCAGAGACTTTACATATGAAGAGTGGGCAGTAGTTTTATGAAAGGAATTATCTAACTGAAAGATCCTTTAAGTATTAATTGTTTTTATTCAAATTTTTTTCAAATATTTGTTGGTATGCTATAGGGCATTTTGTGGCACAGGCTTCCCAGCTTAGGATGGCATTCTGGCATTAGTGGAGGAGAATCCGTTCATGTTCGTGAATAGGGAGCCTGAACTGCAAGCAACCACCCTCAGTTCTCTTCATAGTACATTCGACCTGTGCTACATTATCATTCTGTTTCAGTACATTCTGCCTATGTTCGACCATGCTACAAATTCATCATGGTTTCAGTACATTCAACCTCAATTCAGCCATGCTATGTAATCACATATGTCAGTACATTTGGCCTATGTTCAGCCAGACTACAAATAATTTTAGTTTAGTGCACACTCTGACATGTTCGGCCATGATACATATATTCGACCTACATTCAGCCATGCTACATATAATTGACCTTCTTTCAGCCACACTACATTTGGTTTCAGCGCTTTCAGCCTGCATTTGACTGTTACATCTTCGTTTAGGTTTAGTACATATATTCTACATTCAACCACACTACATTTTTATTTGGGTCATTACATTTAATCTATGCTTGGCCACACTACAATATTCATTTATTACATTCGGCCTATTTTCAGCCGCGATATATCTTGTGCTGGCTCAGTACTTCAGCCTACGTTCGGTCAAGCATTATAGATATTTTGGTTTACTATATTTAGCCTTTGTTCAACCATACTCCATTTTTGGTTTAGTACTTTAAGCCTACATTTGGCCACACAAAAATTTTACTTTTTATTTAGCACTCTAGGCCTACATTCAGTCAATCTATTTTTCAGGTTCCACTCAGTACATTCGGCCACTCTACTTTTTCACCTTAATTTAGGTACATTCAGTTGACATTTGGCAATGCTACATAATCACCTTGGTTTAATACATTACACTTATGTTCAGCCATGCTACATTTTCACTCGATTCAGTACATTCGACTATGTTCTGCTGTGCTACATAGTCCCTTTTGTTTTAGTACACTGGTTCTCAACCCAGTCCTCAAATACCCCCTACCAGTCCAGGATTTAGGGATTACCCTGCTGTGTCTAAAGTTTTTTTTTTTCTGAAATCACTTTAGACACAACAGGGTAATCCCTAAATCCTGGACTGTTAGGGGGTATTTGAGGACTGGGTTGGGAAGCACTCATTTAGTACATTCAGCCATGTTCGTCCACACTACATTTTCACTTTGGTTCAGTACATTAGGCCTATGTTTGGCTATGCTGCATAGTCACGGTGGTCAGTCCAATCTGCTGTGTTTGGCCAAGCTTTCATTATATTATTTAAGGGACACTATAGTCACCAGAACAACTACAGTTTAATGTAGTTCTTATGGTAAGTAGAAACAGTCCCTGCAGGCATTTTAATGTAAACACTGTCTTTTCAGAGCCTAGTAACACCTCTAGTGGCCACTCCTCAGACGGCCACTAGAGATGATTCCTGGGGCACAATGTGTAGCACTGCATGGAGATGCTGAGCTTTTCCCATAGCATTGTGATTGGCTGATATCATCAATTCTGATAATGTGAGCCAAGGAGGTGGATTGGGGGTGGAGCCACTGCCGGTGGTGCTGAAAATAAGGTGTGTTTTCAAGCTATTTAAGGGGGATTAGGGCACAAAGGAGGCTCGCATGTTTTTTAACACTACATGGTCAGGAAAAAACATTTGTGTTCCTCTTGCTATATTGTTCCTGTAAGCCTTGTCTAGCCACCTGACACTAGGCATTTACATATAATTTTGTTATGTTATCGGTTAGTACCAGGACTGCAGGTAAGCTTCTACTGTATGGTTTGTTTGTTTTTTTTAAATGTTTTATATTTTTGTGATATGTTTAGGATATGCATACAGCTAGAGGCATGTTACGCTACTTTTTAAGTGCATACCAAAAGAAAAGTAGAAGGAAAGGTGCCATACAAACATAACGTGATTCACATAAAAGCATTTATTCCTATCTAGCTAGGATTAATCTAGGGATATCTGCACTGATGTGATTTGGACTCTTCAGGAACATTAAGTTAAGTTGCTTCAGCTGGGGGGAGACTAGTGTCCCGAGAGAAAATTGCGTGTCACTTGTTTCAGAGCACCATGATGTGGTAAAGTAGGATTCCCCGTCGGCTGAAAATATAACACAGAATGTAACGTAAATGAGAAAACCTAGGAAACAATCCTTGGTAGAGGGCCTATATCTAGCACTAACATATTATTAATAACTGTTGGAGCAATCAGTGGGTGCACGCCACCGCCATCAGCAGGTTTCAAGTACCCTTTGATGTCCATGCCGCAGCTTTACGCTGCTGCTTGGGGTAAAATGGCTGGATGTTAACCACATCCCATAATGGAGAGTTGCCAGAGATGGTTGCTTCAAGTCTCGGTGCTGTGTCAGGTACAGGTATGTCCAGTGCCTTGAGAAATCGTTCTGCTTCAGAGAGCTGTGTGAGGTGAATGCGCTTCTCGTTATGCTGTACTGACAGCTTTCGTCCCAGTCCCCAGCAGTATCTGACACCTTTGTCCCTTAGCATCTTAGTGACCAGTTGCAGGGAGTGTCTCCAGAGCATTGTGTACCTAGAAAGGCTGTTAAAGAAGGAGAGGTCTGAGCCTTCAAAGTGATAGGCAAGTTACCACGCTAGGGAATCGCTTCTAGAAAACTACCTCCCACCTTACGACAACCACTTGCTCTACAGAACTTTAGGCTTAGCTTGGTCTCGCTGTTTGTCATAAATAATATATTTTCAGCTTTTCGTGCAATTATATAGGTATCCTGGGAGGCCAACTCCCATCCTCATCTATGGAGGTATTTTGCCCCTCAACCCAAATCATAGTTAGTGCCTTGCATCTCCACCTTCTTGGCAAAATAGTTAGGACCTCACTTGTCATAGTCAATCTATCCTGAATCTCTTTAATCATCACGAAGAAGCAAACACCTTGCCATGACACTTGGTGGCATACTGACCCAACTACCCAACTCATAGATAGAGTCTTTCATAGCCACTTGGCAACTAGTTCGATTCCCAAGTCACCGGTTTTAGCTTTATTGTTTTGCCGCTTGCATTACATAGGTCAGCCAGTACCTGAGTGTTATACAGTTGCACCCACTAACAGGTTTTCTGTTTTAGGTATGGTTAGAACTGCCGCTACAACACATGGAATGACAGAAGGGAGGAGACAAAGAACAACGCTTTATGAGTCAACTAGCATTCTGATGATTAGTTTCAGGTCCAGTTTTGGAAGATGTACCAAGACACAAGATTTGGGAAGGCACCACTCACAGCACCTCTCACATCCAATACATTGTCTTACAATTAGCATAGTTTCATGTTTTCTACATTCTGCACTGGGTTACAGTATCAATTTTTGCTTAATTTCACCAATTAATTACATCTTTAAGTCCTTGATATTTATCATCCTAACATCCTGGAAGGTTTCGGCAGTATATAACAGTTGCTGTATCAGTTAAGGTAAATATAAGCCTACTCATAGGGGGTTCTTTATAAATTATGTAGTTAAGAGTTTAGTTAGTTTTTAATATTTTTGCCCTCTTTTTCAGACATGTGTAATTCAATATCCTAATCCCACTTAATGCCTCGATCAAATTTTTTGGGTAAAGCTTTTCAAATGTTTTAACATTTTTGGATAAACATTTAAAATGATTTAATATTTGAAAAATATTTTAATATTATTCATATTATTGAATCATTTGAAAAGAATAACCAAAAATATTAAATTCAGGCCTTAATGCCATCATCAATTATTTTTTTCCCAGGAGATTGAGTGAAATTTTTATGCAGATCTTTACTTTACAATTTGAAGGCCAATTGTGGAATGAATCTTATCTGCATAAATAGAGCTGAGCATTTTCTTCAGTTTTAACCTGTTACATAATCAAATATGCCTTTGGCGATTCCCATAGAATCACTTAAATGAAACTTAAGTTTTTGGAATTATTTAACAGAACGCTACAGTGTACAAACAATGGATGTTTTATTCAGCATAGTTAATATGTTTCACACAATCCCCACAATCTACGTATAGTTCCAGGTAGATTTCAGGAATTTAAAGGAAGGTCATTACGGAAATGGGTGATGATTAGGTAAATTAATTTTAAGAGAACATTATATAATTTTGCATTTGTTTTCTTTCAATCATAAAGATTGCACCAACTACTCATGCACATTGTTCTTCAAACCTGCGCATACCAGTTTTCAAAGAACAAAGTACTTTTCACTTGGTTATTTTATTTAAAGGGAAACAATATAACATTGTATTTAATATGTCCTTGTGGTTAAGAATCTTGATTGAAATTGTCTAAAATGAACATATCACTCTGGGGAGGAGGTTACTTTTACTGCATTTAAGTGCCCAAAATAGGACATGTGAAGGACAATCTGTGACTTCATATGTACATGCAAGGTACGCAACAGCAGAACAAAATTTAATTTAAAAGTTTTAAATGATCAGAAAGTACTTATATGCACAAATACTCTAAAAAGGAATATTTCCAGCGCTTGAGGGATTAAAGACTAATTTCTTTTTATTTATTTTTTTAATTCTTTATTTTTCAATGCTTTATTAGAGATACATACTTGTCTGGGTATGCCACAACAGCATATGCATAAAATATAGCAAGATAATCGTACTCCAAACGTTTAGCGATTTAAGCTAAAACAAACAATGCACATTTTGGTTTACGGGCTGGTTGGTTATAACGAGTTGTCCGCCTTTACACTATGGGTGTGTGGGGAGACTAAGGAGAGCGGTGCAATGGTTCAGCACCTGGGTGGTAGTGTGTCACTGGTACAGGGTTTGGGCTTGGAAGCCCCCTGTCCCTTTGAGTGGTCAAGTCGATTAGGCTGTGTTGTGGTGTAAGGGCTGGGTGTCATGAAGTCATCTATTTGTAGATGGAGTGTGATGTGGAGCGTGGGCGTCTATGTTTAGCCTGATATGACTGCTTAGTGTGGCTATGTGACTTCCATAAGCTAGTGGTATTGGGAGCGGTGCTCCATCGTTTACTATGCCCTTTAACCCCAGGGCATTGGTGGGGGGTTTGTTATCGGAGCGTGGAATAGCCACGCTATGGGATGGAAACAGCACTGACCAAAGTATCCAATGATCTACTCGCTGAAAAATCTCATGGTCACTACTCTATCCTAATTCTCCTTGACCGGTCTGCAGCTTTTGACACTGTTGATCATCAACAGCTTCTTCTCATCCTCCGCAATATCGGTCTACAAGATATTGCTCTCTCCTGGTGCTCCTCCTACTTCTCCCAGTGCTCTTTCAGTGTTTCCTTCTCTGGTTCTGCTTCTTCTCCCCAACTCCTCTCTGTTGGTATCCCCCAAGGTTCAGTCCTTGGTCCCCTACTGTTCTCCATCTATACTGCCTCCCTTGGTAAACTCATTAGCTCCTTTGACTTTCAATATCATTTCTATGCAGATGACACGCAAGTCTACCTGTCCTCTCCTGATCTCTCCCCGTCTCTCTTGACTAGTGTCTCTGACTGCCTCTCTGCTATTTCTAACTGGATGGCTGCCAACTTCCTTAAACTAAAATTGACCAAAAAATTCTGGTCTTTCCTCCCTCAAGAGTTGTTACTCCTGTGTCTGCCTCCCTCCAAGTTAACGGTGCTACCATCAGCTCCACCACGCAGGTTTGCTGCCTAGGTGTTCTCTTTGACTCCGACCTCTCCTTCAAGCCTCATGTTCAATCTATCGCCAAATGCTGTCATTTCCATCTCAAAAACATTGCGCGCATCCGCCCCTATTTAACGCCAGATGCGACTAAGGTGTTGGTCCATTCCACTGTCCTTTCTCGCCTTGACTACTGTAATCCGCTTCTCAGTGGTCTTACGTGCTCCCAACTTGCTCCGTTACAGTCCATAATGAATGCGGCAGCGAGGCTCATCTTCCTGTCCGCCCACACCTCCCATGCCTCACCCTTCTGTCAGTCCCTACATTGGCTTCCTATAAAATAGAGAGCTCAATTTAAAATTCTGGTTCTTGCTTTCAAATCGCTAAATAATGCTGCTCCCACCTATCTATCCTCCCTTATACACTAGGATGCCCCGTCTAGGACCTTACGATCTGCTGAAGACTTACGTCTATCTTCTGTCCGTACTCCCACCTCTGATGCTCGCCTTCAAGATTTCTCAAGGGCTGCATCATTCCTGTGGAACTCGCTTCCCTCCTCCGTTAGATGCTCACCCAGTCTCCACTCCTTCAAAAAATTGTTAAAAACCCACTTCTTCATAAAAGCGTATCAATGAAACTGTTAATAGCTCCTGACTAGTGATGTACCGAACGGTTCGCCAGCGAACGGTTCCCGGCGAACATAGCATGTTCGCGTTCGCCACGGCGGGCGAACATATGCGCGGTTCGACCCGCCCCCTATTCGTCATCATTGAGTAAACTTTGACCCTGTACCTCACAGTCAGCAGACACATTCTAGCCAATTAGCAGCACACCCTTCCTAGCAGACCCTCCCACCTCCTGGAAGGCATCCATTTTAGATTCATTCTCAAGCTGCATGCTTAGTAAGAGGAGGGAAAGTGTAGCTGCTGTTCATAAGATAGGGAAAAGCATAGCTAGGTTAGGGATAAGGGTATGCTTTTTTTAATTTATTTTTTCTATGTAATGTAATTGCACTTAGTTGTCTGCCACTGCTGCCAGCTTCTGTGTCAGGCTCACAGTGCCTATTTCCCCAGTCAGTGCCACCAATTACATCTGGTGTCACAATAGCTTGGATTTAAAAACAAAAAACTTTTTTCACTGTTATAGATTGAATAGCAGTCAGTTGTCTGCCACTGCTGCCAGCTTCTGTGTCAGGCTCACAGTGCATACTGTGCCCATTTCCCCAGTCAGTGCCACCAATTGCATCTGGTGTCACAATAGCTTGGATTTAAAAACAAAAAACTTTTTTTACTGTTATAGATTGAATAGCAGTCAGTGTCCTTAAAGCGGGTGTGTTACGCTAACAGTGGATACGCTGACAAGTGCCACTAATTAGATCCTGTGTCACAATAGCTTAGATTTAAAAACAAAAAACTTTTTTTACTGTTATAGATTGAATAGCAGTCAGTGTCCTTAAAGCTGGTGTGTTACGCTAACAGTGGATACGCTGACAAGTGCCACTAATTAGATCCTGTGTCACAATAGTTTGGATTTAAAAAAAATAATAATCTTTTTTCACTGTTATAGATTGAATAGCAGTCAGTGTCCTTAAAGCGGGTGTGTTACGCTTACAGTGGATACGGTGCCCAGTGCCACCACTCACTGGTGTCACAATAGCTTGCATTTAAAAACAAAAAACTTTTTTACTGTTATAGATTGAATAGCAGTCAGTGTCCTTAAAGCGGGTGTGTTACGCTAACAGTGGATACGCTGACAAGTGCCACTAATTAGATCTGGTGTCACAATAGTTTGGATTTAAAAAAAAAATAATCTTTTTTCACTGTTATAGATTGAATAGCAGTCAGTGTCCTTAAAGCGGATGTGTTACGCTAACAGTGGATACTCTGACCAGTGCCACTAATTAGATCTGGTGTCACAATAGTTTGGATTTAAAAAAAAAACCTCTTTTTTCACTGTTATAGATTGAATAGCAGTCAGTGTCCTTAAAGCGGGTGTGTTACGCTAACAGTGGATAAGCTGACCAGTGCCACCAATTAGATCTGGTGACACCAAGCTTGGATTTAAAAAAACAAAACACTTTTTTCACTGTTATAGATTGAATAGCAGTCAGTGTCCTTAAAGCGGGTGTGTTACGCTAACAGTGGATACGCTGACCAGTGCCACTAATTAGATCTGGTGTCACAATAGCTTGGATTTAAAAAAACTAAACTCTTTTTTCACTGTTATAGATTGAATAGCAGTTAGTGTCCTTAAAGCGGGTGTGTTCGCTAACAGTGGATCTGTGACAAATTATGCCACAAAATAAATCTGGTGTCACAATAGTTTGGATTTAAAAAAAAAATAATCTTTTTTCACTGTTATAGATTGAATAGCAGTCAGTGTCCTTAAAGCGGGTGTGTTACGCTAACAGTGGATAAACTGACAAGTGCCACTAATTAGATCTGGTGTCACAATAGTTTGGATTTAAAAAAAAAATAATCTTTTTTCACTGTTATAGATTGAATAGCAGTCAGTGTCCTTAAAGCAGGTGTGTTAAGCTAACAGTGGATACGCTGACAAGTGCCACTAATTAGATCTGGTGTCACAATAGTTTGGATTTAAAAACAAAAAACTTTTTTTACTGTTATAGATTGAATGGCAGTCAGTATCCTTAAAGCGGGTGTGTTACGCTAACAGTGGATACGCTGACAAGTGCCACTAATTAGATCTGGTGTCACAATAGTTTGGATTTAAAAATAA
>OW240916.1:69179399-69215859 GCA_933207985.1 Pelobates cultripes | reverse complement strand
GTTTTAAACATAACCATAAACCATGAATTAAACTCCAACACAGGCTCAACTTCAGGTTTAATTCACAATAATTTACATTTCACATTAAGACTAACAGTGGTTCTATCAGCACTGCCACCTACAGGTCTGTCAAGTACATTGACAATTTTCATGGGGTTTTACAAACACCAAAACACTGACCCCTATAGGTCAACAGACAAACAACATTTCACATACAAATCAGTATCAACTACACTGCCACCTATAGGGCACTCAGCAGATCTCCAGTGCACTTGCATTTTGCAACTCCATGTTCACTTGCCATTCAATAAGGCATACAACAATTCACATAGCAAGCAGTATATCAATATCTGTTATAAATACACATATTATTACACAGTAGCACACACATCTGTATATGCGTAACTGGTAATATGGTTCACATACATACGGCACTTAATGGGTTAAGTTTGATACATATTTAACCAGTATGGATATGATGTTTAATATTTACATATCACGGCACTTTACTTTCACATATACTGTATGTTTTAAGATAAGCTTGGTCTATGCCATATTTCCTTATGCCATACGATTTTATCCATTCAGGTTACAGTTACTACTAAAAAACCTATAAGGATTGTCAGGTTCAATACCATACTACCAGGTACGTACACCTGCTCACGTAGTTATCCATCTCTTACCTTCCCTGGAATAGTAATAGTGTACGGCAATTAGGGTTCTAGGGCCCAATAGGTATTACCCCCTTTTTTCTCTGCATTATGCTTCGGTTAGTGGTCCCGCGAGGCCAACACCCCGCCTCACACTCGGAGGCATACACCCCTCGGGCCACTCGTGAGCTAGCCGCCTCGCATTGTATCATAGAGGGCCTCACCTGTCACTCCCCTTCCTATTTTTTCTGGTTACTGTCACCGAGAGGCCAACATCCTGCCACAACGTTCGGTGGCCACACAAAATCCCCTCGCGCCAAGCATAGATAGAGCCTCTCAAGCCACTTGGCAACTAGCAGGGCCTCACCAGTCACCAAAAAAACACCAAGCCTAATCGTTTCGCCTTACGGCTTAGCTAGCAAGCCGGTACAAGACCCCTGGGTACAAATATATAATTGCAATCTTTATTGTTATTTAAGTATTTCTCAAAAGATGGTAAGAATCACCTCTTCCTAGCACCCCGGCTAGAAGTGATACACCTTCATCTCTTACCTTCCCTGGAATAGTAGTAATGTACTGGCAATTAGGGTTCTATGGCCCAATAGGTATTACCCCTGTTTTCTCTGCTTTATGCTTCAGTTAGTGGTCCCGCGAGGCCAACACCCCGCCTCACACTCGGAGGCATACACCCCTCGGGCCACTCGTGAGCTAGCCGCCTCGCATTGTATCATAGAGGGCCTCACCTGTCACTCCCCCTCCTATTTTCTGGTTACTGTCACCGAGAGGCCAACATCCTGCCACAACGTTCGGTGGCCACAAAAAAAAATTTCCCTCACCAGTCACCAAAAAACACCAAGCCTAATCGTTTCGCCTTACGGCTTAGCTAGCAAGCCAGTACAAGACCCCTAGGTACAAATAATAATTGCAATCTTTATTGTTATTTAAGTATTTCTCAAAAAGATGGTGAAGAATCACCTCTTCCTGGCACCCCGGCTAGAAGTGATACACCTTCAAGCAGAGGAGATGTGGCTCCAACCTAAGGAGGCGACAAATCCCCTACCCTGCCACAGCAAGGAAAGCAGAGTTATTCAAACTCCTCCATACATCAACGGACAACACGGAGGCAGGGGAAGGCCCAGCAACACCAACTCAGGTGACACCCAGGCCATGCTAGCCTCACTCATAAACTCATGAGCCAAAAATTTTTACGACAGACTGGCAATTTCGAGTCAGTCACAGCCCTCACAAGGCTGGGCCTCACGCTACTGTACAACCAGCACCAACCGAAACTCGGTTACTTGGTACAAGACGTTAACCCTGCACATATGATCCCGGCACATTGGGGAAACAAGGCATATATATATATATGTATGATGATGTATCTATGATGGTCAGACCCAGGGATTCTAGGTAAATCGGGAACTGACCATCCCGTGGTTGTGTTGGCATTTGGAATATGTAGAGATGCTTATTTGTGCAGGTACCCATACAGAAGGGATTTTCTCCCAAACAAACGGGTGAGCACTCTCAGGCTCCAGGTACCAGCACCTCTGAACTACCATAGACAATTGGTATTAGTAGTTGCATTGCATATAGACTGTTGCATATATGTTCAAATCATTCAGGGCACATGACAAACCATGTGTCCCAATACAATTTACAAATAACGTACTCTCCATCTGTACACACCAATGCATTTTCAACACTACTGACTCATCACCCTTCCAGACTTGTAGTAGAGTTACTAAGGCTCTGGAGCTTCAAAGGGCTCCCATACAGGTATCATAAATAAACTCTCAAGGAATGTAGCATGCCCTCACTTACAGTCAGCACAACAGAACTGTCGGCTGTAAACACACTCATAGCCAAGATTTGCAGAGGGGTTTTTACTTGGGTTTTCCAATCTCCACCATTTACAGCATGGCACCAAACACAAATGCATTGGTATTGTCACAAGGGAATCTTCCCTTAAACAAAGATAACCATAGACTTATTGGCACCACACACCTTCGCTACCCCAAGTCTCAACTCCCTCATACCCTCCGAGGAGTTTCCTTACTATACACACCATTGATCTACCTTTACAGCTATCACTCAAGCAGGGGTTGAAGCTTCGTTAAGTAAGACCAATATCATCAACACAGTAAACAGCTACCATCTACCCTACAAACTGGCACTTACATGGCATAAAATGGGCAATCCTTTCCCCGCTAAAAGCAGCTGCTGTGGCATGGGGTAAATCATGGTCAGGGTCATCAATCCGTTGTTACTCAGACAACTAAGCACATGTCATATCATTAACAAATGCCACTCATCATCCATACGATCATGGTATTGCTGGGGAACTCACTTGGTTGGCCACTTACCACATTTCTTTTACTTTCATGTACCAGGCGTTGGTATACATCCTTGCCGACAATTGTCTCATTTATATTCCAGGCACGTTTATCATACGCTTCCTACAGCTTTATATACAGTCACGGCCACTCTTTCGTTCCAGAGACAAAATCATGGATTAGACATACTCATGCAGCATAGCATGCACTATCCCACCTAGCACTTTCATCCCATACTTGTAGAACGCACCTATTCACCTGGCTTTAAAGAATCTAATTGGAACACGACATAGCTCAACCTGTGTCATAACATTTCTCCTAGGTTTTGCTTCATTTTTTGCCACCTTAAACTAAAAACATCTCACACACCATTAATTATATATTTTACAGGCATTCAACAACACAGGATAACCTATGGCCAAAACTACCATAACTTCATGCTATCATACCAGACAAGAATATACTCAGGTTTTCAGGAATCCATCCCCCCACGTTCCTCACAGATATTACCAATAGCCATCCAACTTTTCCATCCTTATTGGACCTATTAGAGCTACAACCTTTCAATTATACTACCAAGTTGGCCATTACCAGCCATGCACACTGCCTTTTATACCTTTCTCAGGCCAGAGAATCCACTACCATAACCACCACTCAGACAGATCATTGTCTTCAACGATCCCACGTGTGTAAACACATATATCATTACCTATTGGCTCTACCACATTCCGAAACGAGTCAACACGCACCAACAGTAGAGATAACATACTATCCTACCCACAACAAATGGTGTCCAGTTGCGGTCCTAGATTCCTACCTTCAAAATCCTTCAAGGAATTAAATACCATAATGCATTTAAGGAAATGTCTGGTTAATTTGTATATATTGTTGACTGTGTTAAATCTTTGATTATTCTTTTTGCCCTCTTTATTTACAGGCCTACCGTATCGTCGGTCTTGGCACACCACAACCGACTTGCTCCCTTTATACTATCCTACGCTTATGCTGGAACCTTACTCCATATACGGCTATTTGCCCCGAACACAAGTTTTAAGGCCATTTGGCCTGTATTTGTGGGAGGGGCTTAAATTCACTCCCCTATATAAGGGACACCCCTTACCTGACTCATATCGCTTGAGGTCAGCATCAGAATGACCCTCCCACCCACTCCTCATTTCAACACTTTCTCTTTTCTTTCAATTTACTTTACTTACTTACTCCTTGGTGGGCCTTCTTTATTTACAGGCCTACCGTATCGTCGGTCTTGGCACACCACAACCGACTTGCTCCCTTTATACTATCCTACGCTTATGCTGGAACCTTACTCCATATACGGCTATTTGCCCCGAACACAAATATATATATATCTCCTTCGATTCTGATGAAAGTCTCGCAAGTGGACAATAACGTTGATCTGCTTTTACAAATTATTCCAAAAAAGTATTGAATTTTTAAAGAAGACCGTGAGTGCAGACAAATATTCTACTTTGTATAATATATATATATATATATATATATATATATATATATATATATACACACATATACATAAGCGGAGGCAAAACCATACGGCTAGAGAAAAAAAAAAAGGAGAAAAGAAGGAGAAAAAACAAAAAAGAGAATCCACTAGGAAAGGACAAAGAAAAAAACCTTATTATCCGGGGTCTAATTTCTTTATCCATTTATCCCAGTAGATATAATGATGTTCCTTTCTTGGTCCAAAATTAGTGATGGCCCTTTCCATTTTACATTGAATAATGCTTTGAGCATGGATCTTAGACCAGTCGTCTACTTTAGGAGATTTCCAGTTCCTGGCTATTGATGTTTTCACAGCCATTAAAATGTGAAAAATAATAGGTCTAAACTCTTTATTGATCCCCGTCATATCCATATGTAATAGAGCCATACTTTGGGTTAGATTAATCTTTATTTCCAATAAAGATGATAAATATTGGTTTAGTTCCTCCCATAAAGGTCTAATTTTCGGGCAATCACACCAAATATGTTTGAAATCTGCAATTAATTCATTACATCTCCAACAATTAGGTGGGGCTATAGGATACATTTTTGCTATTTTATAAGGAGTTCTATACCATCTGTTTAATATTTTGTAATGAATTTTGTGTATATTTAAACAGTGGCAACATTTATATAGTGTATTAAGTGAATTATTCCATTCTTTCATAGTTATATCCTTTGCCAGGTCATGATTCCATTTAGTAATTGCCGGGGGGATTGATTTAATCTGAGTCTTATAGATAATTTTTTGACATTTATTAGTTGAGTGAGTATAGTCTGACTGCGCGTATATATCTGAAAGAAGCTTAACTGAGGGTTCAAGAGGGTTACGTCTTAGATATGTATTTAGAAAGGATTTTACAGTAATATAATTGAACCACTCGTTAGGAGGTATTTTATATTCAGTTTGGAGTTGTTCATAAGATTTTACTCCATTTCCTTTCAAGAGATTAGATATTATTTTTATACCTCGCAGAGTCCAGGTTTCCAAATTTATATCTGTCATTAGATCTGATAATGTACTTAGATTTATGCCAGGGATTATCTTCTTTTTTAAACCAATTCTTTTTAAAAAGAGACCAGGTGGGAAAGATTTGTTGAACTATCAACGATTTAGAATTTTTAATACATTGATTTGTTTCTTTATCTATTGCCCATATAAGGGTTTTGTAATCCCTATCTCCCGAAGTCAGAGTCTGTTCTCTTTTATACCAATTTTCACTTATAGAGTCTTCCTTATTTATCACCAAGACATGCACTAATAAATTAGCTTGTGCAATGTCTTGGATAATTGGAATACTCATACCTTCTTCATCTTTTTCCCTAGACATAATGTTTTTTTTAATTCTGGGTTTTTTGCCTGCCCAGATAAATTTAGTAAATGTTGTTTGGATTAATTCTAGCCAGCTGTCTGGGATCTTTATATGAATCATTCTCATAATATACGAGAATTTTGGTACAATATATGCTTTTAATGTATTTATTTTCCCTGACCAGGAGATTTCCAGAGTTTTCCATTTCTTTAGGTTAAGATTTGTTTCTTTAATTAAAGGGAGGATATTATTCTCTATCCCTTTCTTTGGATTTTTGGAAATTTTTATACCCAGATAATTAAAGTAGCTTTTAACTTGTTTAAATCCATATTTATTTTCTATACTATCAATATTATTTTGAGATGTATTTAACTATAACGTTGTAGATTTTTCATTATTTATTTTATAATTGGAAAAGTTGCTATAATTTCTAATAATCTCAACCACTTGATCAATGGAATCCTTAGGTTTCTGAATAGTTATCAGTACATCATCAGCATATAGCTTGATTTTTTGGTTTTGGTTTTCTCCAAGTCTTTTTATGTCCTGAGTAGCTCTTATATCTACTGCCAGGGGTTCGATCGATAATATGTACAATAATGGTGATAAAGGACAGCCCTGTCGAGTACCATTTGAAATTTCAAAACATTTGGACTTAATTCCGTGACCCACGGATCTACCTTGGGGATTGCTGTATAGGGCCATTATGGCACTGAGTATCTGATCCAAGAATCCAAATGATACTAGGGACTCTCTGACGAAAGCCCAGCTGACCCTGTCGAATGCTTTTTCTGCATCCAGTGACAGGGTCAGCACGGGAATACATTCCTCTCTTGCCTGTTCCAGTATCCCTATCATGTTTCTTATATGATTAGTGAAGAGTCGTCCCGGAATAAATCCCACCTGGTCTCTATGTATTATATGACTAACTACTCATTTAACTCTGTCTGCCAATATTCCTGCATATACCTTAATATCTATATTTAAAAGAGAGATCGGCCGATAGCTATCTACTTTCTCTGGGTTCTTACCTGGTTTTAATATTGGGACAATATTGCCCTTAAGCATTACCTGTGGGATTTTAATCTTTAATATAAATTCATTAAAAGTAGTTTCTAAATATGGAGATATTTCCTTTTTAAATAATCTATAGAAAATCTATGTAAATCCATCTGGTCCTGGCGCATTATATACACACACACACACTCTGCATTATATACACACAGACTCATACAAACACACTCATACAAACACACACTCTGCATTATATATACACACACACACACACACACTCTGTGTGTATATAATGCAGAGTGTGTGTGTATATAATGCAGTGTGTGATTGTGTGAATGCAGAGTGTGTGTAAACTGGGTGGGGGGAGGGCATTTTTATTATTTTAATTTTTTTAATATTATTTTAATATAATTATTTTAATTATTTTAATATTTTTTAATATTATTATTTAAATTATTTTAATATTTATTTAATTTTTTTTGTCCCTCCTCCCTGCTTGTTGCCTGGCCAGGGAGGGGGGCTATGTAAATGTTAAATGTAAATGTTTTAGGGGGGGCTGTCCGTGAGCTCTTACTTACCTTTGTAGCAGCTCCGGTCAGCTAACTGTCAGCTCCGTGCAGCTCCCCAGTTCAGCTCACAGTGTAAATCTCGCGGTCTGCGTGCTGCGCGGAGCGTTGCCACGGTAACCCTTGGCAATGCTCTGACGGCCGTGGGTGTCGCGAGACTTACACTGTGAGATGAACAGGGGAGCTGCACGGAGCTGACAGGGAGCTGACCGAAGCTGCTGTAAAGGTAAGTAAGAGCTCACGGCCAGCTCCCAACATCATTACAAGTCCGGCAGTACTCGTCTGTATTATGGCAATGTAAGTTGCCATAATACAGACCTTGACTCGAGTGTGGCGAAACCGACCTCGCCACTGGGCATTGGAGAAGACTGATTGCCAGCCTCCTGCCATGTGACTATGGCCCCTGGGATGTATTGCCATGAATTAAAGACATGATTTGGGCATAATGGATTTGTGTTGTGCTGCTGCTGGCCCTTTAAGAACCATCTGGGGACATACTGTGGAGTTATTGGGTGGCCACCATTGCATGTATCAGAGGCACATGGTGAGAACAATGGATGAAGCACATGGTGAGAACAATGGATGGCGGCCATTTTAACTCACAGACACTGTTTGGACTTTTCTACACGGTGCCATCTCGCCGGTATTTGGTGCACAAAGACATCGTGCAGTAGTTTTAAACTATACAACAGGGGACACATTATACAGTAATTATTTTTCATATAGCTTGTATATGTTCTGCAGAATCTGCATTAAACTGTATTTTCCAAAGTACTGAACGGATCTGGGTGAATTTTGGATATGTGGTTCACCCAGATCCCCCGGTTTCCGATGATATATGGGGCTTTTACATGTTTTGGGGTCCCTGTGATATGTTTTATAATACTGGATTTCTCTGCCTGTGATAATTATATTAATCATTGTGTTCAGTAATCATATCAAAGGGGAGGATTTTGTGTGGGAGTGTCTATGTGTATTGTACGGATTGATTGGTTGTATTTCAAAACCCTGTGGGCTGTACTATGTTTGTGGATTGTGAATAAAAGAGGCTGTATGTGCCAGTACAGTCAGTTCTGCTTGACCTCAAAACGAAGTGTCGTCTCGTTGTTGGGGGAATTGGATTGTATGCTGATTGCCAGGAGTGTAAGCTGATTGTATGCTTTTCCTGTTCAGCTTTTTACAACATTCATATGCTTGAGAGCATTCGTATGCTTCTCCAGTTCGGTGGTTGTGGTGTCTGCTGCAGTGTTTGGAGTCCTCAGGAAGAGCTAGGAGCATCCTTCAACGGTGGTACCCAGTCGGGGTGCCAGGTGATCCGTTACATCTAGTATATGCCGAGTGTGGCTTTTTCAGCACAAAGAATGTGCCGAAAAACTCGGCTTATACTCGAGTATATACGGTAATATATATATATATATATATATATATATATATATATATATATATATTTTATGGATAATGTATTCATACTTACCGTAATTTTCTTCCTGGCTATTATTCATGACAGCCTTTACTTATATGGGTTAGCTCAAATGGAGGATTGGTTAAGGCTTGTGTAACGGACCGTTTTGCACACAAGGGGTAAAAACCGTTTTGGCGATCGTCCCCCTTTCCAGAGATGCAGGCACAGCTATTGTAAAACACCAAACACACGAACGCCAATAAGTGAATGCTCCAAACTCCCGAACAGCATCCAATATAGCACTCCAAACACACGAACAGGAACCATACGAATCGCTGCTAGCAGACGAATAGGAAAAGCATCCAAGCGGCTTACACTCCTAGCAATCAGTCTCTATCAGCATTCAGTAAATCCCCCCCAAAGACGAGACAAGGCTCCTTGTTGACGGTCAAGCAGCTCCCAATTCCCTGTAATACCGGTGGAGAGACCTCGGTCCCATCTCCACCCGCCACCTGGGGTTCTTCCCAGTAATCGTCCGCAATATCTACCCATCTGAATGGGTCTGGATCTGGGTCTCCGCTTCCCTGCTGAGCCTTCTCACCGGAGTGGAACAGATCTTGGTAGCCCTGCTCCAGCTCCATCTCTCGGGTCACCAGGTGGACCAGGTCTTGCTCAATTTCGTGAGTGTCGTCCCAGTCATACCTGCTCTCCCTCCACTCCAAGAGATCACTGAACCTGGCTTGTGTCGGGCTCCCAAACTCAGGCTCTGCAAAAGACTCCCATAACAAGCCAGGACCATCAAACTCCTCTCCCTCTGGCTTGTCATGCTCGGCTGTCCAGGGCAGGTACTGTGCCCCATACCACCAGAGCGCCTGGTAGGCATCTTCCAGCCAAATCTCCTGCCATACTCGGAGCTCCAATTCCTTCACCCATTCATCCAGGGGCTGCTCTCCCAGAAAGGGCATCCGCAGGGCTACTCACTTCTGCAGTCGCTGGTCTTCCTTGGGGAGTCTCTCGCCCCGCTGGTTCTCCACAATACCCAGTGCCTGGTACCAGACGCCTTTGCACAGCGCATCTCTGTCATCCAGGGCACCCTCATCATACTCCACTGCTGGTTCCATCTCGGTGCTGTCAGGGTCGCTGTACTCAGACATGCGTTGCCCTCAAATTGTAAAAAATCCACGGAATGGTGTCGCCTGTAGCTGTCCTGTTGTCTGTGGGAACGATCCCGTCTGAGTGCACATTATTAAGCGAATGGCGCTCAGACCACACAAATACAGTTTAATCGCCATGGAGCTAAAGTCTTTACACAGTCAGTTTCATGCGAATGGGCTCCATGGGATTCCTATCTGGGGTATAACATATTCCAGTAAAACTACTGAACGCCGGGCCGTTCGTGCACTTTCACCGACCAAGAAGGGAGGTCAGCGGCTTCAACGGTGTTCGTGCAAAACTGTGTCCGATTTCAGTTCCATGAATTAAGCGTTGAACACTGCTGTGCATTCACATGTTTAAAATGGCCGCGACCTCGTGTTCGTGATACGAATGGCGGCCACCCAGCATTCGTCAATTAAGCTGCGGTTAACCGCAGCTTCAGGGAGGCTAATTGCCGGCACACTCCAGCTCCCAGGAGGTCCAGTCATTAGTGCGGTTGTTCGGTAGATTGAATCTACCGAACACCAGGCAGAAAAGCACGAATAAGTCTTTTCTGCAGGCGAAACAAAGTCTTTTAATATGGGGCCATAGTCCAAAGGCAGCAGGCGAGCAACCAGGCTTCTCCAATGCAATGTGGCGAGATTGGTCTCGTCACAGCATGCACCACCAATGGGAAATGCGATGTTGGCATAAAAGCTTTCAGAGGAGGTTGCATTTTAATGACAGCCCTCATGAATCTGATAACCAAAGGGTCAAGAGCCCAACGAATATCAGTCAATGTAATACCTTTAGGGTATTGTAGCTTAGGCCTTTACTCAGTCCTTACTGGAGAAAGCCAAGTATCGTAGCCATCGGAGGAGGAGAGATATCCAACTCATGCTCCAAGGACCAAGTAACAAACACCTGCCATATTATAGATATGATGAAGAAGTGGAAACATTTCAAGATTGCAGTTAAGTTTTGACAGCATAACATGTTATGCCCTTACCTATTAGTGACTCCCGCTCAATCTCCATGCGATCAAACCCAGAGTCTAAAGGTTTGGGTGAAACAGAGGACCTTGAACCAGAAGATCTGGTCAGACTGGGAGATTTCTTGGGTGTTCCAGACTCATCCGAATCGCCATAGGTCTTCATGGCCAAAAGGGGGAGAATTGCAATGGCCTCCACTCTCTTCTCCGAATTAGAAGTATGGGAGGAAAAAATGTAGGTTAGGTTGAACCTCCATTCCTCAGTCAAGGCATTCTGACCCAGAGTTCATGGGTCAAAGTGTCTGGAGAAGTAATCCTGTACCTGGTTGTTCCTGGATGTTGTCATCAGGTCTATCTGAGGTACTCCCCATCGTCTTGTCAGTTCCAGGAAAACTTCTGGAAATAAATGCCATTTGAACCTGTCCAGGGTTACATGGCTGAGAAAATTCACCACTGTATTCTGACTCCCTGGAACATGGACTGCGGAGAGACCTTGAACATGTCGCTGTGCCCATATTAAGATTGGGCAAATCTCTTATCAACATGCGACTGTGGGTTCCACCTTGATGATTTATGTAAGTCACTACCACCTTGTTGTCTAATACAATACGAATCCACATAAATTTCTCCTGAATATCTGGAGAGCCTTGAATATAGCTTTTACCTCTAGGATGTCACTCGGGAGTACCTTGAGCTACCTGATTCAGGCAACGTGCTCCCTATCCTTGTGCACTTGCATCAAGAATATTCAGTGGAAAATCCAATGTCACATTCTTTTTCTTTAGCCACCAAGTGAGATGAAGTCTCGCCATTGGGGGTATCCTCAGCAGCTGATTCCAATGTTGAATTGGGACAGAAAAGTCTTTTGAGGTACCCGCAGATGCCACTGTGCCAATCTTACCAGGCCAATCATGGAGGCTAGATGTTGCATAAACTTCCTTGCAGTTACCCGACTGTCCCAGAGAAACAGTGAAATGAAGAGAAACATCCTTTTGATCTGTCTTGGGATAGGGAGACTACATTTTTGATCGTATTGAATTCGGCTCCCAAGAATGTCCTCTTTTGGGCAGGTATGAGGTTGCTTTTCTCGTGGTCTATCAACCACCCGAACCTTTGACGCTCCCCGAGTACTACATCCCTCTGGGTTACTGCCGTCCTTGGATCTGGGGCTACTAGAAGTAGATCATCCAGGTAGTGGAATAAGTTGAATCCCAGTGTTCTTAACCTTGCAATAAGAGTCACCAAGACCTTTGAAAAGGTCCTGGGAGCCGCACTCAAACCGTATGGAAGTGCCTGGAACTGGTGAAATGGGTATATGAAAATATGCGTCTTTAAGATCTATTGAGACTGAGAAGTCTCCCTTCAGGACCGCTGGAGCAATCCTCTTAAAGGATTCTATCCTGAAGCTCCTGATGTTCAAAAGTGAGTTGATCCTTCTGAGATCTAATATAGGTTTCCATTAGTTTTTGTTTTTCTCAACCAAGAAGAGAGGAGAATAACAATTTAATGAGGGGTACTGGCCTTATTACCTTTTCCCTCAGCAGACTTTCCACATATTCTCTTAATGCTGTTTCTTTGACTTTGTCGGCAAAAATGCGAGTGGAAATGAAAAGGCTTCTTTTTGGCCTCTGGCAAAACTCTAGACCAGGGCTTCCCAAACTTTTATGGGCCGAGACCCACTTTTCAAAACAGTAATTTTTCGAGACCCACTTGCTTTTAATGCGTATTTTAAAAAGTGAACACCATGGCAATCAGCTTCAGAGGCATACAATTGGCACACCATGGCAAACCACTTTAGAGGCATACAATTGGCAAACTATAGCAATCCGCTTTAGATGCATACAATTGGCACACCATGACAATCCGCTTTAGATGCATACAATTGGCATACCATGGCAATCAGCTTTAGATGCATAAAATTGGTACATTATGGCAATCAGTTTTAGAGGCATACAATTGGAACATCATGGCAGCTTTAAATACATAAACTTGGCACACCATGGCAATCAGCTTTAGATGCATAAACTTGGCACATCATGGCAATCAGGTTCAGAAGCATACAATTGGCACACCATGGCAAACAGTCAGATGAATAAAATTGGCACACCATGGCAATCAGCTTTAGAATGGGTTACAGTGGGGGGGAGGGGGCAGGCAGAGAAGGGGTTATAGTGGGGAGGGTAGACAGAGAAGGGGTTACAGTGGGGTGAAGGCAGAGAAGGGGTTACAGTGGGCGGAGGGGGCAGGCAGAGAAGGGGGTACAGTGGGGGGAAGGGGGCAGGCAGAGAAGGCGTTACAGTGGGGGGTGGGGGGGGGGCATTGTTTGGGCTCTGTGCCATACCTTCTTTAAACATCCCTGGTGGTCCAGTGGGTTAATGCTCCGGTCTGAGCTCCGCCAGGTGCAGAGCTGCAGACCATGTAATAAAAGTCTTGCGAGCTCCCAGAGTGTTGCCATGGTGATGCTCTGGGTGCTCGCGAGACTTCTATCACACGGTCTGCATCTCTGCACCCGGCGGAGCTGCAGACCGGTAGTGCTGGGCAGACTGATTGGAGGGAGCCCAGCGGCTTGCCCTGTATGCAAGACACGGGCCCGCGGTCACGGACCGAGAGCCCGACTAATCAGTCTGCTTCCCTGACTCCCCGGCGGCCCTGGATGTGTGGGTCAGCGTGACCCACTGGGAATCGCACTGCAACCCACCAGTGGGTCGCGACCCACACTTTGGGAACCGCTGCTCTAGACTGTAGCCCGCTTGTATAATGTTTAAAACCCAGGCGTTATGGATGTTCTGAGCCCAGACCTTCTTGAAAAACCATGGTCTGGCTCCTACTTCCCTTTGATAGTCAGAAGTTTTTACCTGAAGACAAAAAGAGATGATTCCTGGGACGGTGTAAACGTAGGTAAGAGAACTGTCCGCCTCTCCATGAGCTGCCCCTTGTATATTCTCTACCAGGGCTGTAATTTCTAAACTCCTGAAAGTACTGGTCCCTCGGAGGTCTCCAATCTGACCAAGAGGTATTAAGTTTCTTATTTCGTTTATTCTGAGGTAGGAAAACCTTCTGCCCTTCTGCCGCCTTCTTAATAGAATATTCTAGGGTCTTGCCAAAGAAGTTTTCCTTCAAAGGGGATGTTACAGAGGTTGGTCTTCGAAGAGACGTCTGCTCTCCAATACTGAAGCCATAGTTCCAGTAGTAGATGATGATACTGCTACTTTCTGTAGACAGTCCAAGCATAATTGTTTATCCTCTATTGCCTTGTAATTGCATCCTGCACAAGGTTTAGACTTTTACCTCCTTTTCCTAGGAGGGGAAGCCATCGTACGCTCTTCATTACTGTAAAATAACTATAAACCAGGACTGGATAAACTTTACTTGGATTCTGAAACAGACATCCAAGCTTTAGCTGTAGAGGTCATAATAGGCTAACTAAAATAAATATAAAATAAAGATATAAACTGGCTTAACTAAAATACATAAAATAAATATATGTCTAACCAGACATAATCCTACCTGAGGCAAATTTAAACCAAACTTGCTGGCACTTTAAGAACTTTTACACCAGGAAATACAGCAGAAAGCAGTAAAACAACTGATACTGGTGCCAAGAGCATTCTCCATACTCACAGGTGCCTTTAAATACCTTAAACATCAAGTTTCCCTAATTTTTTGGCATATTCTAGGCTTTGCTGATACTTAAAACGGCCGCCGCAGCATACGAATTCCTTCGTTTGCGTAATTTCTCATACGTAAATAAAACCACGAATTGCGCATGGGCGGGTGTTCCTTTGAATGCGCGCAAAATCAGGTGAAAGCAGAGAGCCAGTTTGTGCGATCAGAAGCTGTTAAAAGTGCACTAAATACCTTTTCAAAGCATGAAATCATGCAAAAAAAAGGCACAGACTCCAAATATAAAGGTTCATCTGAAAGAAAAAACAACGGTCAATAAGAACTTAAATAAGAGAGCAATAGGCTCTCTATCCTAAGGGCTATAGGACAGGAAAATGACTGAAGACCTTAGGACTGTAGTCTCCTTTTAAGTTTTTGGTGTTTTCCTGTCCCATCGGCTGTAAGGGGCGGAGCTAACCCATATAAGTATAGGCTGCCATGATTAGTCATGAAATATGTATATATCAACTGAACTTGCTGATTTTGTGCTACAATACAATCTTTATAGCAGTGATGGATGGCACCTGAATGGAGGAGGCTATTTTGTGGTACGAGGGAAGAAGATGGCTAGAAGGTTGGAGGAGGATTTACACTAGGATTGGAGGGGTCAAAGAAGGATAACTGTAGTAGATAGTATAAAAAGAAGATGGAATTCAGATGAAGTCCTGGATCGAGGAAATGGGGGTGTGGTAAGATTTGCAGACATCAAGAAGGTATTAGATACATGTTATTCAAATAAAGTTCAAGAAACAAATGGTAACTTTAAAAGTCTGCTTGCTAAAGCAAGAAGCTTGGGAAAGAAAATAAGGTTGCTTGAGATGTTGGTATACAAGAAGCAGTATGACAGAATTTGGATTACTGAGAGTTGATGGGCTGAAACACTTGTGTGCCTGGAACGCTTGAGACCAAGTCACTGATTAAGAAGGGAGAAGGGACAGAATGAAGGAACAGAATAAAAGAGACAAGGGACAGAATGAATGGACAGAATAAAAGAGAGAAGGGACAGAATGAAGGGGCAGAATGAAAGAGAAGGGACAGAATAAAAGAGCGAATGGACAGAATAAAAGAGAGAAGGGACATAATAAAATAGAGAAGGGACAGAATGAAGGGACAGAATAAAAGAGAGAAGGGACTTAATAAAGAGAGAGACTAAAGAGATGAAATGAAAAGTATGCCGTTTGCAATACATTTTACATAAAATAGTTAATTTGCATTTAATTTTAATGGTTCAAAGAATGTCAGGCAAAATGGTCGCCCTCACGCATGTTCACTTCATCAAATCTGGCCCTCTTTGAAAAAAATTTGGACACCCCTGACCTAAATTGTCGAGAGCATCAGCAGAACAGGAGAGCACACAAAACATTTAACAAATAACAATAATACACATCCTGTACCTATAATGGGCACAAGGTGACTTAAACATTAGAGTAATTCAGAAACCAAGATGAAGTGTCTGTCTTATGATCCCAGTCATGGTGACTACAATGACAATAGGCTTCAGGGTTGATCTTGATGGACTTTAGTCTTTTTTCACCCTAGATATGTAACTATACAACTTTATTGGGCTATTCATTTAAATGGATATATATATATATATATTTTGGAAGGATAAAAAGGGGATGTGGTATGTCTTTATAGTAAACCTGATTTGAAGCCACGTTTTAAAGAAATTGCATGTGATGAGGATGTAGAAGCCTTATGGTTAGAAATATGCATAGGAGGAAGCATTAGGAATATGTTACAAAACCCCAAACATTAATACTGATGAGGAAGAGCAACTTCTCTCTCAAATTAATAAGGCTTTATAACTGGATAATTTGTTAATCATTAGATATTTTAATTTTGCAGACACTGATTGCACTAGAGGAACTAGTAAGACAGTTAAGGGAAATAGGTTTTTGAATGTGATAAACAGCACTTTCATGTCTCTGTTAGTAGATGAACCAATTAAAAAAAATGCTTGTCTGATAAAGGCTCAGAGAGGAGCCGAAACGTTGTCTCCACTTTCTTGTTTCAAATAAAAAGACTGCCTTTTAGAAGAAACAGGTCTGTCGGGATATTTCTTTTCTTCCATTTGATGCCTTCAGGAATATGCCCTCTCTTTCTGGAGCACCCTGCATGAAGTATTACACCTTTTTTTTTTTTTAAACAACTGTCCTTCAGGAGGCTGTCCTAAACACCACTAGGCGGCATAGCACGTCCAGCCGTCCAACGCAACGCTTCTCACTTACCTAGACCTGAAATCCGTGGCCATGTAAGTGGGTTTATCTCATAAGAGCAGACATTGGGTTGTTATAGGAGGACCTGCCAAAAATGGGGTACATTGACGTTTTGGCAGACTTATGCAATGTATGCTCATATACTGTAACTCAGGCATAGGCAACCTTCGGCACTGCAGATATTTTGGACTATACCTCCCATAATGCTTTGCGAGGATTATGGGTGTAAGAGCATTATGGGAGATGTAGTCCACAACATCTGGAGTGCCGAAGGTTGCCTATCCCTGCTGTAACTAAACCCCCATTATTTTTACCTAGATTTTTTTTTTTTTTTTTAAAACCACCTAAAAGCTAATAGTTTCTGTTTAGTAGATGAGTGAGTGTGCTGGATCTTGTGTATTGCATGGATTGGTCCCAGCAGCACCCCATTACTGGAGTGCAACCATGTTTTCATATAATTATATATATATATATATATATATATATATATATATATATATATATATATATATATATACACACACACACACACGTACGTTTGCATACCCTTGGAGAAATGGTAATATATGTACCATTTTTGAAGAAAAAAAATTAGTAAGCAGGCAAAATACATTTCTTTTATTTCTTATGTAATTCATATTCATTCATATTCAACTGTAGATTTTAACAGAATTGCACAATAATAAAACAAAACATGGCAACAAAGAAAAAAAATAAATTACCCTGTTCAAATGTCTGCATACCCTTAGTTCTTAAGGTTGTGTATTGCCTTTTGTAGCATCAATGACAGCGTACAGTCTTTTGTACTAGTGGTATATGAGGCCTCTGATTCTTGAAAGTGGTATACCTGCCAACTCATCTTGGCAAAATGCCTTCAGGTCATGCAAAGTCTTTGGTTGTCTTGCATGAACCGCACATTTGAGATCTCCCCAGAGTGGCTTGATGAAAGGTCAGGAGACTTTGATGGCCACTCCAAAACCTTTACAACTTGGCCTTGTGTGTAGGGTCACTGTCATGCTGGAAAGTCGAAGAGCGTCCCATGACCAGCCGTCATGCAGAAGAATGCAAATTGTCTGCCAGTTTATTCTGATAACATGCTGCATTCATCTCACCATTAATTCTCACAAGATGCCTTTAGAGCTCACACCCCCAAAACATCAGTAAGCCGCCACCATGCTTTACAGTGGGGATGGTATTCTTTTCACTATAGGCCTTGTTGACCCCTCTACAAACATTGCGCTTATGCTTGGTCTCGTCACTTCAAATTACAGTGTGTGAGAAGCTGTGAGGCATGTCAAGGTGTTGTTGGGCATATTGTAAACTGGCTTTTTTTGTGGCATTGGCGCAGTAAAGGATTCTTTCTGGTCTTTCCTCCCTCAAGTGTTGTTACTTCTGTGTCTGTCTCCCTCCAAGTCAACAGTGCTACCATCAGCTCCACCACGCAGGCTCACTGCCTAGGTGTTCTCTTTGACTCTGACCTCTCCTTCAAGCCTCATGTTCAGTCTATTGCCAAATCCTGTCATTTCCATCTCAAAAACATTGCGCGCATCAGCCCCTACTTAATGCCAGATGCGACTAAGGTGTTGGTCCTTTCCACTGTCCTTTCTCGCCTTGACTACTGTAATCTGCTTCTCAGTGGTCTTACGTGCTCCCAACTTGCGCTGTTACAGTCCATAATGAATGCAGCAGTGAGGCTAATCTTCCTGTCTGCCCGCACCTCCCATGCCTAACCCTCCTGTCAGTCCCTACATTGGTTTCCTATAAAGTATAGAGCTCAATTTAAATTTCGGGTTCTTGCATTCAAATCGCTACATAATGCTGCTCCCACCTATCTATCCTCCCTTATACACAAGTATGTCCCGTCTAGGCCCTTACGATGTGTTGAAGACTTACGTCTATCTTCTGTGCGTACTCCCACCTCCGATGCTCGCCTTCAAGATTCCTCGAGGGCTGCAACTCGCTTCCCTCCTCCGTTAGATGCTCACCCAGTCTCCACTCCTTCAAAAAATCGTTAAAAACCACTTGTTCATAAAAGCGTATAAATTAAACTGTTAATAGCTCCCAACTGATTCCTCTTCTGCAACTGTCACTAGTCTAATACTATCCTTACCTTTTTGTGTCATTTTACTCCAGCATGTAAGCTCATTGAGCTCATCCACCCTGTCACGACAGTGACCCCTTCACGCAGAGAGTAACCTAGAAAGAGACGTATACCGGACCTTAGGGTGGCCGGGCTTAACGCCAGAGAATAGTCAAAAGAATAGCCAAAGGTCAAGGGGGCACAGAAAATGGAATACACGAGAATAACCAAGCCAAAATTTGGGGAGCCAGAGAGGAGAGTAGTCAGTAAGGAAGCCAAGGGTCAATATACCAGAAAAACAGACAAATATACCAAGAGCACTAGAGGGACCAAATAATGAACCACACTAGGGCGCTGGGGGAAGGACAGGAGTGCCCTTATATAGTGAGGAGTGTTTTTCTTTAAAGCGATGCCCCCAAAAGGTCCGGGAGCGTCATAAGAGGGGTTTTGCCGCGAGCGGCTAGCATCCGACAGGCTGCGCCGCCTCCCAGAAGCAGCCAGGGAGACCACCGCGCAGCGTGGGTCCGGAGGAGAAAGGGCGGGGAGGACTCGGCCTGCGAGAACGACGTCTAGCAAATGAATGAACTAGGCGAGGAGCGTGTACATCAGAGGCCGTACCCTTTCCAATACAATAGATACTGGAGACGACCTCTAGAAACATGAGAGTCCAAAATAGATTTCACTTCGTATTCGTTTTGGCCTTCTACGAGTGATGAAGGAGGTCTCGTGGGTATTCGAGTATAACGATTACAAATCAAAGGTTTAAGGAGAGAAACATGAAAAGAATTGGATATCTTCATATTAGCCGGCAAATCCAGGCGGTAACAGACTGGTTTAATGCGTTTGAGGATTTTAAAAGGACCAATAAAACGTGGAGCGAATTTCATAGAGGGGACTTTTAATCTTATATTGCGTGTACTCAACCACACTCTATCCCCTACCATAAAATTCGGAGCGGTTTTTCATCGATTGTCCGCTTTACATTTCTGAGTTTCAGCCTTTTGAGTCAAGATACGTTTGACCCCTGTCATGCCAAAAGCATGAGTTGGTGTTTGATGTGTGTTTATATATGTTAAGAGTTGTTTTTTTGTAAACCTTGGGATGACATTTATTGTGGTCTTTGATCTTGCACCAGGCCTAGACCATAAAACATCTAGATAGCCATCACCAGAGCTGGACACAAGGAATTTCATAGAGTGGGCAATAGACTGCCAGACCAGCCCCCTCTGATCCCCCCCAGGGGTCTGCCCACTGAGAAACAACTAGTTTAGATATATGAGGGTGTTGGACTATCCAGGGAAGTCAGTTATTCATTTTTCTTTTTGTCAGTAACTTCTAGGAGACCTATACCATCTAAGACTCCCACAAGAATTCTATATGGGGTAAATATATGTAAGGAATTTCTTGTGTTTTCTCCTATTTTATTTTATGTACTGTTTTGCAATTTGTTATCTGTATGTCATTTATTTCTGTATTTTGTACTCAGCACTGTGAATCCTTTTTGTCAGATTAAATGTTTACTTAATCAGCTTGTGTCTCTGTTCTCTATGAGCTTCACTCTCCAGAGGAAAGCTCAGGTAAACACGTTACCAAAAAGGGTTAACTATATATGTTTTATCAGTAAAAGTAGAACTGTGATACTATAATTCTCCTGTGTGTGGGGTAACCTAAGACGCCCGGGTTTAAAAGTCTTGGTGGTGGCAGTAGAGTATGTACTAAGGGTGTTAGTGTAGAAGGGATTGCAGGGGTTAATTGAGTGGTTGCTGGGACTAGCAACAGGTAACCAGGGGTCTGGTGTCATTAACCCTGTCACTTCCACACTCTCCCCACTGTCTCGGCTGGGCCTATAGCCCACGCTCGTGACAAACCCTATCCAAGTTTCTTTCATATTCTTAATAGTGTAGTCAACGCTTGGCACTGCAGTGGATGAAAAGGAACTCGGAAGAGTAATAGGGTCAAAGCTATAATTTATATAAAAGGGACTATGCTGCGTTATTCGTGAACCCCGTTAATTCAGCCCAAGGAAGTAACTCCATCCAATCATCTTGGTGATCGGAGGTGAAGCAGCGAATGTATTGTTCGAGTAATTGATTCATCCTTTCTGTAACCCCGTTAGATTGGGGATGACACGAAGAAGAGAGATTAAGCTTGATACCCAATTGATTACAAAATGCTTTCCAAAACCTGGAAATATAGTTTCAGACAGAGTGGACCTCTGTCTGAAACTATATCCATGGGTATACCGTGTAAACGAACCACCTCCCTTATGAACAACGTGGCCAGTTCGGAGGATGAAGGCAATTTAATTAAAGGGACAAGATGGGTCATCTTGGAAAATCTGTCTATGATAGTCAGGATTACCCGGTGGTTTTTGGAAAGTGGTAGGTCCACTATGAAATCCATGACGATACTAAACCAGGGCTTATCGAGAATAGGCAATGGCATGAGGAGGCCTAAAGGACGACCCTTAGGAGATTTATTAGAGGAACAGATTTTACAGGCTAAAACAAATTCTCGAACATCCTTCTTGTAAGAGGGCCTCCAGAATTGTTTTTCAAGTAATGATTCTGTCTTATGGATACCGGGATGACAGGCAATCTTAGAGTTGTGTACCAAGGACAGGATTTGTCTCCTATAATTTAAAGGTACGTATAAGTATATCCCTGAGGGATAGTTACGGAGTTGTGATCCTGGTATTTGGATAATACCTCCATTAAACTAGAAGAGACTTTAGCATGAACTGTAGCTACTATGTGTGAGGTAGGAATTATGGAGGATAAATGGGTTACGGGTGGAGAAAGATGTTCATGTTGTCAGGATAGGGCATCAGCTTTGGTATTCTTAGATCCGGGTCTATACGTCACAATGTAGTTAAAGCGTGTTAAAAACAAAGACCAACGAATCTGCCTGTCAGACATTCTTTTCACCTCTCCAAAATATGAAAGGTTTTAGTGGTCAGTAAGAATGGTGATCGGTTCAGATGACCCCTCTAATAGATGACACCATTCCTTGAGTGCAGAAATAATAGCTAACAGTTCCCTATCTCCTATATCATATCTTCGTTCCGTTTCAGTCAGTTTTTTAGAGAAATAGCCACAGGGATGTAGGGGTTGATCATTCGAGGATCTCTGAGATAATACAGCCCCTATTCCTGTCTCTGAGGCATCTACTTCTAATAGAAAGGGACACGAAGGATTAGGATGACTTAATACTGGGGCTGAAGAAAAAGCTATCTTTAGTTTCTCAAAGGCTTCCTTAGCTTCGGGACTCCACACCATATGATTCCTATTCTTTTTTGTCATGGCGGTAATAGGAGCGGTAATAGAGGAAAACCCTTTGATAAATTTTCTATAATAATTAGCAAATCCTAGGAAACGTTGGATGGCCTTAAGTCCAACGGGTAGGGGCCAATTTAAGATTGCTTCCAGTTTTCTGGTTCCATTTGAAAGCCCGAACCTGAAATTATATAACCTAAGAAATTAACTTTTTCCACGTCGAACAGACATTTTTCTAGTTTACAATAGAGTCCGTTTTTCAATAATTTAGATAGGACCAACCTAACGTGTCTATGGTGTTCCTTAATATTCTTAGAGTAGATGAGTATGTCATCTAAATAAACAACAACAAACATTTGTAAATAATTCCTTAATATATCGTTTATAAAATCTTGAAACACTGCAGGGCGTTGCATAAGCCGAAGGGCATAACCCTGTATTGATAATGGCCATAGCAAGTATTGAAAGCAGTCTTCCACTCATGTCATGTTCAAACTAAATTATATGCTCCCCGTAAATCTAACTTAGTGAATATGGTTGCTCCCTTCAACCTGTCGAAAAGTTCAGTTATAAGCGGGATGGGATAAGCGTTTCGTATAGTTATTTTGTTTAAACCCCGATAGTCAATACAAGGTCTCAAGTTTATAGCGCAGTCGTATGAACGATGGGGTGGTAACTTTTCTGCCTCCCTTGGTTCAAAGGCCACCTTGAGATCCCAATATTGTTTGGGTATTTGGGTGGTTAAAGGTTCCATGGTAGGAACATTAAGTAGACCTATTGGTTTGACTTGAATGATACACTCCTTAAAACAAAAGTCGCCACATTTTACTATCTCTTTTCTCTCCCAGTCTATTAAAGGATTATGCTTGGTGAGCCAAGGAAACCCAAGTATAACAGGAAAGGTGGGAGAAGTTATTTGCTGTAGAGTTATAGTTTCTTTATGCAATGAACCTACAGTCAAGTCTAGGGGATTAGTTTCCTGAGTGATAAAAGGAATTGACAGTGGTCTACCATCTATGGCCTCAACGGCCAAGGGTGTTGGTCTTTCTTGGAATGGGAGATCGTGATGCTGACCGAATTTAAGATCAACAAAATTCTCGGCTGCCCCAGAATCTATTAACGCAGTGGTTCAATATACCAGAAAAACAGACAAATATACCAAGAGCACTAGAGGGACCAAATAATGAAACACACTAGGATGCTGGGGGAAGGACAGGGGCGCCCTTATATAGTGAGGAGTGTTTTGCTTTAAAGCCACGCCCCCAAAAGGTCCGGGAGCGTGGCCACGTTTGAATTTCCGCAGCAAAATCCCGATGATGTCGGCGCGTATGCGCTGCGTCATAAGAGGGGTTTCGCCGCGAGCGGCTAGCGTCCGACAGGCTGCGCCGCCTCCCGGAAGCAGCCAGGGAGACCGCCGCGCTGCGCGGGTCCGGAGGAGAAAGGTAAGGTATCGTCACACACCCATTGTAAAGCGCTGTGAAATTTGATAGCGCTATATAAATAACAAAATAATAATAATAACTTGACCATACATCTAATTTTTGTTCAAGTACAGTCTTACTGTGCCTTTTGAAAAACACACATCGTCTTTTTCCAGAGCAGCCTGTATTTCTATTGTGGTTACCTGTGGGTTTTTCTTTGTATCCCAAACAATTCTTCTGGCAGTTGTGGAATCTTTCTTGGTCTCCATGACCTTGGCTTGGTATTAAAAGATCCCCAAATTTTTCACTTCTTAATAAGTGATTGAACAGTACTGACTGGCATTTTCAAAGCTTTGGATATCTTTTTATATAATTTTCTGTCTTTATAAAGTTCCATTGCATTGTTACGCAGGTCTTTTGACAGTTTTTTTCTGCTCCACATGGCTCAGTATCTAGCCTGCTCCGTGCATCCACATGAGAGCTAACAAACTCAATGACTATACACCAACACTAATTGCAATTTAAAATGCCACAGGAATGGGAAATTACCTTTAATTGCCATTTTAACCTGTGTGTCTCACCTTGTGTGTCTGTAACAAGGCACATAATGATAACAGACATCACCCAAATGGTCCTGATCAGAAGTTTACATACCCTTGAATGTTTATTCAAGGGTATGTAAACTTCTGATCAGGACCATTTGGGTGATGTCTGTTATCATTATGATTTAAAAAGGAGCCACACAACTATGTGATAATAAATTGCTTCATATGATCACTATCCTTCATTAAAAGAAATGTGTTGCATGATCAGTCATATTTTCAAAATCAATGCCGCAATTTCTGGAAGGGTATGCAAACTTTATATATAAATCAAAAACGAAATTAAAATAAATATATCTATATATTGTCCACCTTTTTATAATACATTTTTGATACCGTTTCCCAACCTTCATCGTTTGGAGTCTCTGTATTACATTTGATCCATCGGAGTGGAAGTTGAAAATTAAGCCACCCATCTACATCGGGGAAGGCACCTTTGATATGCTTCTATCTTGTGAGTGTATATCATTTTGGCACACCATTACCTGCATATTACTGTATTACACTGTATATCTTTTTATGTTCTTTTTATGTTCCTTGCTTTAGATTCGGTTCAGCCGTATCCCAAAATCTTTTTGTTCTTTCTAATTTTATGAAAGACAGGTCATGCTAAACTAACTTAATTGCATTTTATAAAGAGGTTATTAGAAATATAGATGTTAGCTACTTGGATTTTGCTAGGGCATTTGATACATGTGCATAGAAAGAGGGTAACCATGTATGGGCATAAACCTTCACCATTGATAAACCACCCCAACCTATTATTTCCCAAAATGAACCACAACAGACGTGCTTTTGATTAAAATAGGCCACAGCTTTATTAAAATATAAATATTTAAATCTTTAAATTTCAACTTTATAACACAAAACACTATATACATAATTACTCAGTAAATAGATACTTCACTGAGTACCACCTTGCCAACCAAACATAACTTAGGGCAACTGCCCCTCCCCCCTCACTCCACCCAGCACAAGGTCTTTTCTTGAGCCTTCCATTTTGTAATGCTAACCACTAGCTGCTTATTGGCTCAGTGGGCACATCTGTTATCCATAACGCTACATGAGGTAAGGGGAGGGACAGCTCTACCCATCCACTTTCCACGGACTGCTGGTCCAAACCCCGGTTGACAAGGACCATATACCACCACTACACATGCTGGTTTACCCCATAAATCAGCTGGAGCGCCCCAAAACCAAAGCCATGGCCTCCTCCAGTGCATCCTGCAATGCCAAATTAAATAGATGCAGTCCTACCTCCGTCAGGTGGACCCCATCACTCCTAAAATAAATTGCTGAGTTACGTGCAAAGATGCACCTCGAGCCCCCACATTCCCTTCACAAACCGTGAAACCTGCTAATAAAGCTTTATTCTGCTCCGTTCAAGAGCCCTGGGGTCTCTTGCCCCCCTCCAATAGTTCCGAGATAGCAACTCGGACCACACTAGACACACTTTCGGGAATCTGAGCCATAGCTCAGCCAAATCCTTCTGATTCATCTCCCCTAGATCACACACCAGAATAGCATGTATCAGGATAATAACGGGAACACCGAGTAGGCCAGACAAACAGACCAATTAAGGCAACAGGTGCCCCCCACCACATCCTCCTCCCACCGCAGGCGACTGGCCCAGTTGTAGCCCCCAGGATGAACTTCAGCACGCTGTTGCGCCCAATGTATATAAGAATGGCCGATGACCCATACTCTCTTTCTGGCACCTACAACGACAAAAGGGGAAATGGAATCAGTCCAGTTGGTCAAACATACAATCGGAACCTCCCAGATTCCCATCTCCCAATCCTCTAGATAACCTCCTCAGCCAACCCCAAGCGAGATGCCTCAATAGCAGCCCCTATCCGAAAGGAGTTCCCCCCAAACTCTGCACTACGCAGCCCCAAACCGTGGTGGCAGCAGCAATTAAATACCTTTTCCATAGGAATAATCCGGAAGGAATTGCAGCCTACCCAGGAGCGACTGCAGTTGTCGCAACTGAATCTTCTTGAGGGACCCGGCGGCAGAGACCAAGCTGGGCAGGCCCGACACCTTATCCTCCGGCAAACGACATTCCCCAGCAACCGAATCAATCTCAATCCCCAAGAAGCTCAGAGAAGTGGAAGGACCCACCGTCTTGTCTCGGGCAAGCGGGACCCCAAAGAACTGGGAGACCAATTCCAGGGTTCGAAGAAGGTGTGAACACACATTCGAACCAGCCGGACCAACACATGGAAAGTCATCCAAATAATGCAATAGCGAGTTGCACACTGCCTCTTCCTGCACCACCTATTCCAGGAATGTATATAAACATTCAAAATAGAAGCAGGAAATCGAACAACCCATGGGTAGACACAAGTCCACGTAATAACTGTCCTTGAAGAAACAACCCGATAGGTGACGGCAGTCCCTGTGTCCACCACCCGGACCATCTGAACTGGCGTGTCGAAGGATGCGTACGCCACCAACGGGGAGACAGGTTAGGGAATGGCAGGGCCGCGAACAGGCCAGCCATCCGTCCAAGAGACAGCTCCTTATTGAGCTTGTCAGCCACCACCTCGGGGTGATCCCGAACCGACTTGAGGTTCAGACAAACCCCAGGAGAATCCCAAACCTAATGGGGAATCTAAAACCCATCACAGAAACGACAAAGGAGCATCTCTGCTGCCTTGCGTTTCCTATAACAGCTTTGACACGGTCGCATTGTGCAGATGTCCACTGGCGTCCTCTCCTTTTAAGACTACTGTACCCCCTTGCTCACCGGCTTTTCCCAGCTTGAAACAGCGGGATGCTGAGTGAGAACCCCCACATCCGGAGCAATCATGTTTAAACTTACAACCGGTCCCCCACTTACACTGACTTTAGTTGAATTTCCAGCAGCAACCAGTGCGCCTGGGCAAGGCCGACGCAGAGGGGTGCCCTGCCGCACCGTACCCTCTAAAAAGGGTGACATACCGCCCTATTGTGAGGCCCGGCGAGTCAAACGCCAGTCACAAACCAATATCCATTTGACTGCAACCAACGGACGGGCGAACTGCCAAACGCTGGCGAAACTGCTTATCATAGCGCCACCAGCTCAACCCACTATACACCAGACATGCAGTCCAGACTGTATGATGATAACAAAACAGGGCCGAGCATTTTTCCAAGGTCTTCTCCCATATAATACTGGCCAGGATTGAAAAGGCCCTGATCCAAATGTCCTAAATGTTCCTAAATGTTTTGGGGATCTTCCGATTCCGGAACTTGTCCTTGTGGGAGTCCTAAGCCTACTTATCAGGAGAGGCAAGTCGTCCAAGAGTAGCAGGGAGAAAATCTCAGTAAACTCCCCCTTCCAAATTTTTTCACGCACTTCCTGGCACAAGTGCAGCCCCAGGGGGCCCGACCAGCACATTTAGGCTGCACCATGTGCGGCCGGAGCAACCTCCACGCTCAGCAGAGCCACTGCGGGAGTGAGAGATTCAGGGACCACTGAGGTAGAGGCCAACGGCATCCCACCCAGAACGAGTAACCCAAGCCCCCCCAAAGAAGTAACCGAAAAAGGGTCCCATCCCGCCCTTACCTGCGCGTCCAAAGAAGGGGCTGCTGAACCATGTTCCCAGGTATCCAGAAGCCCCTTCAGACACCCCATCGGGGAACCCCAAGCCCCAAAACTGATCGGCTACCCCCACTTCTTGCCCTACCATCTACCAATGCAGAACCAGACTCACCAGATGGCGCGGGAGTCAATTGGAGTAGCGGAGCCGTAACCACCGTAGGCTGGGCCAGAGCTGCAACTTTTAATGGTAGCAATACCTGCGTAGTACTTAACGATGCCTGGAACATGGCCCGGTCCAGAGGCACTTGGGAAGAGAGAATAGATGAAATCATATCCCTCCAACCCGACCCAGAATGGCTGGCCCAGGGCACACCCAGGGCAGTGGGCTAGCAGAGCTACTAAGGAAAAGGGTAGAAGACAGCTGTCTCACACTAGTCCCAGCCACCACCCCAACTTTAGGAGGGGAGATCTCTGCCCCCCGGGAGACACCCTTAATCCTACTCACCCGTCTGGAGGCCCATCCACCACTCCACCCACATGGCAGGTCCACCGATGAAGAGAAGGTCACCAGAAAACCCTCAGCGACCGCTGAAGGAGATTCAGCCGGCGCCATAGCACCAACAGTCTGTGTAGCCGTGGACTAGCCGGCCCCGGAAGAAAAGGACTGCAGGACAGCCCCGCTGCCCGGGTAGTGACCGGAGCCCACAAGGGAGGTGACTTAAGCCTCGCGGCCGCAGACCAACAAAGCCTCGAAGCCAGGCCGTCACTCCTGAGACCAGTAGGACCCATAGCTTCCCCTTGAAGGGTGAAATGCTCTGGAGGCTGAGCTAGCACCGGGAGGGGAGGCGGCAAAAGTCGCGAGGTCCTGAAGACGAGCCAGCTGAGCCTGCAGGTGCAGACCCCCATCTGGTAAGGTTAATGGTTGAGATTTTTAAAAAAAAAAGAAACCTCAGTTATAGAGAATATAATATGGCTCAGATACACCACTCAACTGGAAAATGAAGGGACTCCACTAAAATATCCCTAATATTGCACATGAAAAAAGGACGACATAACACTGCTTTCTGGCACTTACCGTAAAACTGCCGAGTTGCATTTGGAATGCAGGAGAAGAGATCGGTGACACGCACACGGCTCACGGATAGTACATTCATTCGTTTGACGGTCGGACTACAGTAGCTGCATACACCATGCTTCCTGACTTTTACTGAGCACAAAAGTTTTACTAAGTGTGAGTGCCATTCTACAGGGAGTGCAGAATTATTAGGCAAATTAGTATTTTGACCACATCATCCTCTTTATGCATGTTGTCTTACTCCAAGCTGTATAGGCTCGAAAGCCTACTACCAGTTAAGCATATTAGGTGATGTGCATCTCTGTAATGAGAAGGGGTGTGGTCTAATGACATCAACACCCTATATCAGGTGTGCATAATTATTAGGCAACTTCCTTTCCTTTGGCAAAATGGGTCAAAAGAAGGACTTGACAGGCTCAGAAAAGTCAAAAATAGTGAGATATCTTGCAGAGGGATGCAGCACTCTTAAAATTGCAAAGCTTCTGAAGCGTGATCATCGAACAATCAAGCGTTTCATTCAAAATAGTCAACAGGGTCGCAAGAAGCGTGTGGAAAAACCAAGGCGCAAAATAACTGCCCATGAACTGAGAAAAGTCAAGCGTGCAGCTGCCACAATGCCACTTGCCACCAGTTTGGCCATATTTCAGAGCTGCAACATCACTGGAGTGCCCAAAAGCACAAGGTGTGCAATACTCAGAGACATGGCCAAGGTAAGAAAGGCTGAAAGACGACCACCACTGAACAAGACACACAAGCTGAAACGTCAAGACTGGGCCAAGAAATATCTCAAGACTGATTTTTCTAAGGTTTTATGGACTGATGAAATGAGAGTGAGTCTTGATGGGCCAGATGGATGGGCCCGTGGCTGGATTGGTAAAGGGCAGAGAGCTCCAGTCCGACTCAGACGCCAGCAAGGTGGAGGTGGAGTACTGGTTTGGGCTGGTATCATCAAAGATGAGCTTGTGGGGCCTTTTCGGGTTGAGGATGGAGTCAAGCTCAACTCCCAGTCCTACTGCCAGTTCCTGGAAGACACCTTCTTCAAGCAGTGGTACAGGAAGAAGTCTGCATCCTTCAAGAAAAACATGATTTTCATGCAGGACAATGCTCCATCACACGCGTCCAAGTACTCCACAGCGTGGCTGGCAAGAAAGGGTATAAAAGAAGAAAATCTAATGACATGGCCTCCTTGTTCACCTGATCTGAACCCCATTGAGAACCTGTGGTCCATCATCAAATGTGAGATTTACAAGGAGGGAAAACAGTACACCTCTCTGAACAGTGTCTGGGAGGCTGTGGTTGCTGCTGCACGCAATGTTGATGGTGAACAGATCAAAACACTGACAGAATCCATGGATGGCAGGCTTTTGAGTGTCCTTGCAAAGAAAGGTGGCTATATTGGTCACTGATTTGTTTTTGTTTTGTTTTTGAATGTCAGAAATGTATATTTGTGAATGTTGAGATGTTATATTGGTTTCACTGGTAATAATAAATAATTGAAATGGGTATATATTTGTTTTTTGTTAAGTTGCCTAATAATTATGCACAGTAATAGTCACCTGCACACACAGATATCCCCCTAACATAGATAAAACTAAAAACAAACTAAAAACTACTTCCAAAAATATTCAGCTTTGATATTAATGAGTTTTTTGGGTTCATTGAGAACATGGTTGTTGTTCAATAATAAAATTAATCCTCAAAAATACAACTTGCCTAATAATTCTGCACTCCCTGTAATATTCTAAATATTTTTAAGTTTATTTCACAATAAATATCTAACATTTTTTAAACAACAGCACTTTGGTTTTTATAACTTTATTTCCTACAAAATGGAGTAAAGTTTCATCATACTAAGGGTCTTTCACTATGACCTGTTAGTAATATTCTTCTTTCTTTTTAATATTTTACATAAGGTACAAATATTTTAATTATTAATATCTATAAGGACCTTTCGAATTATTGTACTATATCAATTAACTAATTCAGTATTCATATCCCAGTTTTTTAATAACTGGAGTAAACTGAATCAGTTTACATATTAAAGACTGTCACCTGTATTGATATACAGTATCTATTTATAAACTGTTACTTACTGGACTTTATAATTTCTCTTTAGTGAAAGCAACAAATTGGACATTATTGCTTCATTTTAACTAATGCCTTGCTGAATATTTGATTGCAATTTTTAATGTAAAAACATTGCACAATATTTTTCAGTTTATAAGAATACATATTTAAAGGTATATATTGTTAACCACTCCTGGATATTTTATTAGATTTTATCTAATAATCTTCCTCCTCTCCTTTCCCCATCTGGTAAGGCCTCAGCCCTGATGGCAGAGAGGACAGGTTTGATATCCATACTGATGCAAACAGCACTTGGAAAGGTATAACGAGAGCAACAACCAGCAATTACAAAGCTGTTCCCAACTGATAAGATGGCTGCTATCCTGCAAGATGGCAACCTATTTATAATAGCCCACCCATCTACCCCATACTAATCCACCCACATCCCAAGACTGCTTTACCACATTCCTCTGTATACACTACCCTCACACTCACATGTCCCTGTTTTGCCTAGGCCTTGCCTGGCTCCTCAGGGTCTGTTCCACTCAAATGGTTACTATTACTTCTGAATTCAGTTGGTTAATGACAAAAAATCTCTAATGACGAAAAAAGCAGAGAGTAGTTGTAAATGGAACATTTTCAAATTGGACAAAAGTGGTATGTAGAGGGCGTCAGGGTTCTGTCAACTTCTCTTTAATCTGTTTATAAATTATCTTAAAGAGGGCATTAACAGTAATTTGTCAGTGTTTGCCGATGACACAAAACTAGGTAAGATAATACAGTCTGAATATGATACAACTTCTCTACACAGGACTTTGGATAAATTAGGGGCAGGACAGGCAAGTGACAGATGAGAATCAATACAGATCACTCCTTCAATTTGGAATGAGGAACCCATAAGCCACTTATACATTAAAAAGGGTCAAGCTAGTGATAGCTTTAAACAAAAAGGGAACACTTCTAGATAATAAACTATTCTAGCTATAGCAAAAGCTAGTAAGATGCTTTTGTGTATAAAAAGGGTTATTGATGCACATGATCATACTATATTATTTCCTCTTTATATAAGACCCCACTCAATATGTGGTGCAATTTATGGTACTAGTTTTAAAGAAGGCTATTACTCAACTAGAAAAAGTGCAAAGGTGAGCTACAAATTAATAAAAGGGATGGAAAATATTAGTCATGAAGAAAGGCTAGAAAAACTGCATATGTTTTCAACTTGGTCTCTACTCTACATCTTTTGCTTTGGGGAAGAAGGTTAATCAGGGTCGTCCCTTTTCACTCATATTATTTGATATAGAAAAAATTGAGAAGAATTAAGAATCTGTAATGGCTTTCCAGGAAATCTAGATTCGACCAATATGCCTTACAGCCATAGCCTATGCTTTACTGTTCTTTATTAACAGCCCGATTGACATCTTACCACCAATTCTAGAAGTGTTAAAGGGACAATCTCAGCAACAGAATTACTATAGCTTAATGTTGTCTCCCATGTAGAAACACTGCCATTTTTGAAAAAAAGAAGTGTTTACATTGCTACCTAATGCTATTCTATTGGCTGTCTCTCAGACGGCAACTAGACGGGCTTCCTGTTTGTCGTCCTGCAATCTTTGCAGGACTGAAGTTCTGTGTCTCCATGCTCAGCATGGAGATGCTGTACGTTCCCATACTGATGCACAGTTAATACATTCGTCATACTTACCTGTTTCAGAGCTCCTTCTCGCCGTTTGGACAGCAGTACAGTCGTTGTACGCTACTTGTGCGCATCTATTTGTGAACAGTCGTGCCAACATCAGAACGATTCGTTTTTGTTACCCTTATTTGGGTAACCTATCCTTAAACCATATTTAAGGATACCAAATCAGGGAGCTATCTACTAAACATATACACATGTATATGCATATACACATAACCACAGATATACACATACACACACCATCACATATATACACACAAATGTATTCACAGACACACAAATCACAAACCTATACACACAATCACAGACATAAACACAATCACAAACATACACAAACACAGTCACAGACCTATACACGCACACATACAATCACAGGCCTATAAACACACAATCACAGATGTAAACACAAAATCACTGACACACAAACACATAAAAGCAGCAACCTATAGAAATGAGGTCCCTCAACAAGCCTCACAAGGAATAAGATAGACAAAAATGGGTATATAGGTCGCGCTGAAGGGACAGAGAGGTGATATGAATTCGAATGAATAAATATAATAAAAAGTCCCAAGTTGTAGATAAACCTGTATTTTTCTTAGTGTAATCCTACACTATTGGAGTTCTTCTTATCTCTTTTATGTACCCACATTCGACAAGCGAATCAAGACACCTCCAACATAAGAAGCTTCAGACATTCATTTGGACTTTATATCTACCCAAGAAAAATACAGGTTTATCTACAACTTGGGACTTTTTATTATATTTATTCATTCGATTCATATCACCTCTCTGTCCCTTCAGCGCGACCTATATACCCATTTTTGTCTAACATAAAATCATAGACCTATACACGCAATAAAATACATACACACAATCACAGGTATACACACACAATCACAGACGTAATCAGACATTTGTACACACAGACAGACACATAATCACAGACATACACAAACACCATCACAGACTCACACACACATACAATCACAGACACACACAAACACCATCACAGACTCACACACACATATAATCAAAGACACAAAATCACATACACACAATAACTGACATACACACACACACACACAAAAAATCACATTCATACACACACACACACATTTAGTAATTAAGACATCTACCCAGCCTCCCTACCTTGCTCTGGGAGGGCTGGAGTGGATCCCCTCCCTGGTGGCCAGTGGTTGCTGTGCTGTAATGAGATCAATGTGCTCTTCCTGCACAGGTCCCTCACGCGCCCAGTAGTGTGCCGATGCCAGACGTCATAGCCCAGCTGCTGGCTCACTGCATGGAGTAGAAGAGAGCTGTGCAGGAAGAGCACAGTAAGTAATGGACTTCCTGCCTCCCTCCACGCCCGGCAGTGTTGAGGGCAACTGAACTGCATTACAAGCAGTTCAGGCCCCCTGGGTTAAACATGCTAGCTCTAGAAAGTAGAGAGAAACAGGCCAAAGAGTTTCTTTAATTGTTGGCAACCATACATAAATACATTTGTGACTGGGTAATAATGGACTCTGTAGTTAATATCTTGTTGATGCATTTTTTATTTCACATTTCCATTAGAAAGAAAGAAAGATGGAGAATGACCTCTCTAAATCAGATAATGGAATACTATGTGTGAATGTTGGAATAAGCGGTTATTATAAAGGGGAAAATCATGTGGAATTTCTTATGGAGAGTGTGTTTTTTGGTTATTTATTGTTAATGTTTATTTACCTGCAAACATTCTGTTCTGTCTTTAGTTACTTTATTCCATTTTGCAATTTGTATTCCTGACACTATAGTGTTCCTTTAAGCAAATTAAAGGGACATTCTGGTCACCATAACAACTTAATCTAAATGAAAATGCTATGATGCCAGGAGGCCCCTGGGCGCTCTCTTTCCTTTAAGGGGTTAAACCGCTCTCAAATGGTTTAACCCCAAAGGCTTCCTCCAGCTCCAGATCTCCAGGTCGCTCAGTGGTATTCGGCTTCTGAAACGGAGTGTCAGGAAGTGCAGATTGACGTCAGGCACGGGTGCCGCTGTTTGGCTAGAATGGTCAGCTAACGCTCTAAGCCAATCGCTAGTTCCCGATTCATAAATTTTTTTATGTTTTTATGAATGAGGAGCTACTGATTGGCTTAGAGTGCCAGCTGACCATTGTAGCCAATCAGCGGCACCCCTACCTAGCGGCCCTCTGTGTTTCCTGACACTCTGTAAATAAAAGTGAACACATTAACACTGATATGTTTTTTACCTGGGGAGATGAGAAGGCCCAAAGTTTCCTGCCAGGCCCAGGTACCAAAGCCTTATGATGTGGTCTCCAGAATGAAGTGGAGGTATCACTTTACTTGTCCTTCCTGCTCCAATCTCATTTTCTTCTCCATTTGACACAGCCTTCTTTTTCTTCTGATACTGTCTTCTCTCCTCCTTGGCTCCTTCTGCTCCTTTACCTTTCTGCTATTTTCTGCTTATTTTGCGCCCTTCTGCTCTTTCTCTTTCTGACCCCTCCTTTCCCCTTGCAGATCCTTCGTACTCTTTGCTGACCCCTCCTGCTCTTTGCTGACCCTTTCTGCTCCTTGCAGACCCTTCCTACTCCTTGTTGCCTCTTCCTACTCCTTGCTGACCCCTCCTGCTCTTTGCTGCCCCTTCCTACTCCTTGCTGACCCCTCCTGCCCCCTGCACACCCTTCCTACACCTTGCTGACCCCTCCTGCTCCTTGCTGCCCCTTCCTACTCCTTGCTGACTCCTCCTGCTCCTTGCTGACCCTTCCTGCTCCTTGCTGCCCCTTTCTGCTCCTTACAGACCCTTCCTACTCCTTGCTGCCTCTTCCTACTCCTTGCTGACCCCTCCTGCTCTTTGCTCAGGGGAGGGCTGGCAGCCTTAGGCCTGGAGGGCAAAACCAGTCAAGTGGCCCATTGCACCACCAAATCAGTTCACCATCCATGCCCACCTTTTCCTGGTTTTATAACGGATATTGATGTTATGCTAATCAGTAGCTCTTTGCCATACCCGCTCCTTCACGGCTCCAGGCACTGCTTGTTGTGAGTGTGAGCCACTGTAAATTAGGGGCAGAGGGCACTTGCACTGCGGTAAAGATGGGGCTGGACAGGAGGAGAGTGCAGTGCAATCAGTGCACTCCCCTCCTGTGGGTCACCAGTAGACTGGTGCACCTGCCCAGGATCAGAGCCGGTGCAAGGATTTTTGCCGCCCTAGACAAAATAAAAATTTGCTGCCCCCCCATGTGACATCACAATGCCCCACCCATATGAACTAACGCCAGTGCTGCACACAGTGTGTGTTTACATTAAAAAGCCTGCAGGGACCAGCTATAGACACCAGAACCACTTCATTAAGCTATAGTGTCCCTTTAATGTGAGGTACATTATAGATTAGTGTCACTAATAATATACTAGATTGCTTACTTACAAGCAGATGAGGATGATGATGGGCTGCAGTTTGGCTCCACTGGTCTGGTGTAGAACAGGATCTCTGGAGGCTGTTTGCAATTGTGGTCACAAAATTCAATGTTCTGGGAGAATTGGAAGCAGCTCCATTTTTTGGGGCCCCTTACACAGCTCAAGGTCTGGGCCCCAGGGCCTGATGGTGAGTATGCCCATAAGGCCCACTCATAAATTCCACCCACCCATGAGTTCGCTCACAGGGAGTGGAGTGTGTAGGAGATGTGTTATGTGTTATTGTAGAGGATCTAATATGTGTGCTTATGGTATGTAGTGTATAGGGTTACCAGTTTGTGCAGGTGATGTAGTGTGTTTGTGTGTAGTGGAAGTAGTGTGTATTTGTGTATAAGGGATGTATTATGTGTTTCTGGTTGTGTGTAAGGGATGCATTGTGTGAATCTGTGTTTGTATGCATAAGGGATGCAAAGTGTGTGTCTGTATGTGTGTGCATTGAGTG
>OW240916.1:69153401-69166663 GCA_933207985.1 Pelobates cultripes | reverse complement strand
TAGAATGGGTGTACAGGTGCCGTAGCTTGCGGATGATCAGTAGGGTATGTGGTGGTATCGAGGATTGACCCATGGAGGCGTCGACGGTGGGATGCAGCACTATGTTTAAGTCTTCGCCCAGAACCAGAAAGCCCGCCATGAAGTCAGCAAGAGTTTTGAGAGCAGAGCACAAGAACCTTCCCTGTCTGGTGTTATGGGCATAAACATTGGCAAAAGTGTGGAGTGTCAAGTATCTTTCCCCGCACGAAAACGTAGCAGCTGTCCCGGTCTATTAGAGTGGATTCAGCAACAAATGGGATGGATTTGTGTACGAGTATGGCTGTGCCTTCAGATTTTCCCTGGGGGTTATCTCTAAAAAATCCTTGTGTTTAAAAATGTTTGTACAGTTTTGAGGCTGAGCCTAGTTTGAAGTGATTTCCTGTAGATAGACAATGTGTGCATGTGTGCTCCAGCATTGTCTGAGTGGGTAGGATCTTTTCTCCAGGGCATTCAGTCCACGAACATTCAAGGAGAGGAGGATCAGGGGTGCTGTGACATATGTCGGCCCTGGTGATGGAGCCGGGCTTGACATTGTGTGGGGACAGGCCATGCGAGGCCCCCAGTCCCCAGAGTCCTCTAGAGGAGTGCAGAGGCAGTGATGGAGAGAGGGGGCAGGGAGAAAGAAGAGGAGGGAGAGATGTGGAGGGTGAAAAGAGAAAGTTGGGTTAGAAGGAAGAGAAAAAAAGGGGGGTGGGGTGAGAATTTAGGTCAAGGGGATAAGTGGATTGATGCAGTATGGCACATGTTTTTGGAGTGAGAGCGCTGAGTGATTAAGTGTGGCACAGGAAGTTCACCCCTTTCAATCAACATTAGCATGGCTGTGGCAAGCCAGAGGTGTCTAGACCAGCATCTTAGGTGCTGGGGTAGACAGAGCAGGGAACGTCAAGCCTTCAGCTAATAGATTTAGGGATGTGTGGAGTTGAGGGTGGCAACTGGACCCACTGCTTCTGTAAGCATGTAAGTGGCGTGGAAACTCCTGACTACCCAAAAAAAGAGGGGAGTGGGGGTAGAGAAAGAAAAAAAGAAAACCATAATTGTATATACTTAACACAATGATTACTACACATGGTTATGTAACATTCACTATATTTCCCCAGCCCAGCTGAGCTCAGTGATCATCCCCGAACCTCTGTAACGTCGTTGGGTGTGCATGTAGGTTATGGTCATAGACCAGACTAGTTAAGGGTATGTGGCCACTGGTGGGATCCTGTGGGGCTGCATGTGCAGGATAGTCCCTCCCTTCCCATCCAGGTGGCCCTGGATTCTCCTCGTGTTAGGGTCGGTCCCTCTCCAATCAGCAAACAAAGTAATGTGATAATAAACCTTCTCTTGAGGAAGCAGTCCGCCATGATGTTATACTCATCAGTTCTTGGGCAACAATCAGGTTCCAGGATTTTGGAAGTGAGGTGCCATGAGGAGGTGTTTCATAGCATGGGATTCATAGCATTCGGGTTCCCTTCCCCGCATTCTACTCAGCTGAGTGAGTCGAGGTGTGGGGCATTGTTAATGATGTGTGGAGTCAGGAGAAAACAAAATATGTGGTCCGGTTCGCAACTGTGTTATTGGGGGAACAATCTCTCTCTTATTCTCCTCCCGCAGTATCAGTGTGGTCATGTTTGGCCAGGCTTCCATATGTCAGCAGTGAACAACAGTCCAAGTTGTCTGATGTTGAATCCCAGGTGCAAAGGGATAATATATGCCACTGCAATTTTGAAAATACTTAGTTGGAGATTAGAATAGGTAAGTCAAAATACAAATCAAAAACTATGTTCATGGCAGAGGTGTAGGTAAATCATGGGCACTGAAAAATAAATAAACAAATCAGGAACTAGGTATATGGTAGCAATACAGGTGAATCACAAGCTGAGATAGATCGTGTTGGTTAGGGTTATGTCGGGACCTTGAGATCCAAGAAGGTCATTTGGGTGGTGTGCCCGAGGTGCAAAGGTAGAATAAATGCCACTGTGCTTGTGGAGATACATGTTCGGAGATCAGAGAAGTCCATGCAATATAAAATCATGAACTATGAACAGGGTAGCAGTGTAGGCAAATAAATAAGTTGCAGAGGTATGCCGTGCTAACCAGGATTATGCTGGGAGCTTGCTGTAGCGGATGGCACTGGGCTGTCCTGTAAATGTCCTTGAAATAATTGCATTCGTGTGATCTGCTAGTTTTCTATGTGTTTCAAAGCCTTGTATTCTTTTGATTGTTCGGTAGTTTCATTCCCTTAGTTTATTCGAATGAAACTACCGAACAGCCAGACCTCCCCTGTGTAAAGTGTGTCCTCAATTACCCGTTGCAACATTGTTGCGAACGGGTAATTGACTAGGAAGTAGCCGTCCTTTGTTCTCGGGGGTGGCCGCCATTCGACAAACGAACACGTGGCGGCGGCCATTTTAAAACTCCCGAACAGCGGTGTTTTGCCGTCGAGTGTCTGGAACTAAAATCGGACACTCGAGTAGGCGAACACCGCTGAGACCTCCACAGCCCTGGTCCGTTCGGTTCCAAACTACCGAACGGCCCCTCGTTCGGTAGATAGAAAATACCGAACGAGGGGATTCAGGCGAACCCTCCCTAGCCTCTATAGCTAGAGGTTTTCGTGTATTTTATTCCCTTATGCCAGGACCGACCGCAGGGCCCATTCACATGGAACCGGATTCGGCTATCTCTGCTCGTGCGGTCGGTCATTTTATTCCCTCCATACTTTTCCCGAACCCCTGGTCCGATCTGGGTGATTTTTGGATATGTTGGTCACCCAGATCAGGGCTACCAGGGGATGTATGATTTAAAGGGGTACACCTACGTTTAGGGGTACATCCAGAAACGGGGGGAATTGGTGTGCTGGATAAGGGGATTATGATGCTGGCTGAGGGGAGGGGATGTGTGGGAGGTTACCAGGACAGGATTGGCTACTGTAATAATTACTGTAAATCCCTCCCTTGCATGGGAGCATGCTTTATAAGGAGACTGTGATTAAAGGCTTGTCAGTTCTGCTCCTGAAACTGTGTGTCGTCCAGTTATTGGGATTGCTGTGGGGAGATTGCTGTTATTTTACCTGCTGGAAACTTTGCCTATGGATTTATTATTTACTTGTTCCTGAGCCTCACTTGGATTATAAGCGGAGATAACCTGGGGAATATTGCATCTCCGCTACACTTGCGGTCAGAGAGTGTTGTTTAGCGAGAAGCGCCCGAAGGACGGGTAGCCTCCTGATGTTCCAAACAGTGTCTTTGTGGCAATGCAGGCCTTTGGTATAGTAGCTGGGGTTGAGAATAAAAACCCAATGGATTAGGCCAGCGCATGTTAATTGCAGGTAATTGTAGCTCGTGGCCCAAATCCACAAAATTGTTGAGTGTGCGGACCATGAAAGGGCCAGATGGAGTAAAGATCAGCAGTCCTGTTGGCATCTGCCAGCGGTAGCGAGTCTTCTGTGTTTGAAGGATCCTGGGCAACGGTTTGAACGCGCAGCGATACCCCAGGATGGCCGGTGATAGGTTCGGGAAGAGTTGCAGGGAGCAGGATTGGTAGGTGATAGACGGGCGATCCTTGGCTTGTCTGAGGATTTCCTTCTTTAAATGCAAAATGTTTAATGCAACATATTACATACCTGGGGGGGCTATCAGGAGGGCCCTTTGGGCGGAGAGCGCGGTGCATTAGCATAAATTCAATGGGAACTGATGATTCCATGGCCAAGGATCAGCAGGAATATTTGTTTCAGTTACATTTGAAGTTGGGCTGGGGTTTCCTCACATTCTTGGAGGCCGCGAAGCCTGATGTTGTTGCGGCGTCTGCGGTTATCCAAATCATCTACATGAAGAGCCATCCCTCTCATAAGCTCAGAGTGAGTATCCTGGGTTTCCACCACCATTGTCTGTGATTCCCTGAGTTCATCGCATGTAGCCTCCACAAGGCCTGTATGTTCACCTTAACATACCGCAAGGCAAGGACCACAGGACAGAAGTTCAGCCGTGGTGTCCCTGAGGTCAGTTTTGGTCGACAGGGCTCGGATGAGTTTGAGCCAGTTAGCTTTGTGAGCAGGTTCTGAGGCAGAATCTGAGCTTGGTGACGGTGGTGCCGAGCCCTCCGACACGGCGGAGCCGCCTGAGTCCAGCGGAGGTGTCGTCAGATCCACTGGCTTCACTAAGTACTGCCGTAGGGAGGAGTAGACTGGGCCCTTTCTGGGTTCGGGGTCTTATGCGCTCCAGAAGACAATGGTGCCGCGACTACTAGGGGAAAAACAGTGTTTTTGTCTTGGGTGTGGTAGTCCTTACCTCTGATGAGCCATGTAGACCCTTCCTGCAGCGCGGTCCGACTGCTCCACGCGACCGCGCGGCACTCTGAGGGAGACTCACCTCCCTCGATCATTGCAGACTTCCTCCTGCTGAGCGGTCTGACTGAACTACGAGGTCGCGCAGCAGGATGTGACATCACGCCCACTCTTAAAGTAAAGATCTCATTATTGTGATCTTAATCTGTTTTGGACCGCAGTGGTAACGTGGATCTCTCAGAACATAGGTAAAACAAAGGCTTGTTTTAGCCCCTATTCATTGCCCTACTATGGTTTCTGTTAGATCCTTGTTTAGTCCTCCTAGATATTCCCTTGTGATTTCCTGTGTTTGACCTTGGCTTCATATTTGACTCATGATTTCTGGTATCCTGACCTGGCTTTATCATTACTCTGAGTATTCCTGTCCTTGATTTATTCTTGACCCTGTTTCTTGTTGTATATTTACAACAAGTCTGGCCATTCTAAGGCTCAGTAATACGTCTTTCGGATCCACCTTTTGTGGTTTCTTCACAAAGCAGGTATTTCACCTTGGAAGGTCTGCAAAATATACAAAGACCCAAAAGTGACACAGCTGTTTTTAACTTTTAAGTACATTATACAAAAGAGGTCCATGCAAGAAAACATAATGTCTTATAGGTAGCATATTCTACATGTGATATTCCTAAGCAACAGCTTTGAATAAAGAGTTTTAATATTCCCATGTTCGTATATCTTCATTAAGATGCTTACACATCTGGTCATCTTCAAAATCCCTATTAAAATTGTCAGCCTTCACCTCTTGTAACCCATGTGGAGTGGATGGTGTAGTACTGGCATAGACATTTTGTCAGGTCCCCTGCCCCCGCGCTGCTCGCAGCGACCTTGCTTACCTCATTTCAGCGAGCGGCGTCATCTGGTCCCTGTCTCTAGACTGGAAGTGTGTCTGACGCTGCACGCTCAAGAGCAGCTTCCTTACATGTGTGCTGCACCCGGTCATGTGACCTGGCACACAGTGATGACCTCAGAGACCACAAAGAAGGGAAGAAACTCCTCCCACGTGTTGTGGTTAACACTAATTGGAGATTAGCCAATCAGACACACCCTGTGTGTATATAAGCTAAAGTCTCCCTTGCCTCAGTGCCCTGTTGTGGTCTTTGGTTTACCATTGAACATTGCACTTGTTATTTGGATTTCCTGGTTACTGATATTTGGCTTTCTCTCGTTATTCCGTCTCTCTTTTTCCCTTGAACTCGGCTCATCTCTTTTTGCATAACCCGACCATTCTAAGGATCGGTATTGCAATTCTCTCTATTCTGTCATGTCTGCGTGTCCCTAGTGAACATTACACATTTGATTACACAAAACATTCTTCAAGCCATCCCTGAAAGCAATAAAATGTATACACATAACATTTATATGTTTATGTATTCACTCCAATGTATAAACCAAACTTAAAGAGTGCTCATAGCCCAAGCAAAATGTTTCTTAACTTTTTCTGAGTGGGTGTTCTCTTGCAGATTAATTTTTGTGTTTTCACTCAGCAAACAAACTGTTTATATCCCTGTGTTTAAATCAGAGATATTACCTGGCAGACTATAAAAATGTCCTAAAATATTGGGATGAATTTAATTTGGATTCTGTGACCAATATAGATACATTAAGTGAACTTTGTTTCTCCATATATCCCTCTCTGGTTCCATCAATGAATCATTGGTCAATAATAAATAACATCATGGTTACACCCTATTCATTTGTGTTTGGAGTTGTGGAGTGAAAAACATCCATATTCATATCACACCTCCCCAACCACTCATATACCAGGACACATACTCCCGCTCAGATACAATAACCCATCCAATCACATATACCCATCACACCAGGTCACTTACCCCATTCACTGATATCCACAACCACATAAATGCCCCCTTTTCCAGGTTCAATCATCTACACAGTCACATACCCCTTCCAATATCTCACCAAGTTACAATCAAGCTGCCAGTCACTGTCACATATCCTCTCACAACCATATTTATTCAACATTCTAGTCATATAGACCTAGCCAGATGCTTACCAACCTCACAGTAAAGTACTCAAACCTTCCCCACCTCAACACATGCCACAAGCCAAGTTCCTTAGCACCAGCCACATCCAGTCAATTTTACTCATTCAACTATCCCCATTTACATACTAATAGCATCCCTGTCAATTCCTGTGTCACCTACTTTCCCCTAATACCCTCACACAAAATGCTAATTACATTTACTTTCAAAGCTAGTCACCAAATCACATATGCACATCCACCTACCCACCAAACATATTACACATAGCCAGAAATACAAAAATTACATATGCAGTCACATACACACATTTGTAAGAAACCAGGTCATTTAGGCTGGCTAAGCATTATAGGAAATGTGACCTGCAGACATCTGTAGTTCTACAATTTGCCACTACTTGACAGCAACGTTCACAAGGTGCTTGTGAACTACATGTTGTTTGATATAGTCACGTTATACTGAGCCACCCCTTAGGATAACTGAGCATACCCATCTGCCCCCCCCCCCTCCCAGAGTACCTCCCAACACATTCACATACAGCATCCTTCACACACACATACTGCACCCCTCACACACACTGTACTCCTCACACACACACATTGCACCACTCGCACACATATTGAACCCCTCACACACACTGAACTCCTCACACACATTATACCCCTCACACACAGTGAACCCATACTATATACACTACAACCCTTATATAGTATGGGTTCACTGTGTATGAGAGGTACACACACTACATTCCAGACACACACACTACATCCCTTATACACACACTGCACCTCTTACACACACAGTTCATTTCAGACACACACACACACACTCTTTATACCTTACACACATTATGGATCCCCTACACACATTAGATTCCCTACACACACTTTGGAATCTCTACACAAATACACACTAGATCCCTGATGCACACACTAGATCCCCTGTATGCAAACACACACAATATATTTCCTAAACACACACTCTCTTCAGCCCCTATACACACTGCATCACCTAAACACATATACACTACAGCCCCTATGCACACACTTGCTACATACCCTATAGACACTATACCCCTATACACCCTAAACTCTCTCACTCGCTACAGTCCCTAGCCACACATTTTACATCACAAACACAACACGACTGAAACCAACTTATTTACACAAAACACCACACCACAATCAGCTTACTCTACATAAAAGCAACCCCATAAGCTGCTTCCAAACACATGCACAATATACTTTCCTAGTCTTTTTGTCCTCTGGTACTTATGGAGACGCCAAGTACAAGTTACAAGCAAACACAGCACCTTTTTCTCATGCAAGATGTGACGATACCTTACCTTTTCCCTCCGGACTCGCGCAGCGCGGCGTTCTCTCTGGCTGCTTCCGGGAGGCGGCATAGCCTGTCTGGCGCTGGCCGCTCGCGGCGTGCTGACGTCATCAGGATTTTGCAGCGAAAAATCAAACGTGGCCACGCTCCCGAACCTTTTGGGGGGTGTGGCTTTAAAGTAAATAACACCTCACTATAAAAGGGCACCCCTGTCCTTCCATCAGCGCCCTAGTGTGTTCTTGTTCGTTCCCTCTAGTGCTCTTGAGATTTTTGTCTGGATGGGCGTGCTTGTCGTTGGTGATGACAAAATATCTGTCTCTGGCCCAGCTCCCTTTTCACTGGGAAGCTATAATTAAAAATGCCAGGACCTCGCAAAAATTACAATATAAAAAAAAATGCACAGTGATGTCTAAGAATGCATGTAACCACCTTGATTGTAAATCAAAAAAAAAAAAAATATATATATATATATATATATATATATAATACACAAGGTCCAGCGCACTCACCTATCCACTAAACAGCAACTTCAATGTTGAAAGATTTTATTTGTTTTTTTTAAAAACACCTAATCTAGGCAAAAATAATGGGGGTTTAGTTACATTATATGATCATACATTGCATAAGCCTGCCACAACGTCAATATACCCATTGCATAAGCCTGCCACAACGTATATATATATTTGTGCTCGGAATTTAATATGTAATGGATAATGTCAGAGATAAAAGTTGGTTGTGGTGTGCCGAAACCAACGTCCGAGTGGGCCTGTAAATAAAAGAGGGCCCACCAAGGAGAATTGTATGTACTAAGGGTGTCGGTGGGTGGGGAACACTTGAACTCGAACGTCAGAGGTGAGTAGGGGCTGGGTGTTTAAGTAGGGGACTTACTCCTCCCACAAATTCAGGCCTAATGGCCTTTTTACTTGTGCTCGGAATTTAATATGTAATGGATAATGTCAGAGATAAAAGTTGGTTGTGGTGTGCTGAAACCAACGTCCGAGTGGGCCTGTAAATAAAAGAGGGCAAAGAGAAGTTCGGAAAAAACACACTTTATTGCATTTGATTACATGACTAAATTCCTGAAGGCTTGGCGAAGCTCTCTTTCTGGCCGTGGAATATACGTATTGTATATAGAGGACTTCCAGCGGCCCAGTCTCTTTATGATGTGGACCGGTGTGTTAGTGCTAGAAGCTGATGAAGCGGCCCCTATGCGAAAGGAATGCCCCGAGAATGAAGTTGGGTTGTAACCCAATTTTTCCAGTAAGTTTCTGACATATGTGGTGAATTTTGCTGTAGTGAGTGGGTGCCCTTGCAGTTGTAATAGTGGTGAGTCTGGTAGGTGTGTGCTATAAGCTGACCGTAACGTGTCTAGTGTCTTAACTGGACACCAAGCATTGTCTGTTGGAAAGAGAGGAATAATAGTGGGTTGTAGGGACTGATTTGTTTCGGTAGATGGGATTGTGAGAATGTAATAGTCGTCTTTTTTAGTGAGTTGTGAGGTTTTGAGGCTGTGAGTGGTATCCCCTTGACAAACAACAGTAAATTCCCTAGGCCTTAAGAACCCATAAAAAGCCAAATAGATTGCAGATTTGATCACCAGGTTAGTGTTGGGATCAAAAGGGGATTCGTCGAGGAGGTTGCTCAGCAATCTAAAGATAGGCCCATCTATAGGTAGTCTGGCGGTGATAGGTGGAACTGATACTTTAGAGATCCCCTTTAAGATTTTCTTTATGGGGTAAGATGATAAAAAGGGGGTGTTGTTAGGGAAATTTGTGAGGCTGTGGTGCTGCACCCCCGTGAGGTATAATTTTATGGTGTTGTGGGAAAGTTTTAGATGTAAATGGCAAAAAGAGGCAAAAGCCACCATGGTTTGGGTTGAGAAATCACCTTGTAATCCAAACTCAGCAGTAAATTTGTTGAAAATGGTGAGTGCCCTACTGTAGGTGATAGTAGTGTTTGGTGACAGTGCTTGGTGCGTAAGTGTCCTAGCGTGGTGCATCAGTGTGTTTAATCCAAGATTAGCTCGTGAAAATTCGGTGTTCTGGATGGTTGATGGTGGGCTGACGGGAGTGCCTGGAAAAACACCTGAAATTGAGATCGAGACAGAGCGTCAGCGGCCGTGTTGTGAATACCCGGAATGTGAAGGCAAATTAGGTGGAACTGGACGGTTGCTGCCAACCAGGTCAGCTTGCGAATCAGCCTCATAATGGTAAGAGAGGATGAGCGCCCTTTGTTGATGATATCGCAAGCTGATGAGTTGTCGGAATAACATTTTACTGCCTTGCCGGACCAGAGGTGACCCCAAGTGTGTGCGGCTGCCACAATGGGGTAAATCTCAAATATTCGGGCCTCAGCTCCGCCTCTGCTGCTGCTTAGCTCTGCCCCCTTTGCCCTCACTGATAGAACCGAGTGGAGGTTAATGAAATCCTCAACTCGGGTGCTGCGCGGTCACACTGGGGTAGTTGGGGGCACTTGGGTAGATAGGGAGCAGGGGCACTGTAGCAGTAGAGGGGGAAGCAGGGGCACTGGGGTAGATGGGGAGCAGGGGCACTGTAGCCTTAGATGGGGGAGCGGGGAACTGGGGAATTAGATGGGGGAGCAGGGCACTAGGGCATTAGATGTGGGAGCATGGGCACTGGGACATTATATGGGAGAGCATGGACTTACCAGGCAGCAGATTTGGGCCTCAGCTCCACCCCTGCCTGCTGCTTAGCTCTGCCCCCTTTGCCCTCACTGATAAAACCGAGTGGAGGATAATGAAATCCTCCACTCGGGTGCTGTGTGGTCACACTACACAGCGGAAACTGCATTATATGAGTGCTCTTAGCGCCCTCACAGGTGTCACCCAGGCAGTGTGTGAGCTGTGTCGGCCGCACGGCGCCCCCTGCTGCCATGGCGCCCTGTGTGGCAGCACAGCTCGCACACCCTTAAGGCCCGGCCCTGACTATAGGCACCCAGACCACTTCAGCTCAATTAAGTGGTCTGGGTGCCAGGTCCCACTAGTTTTAACCTGCAGCTGGGAGTCCAGCGTCAAATAAGATCTCCATAGGAAAGCATTGAGTAATGCTTTCGTATGGGCCGGTTTGAAAGCGCACACGAATCTGGCCGCAAATGCACATTGTGCTCCACTCGGGGAAGAGAGGTTTTAACCCCTTCAGCGTCGAGGGAGGGGGGCACTCAAAGAGCCTATAGTGCCAGGAAAATGGGTTTGTTTTCCTGGCACTATAAGATCCCTTTAAGAAACAATAAAGCTATGAACAATGAAACATGATTTGCTACCCTTGTCCAATGCCCTTCACTTCTGTACAGTTTTTCTAATATTAAAGCTGTCCTTCCTCTTGATGCCGCTGGTGTACTGAATAAAGTGGGTATAGATAGAAAGTTGGATACAGGTATATAAGCAACAACAAATACACAAACATCCATGTTACAGTGCTGTCACCCACCCATTGTGTTCCGTATTAAGAGTTATTAAGTATAATTGGGTTTAGAAAAAATCTCATTAGAGATTTTACCTTAAGCTGAAACCAGCAAGGTGAATTGATAGCGTAGGAGTCATCTTAGAGGTTTTGATTGGGCGTGGCAAGTGAGCTTCCACTTAAATGGCATTGGAGTGATACTAAAAAAACTCCAGTTATTTAAATATGCATAGGGATTAGTGATAGTGCGCAAGTAACTCTTCGGTTTTTATATAAGCAACAACAGCTTGCAGAAATGTATTCCCAAATATTTGTCCAGTTGGTGCAATGTTACCATATCTGCAATATTTTCCTGGATACATATCACTTTTACAGTATAGGAACTCTTTAAATAATTAAATCCTGCAGCATACAAATGCTACATACTAACAGGCCAGCACTTTTCATGTGCTATCCATCAGCATGCAGCAGAGATGAATGCTAAGGTAAACATGTTGGCAACCCTATCCAGCACTGGACACTTTGCCACACCTTATCCAAGCAGATGGTAGTAAAAATCAGACAGGTATAGGTACTGGTATGACACAAAAATCAAAACACCATTTACTTCAAAGACAATAAATTAACACTTTAATTTATATTTAGTAAACCGTGAAAATGTATATTGGATGTTGAAGGGGAAATTATGTCTAACTCATAATATACACAGGAAAAAAGAACCAAAGCTCCATATACCCCACAGCAGGTGACTCCCAAAACTGAACATCTGTAGATTTGTGGGGAAATTATAAAGGAATTGCAAGTTTTATTTTAGACACATCTAAATAAGTAAAAAAAAAAGGTTTTGGAATGTTTCTAATTCAAGGTTTTTGGCCTAAAATATCTACTGCCATAGTAAATTCTCCATAATTCCCCGTTTAGTGGGGGGGAAAAAAAACATGAATGCTAATGCAATATACATAATAAAATGTGAAGGTGGTACATGTAATAATGCTATGTAAAGCTCATGTGTTTTTTTATTTTTTTGGGGGGTAGAGGGGGTTGTGTCTTACATGCATGCATAAAGGACACTTATAATTATTTAATTTATTAATTGTAGTTTGATATGTAAGATAGTAATCTATTTCCACATGCTAGACCAGTTTTTTTCCCCTATTCTAGATTACTATGTAACTCATGAAATATGGAACCGTGGTTTATCTAAGGGGCAGTTCGGTGTGTGAGTAGTTGAACTGTAGGCTAACTAATCCTGGGAGATCCTGGGAGAAGGACACGTTGATTTTTAGTAAGTGGGTTTGTTAGTGTGACAGTGACAATTAATGTATAATTTACATAACATGGCAGAAACAACATGAGCAAGAAATGCATGCGTTATTTGTTCCTGTATTCAGGGAGGGGGCTTCTGTGACTCACCCGTATGTACTGTGTCCCCTCCCGGGATAGGGTGGCACCGTGCAGCAGTCAGGAGTAGCACTGGAAGCAGAATGAATTGTAGCATGGTGCAGGAACTTCCAAGCTCTTCTGTGTCCCAGGACCTTGAGAGATGTACTGTGTGTGTATATGGAAACTGAGAGCTGTATACCTGTGTGTGTTTGTCAGGTCTGTTTCTGTGACTGGAAGGTATAGTAACTGTCTGGGTGCCTTCAGTCTCCTGTTTATTTTCAGAGGTATGAGTCTGTTCCTGGATACTGCTGGTATGTCTGGCAGCTGTCTGTTGTTCAAGTCTGTCTGTCTATCTTTCTATGTGAATTGTGTGCAGAAAAATGTATCTGTGTGTCCCTCCCCTGTTTGTCTCTCACTTCTCTTTTTATGCCTCCCAGTCTCTCCCTCTCTGTGCCTCTCAGACTCCCTCTGCCCTGTGTCTAGTCTCTGTATCTCCCCCCTATCTGTGCCCCTATGTCTGTCCTGTGTCTAAGTGCTGTCTGTGTCTGTCTAAGAATTGTGTGTACAAATCTCTCTGCCCCCTCCTCTTCACTTCTTCTCTCCACTTTCCTGACCCCCTCCTTTTCCTCTCACCTTTTTTTCTTTATCTGTACCCCCACCCTCTTTGGGTGCATGTCTGTGTTTCCTTAAATATCGTTCTCACCGTTTCCTTTTGTGTGTTACGTTTGCCTCACCTGTCTGTGTATCTGTCTGAATTCTGCC
>OW240916.1:69128121-69153301 GCA_933207985.1 Pelobates cultripes | reverse complement strand
TTCGGGTGGTTGATAGACCACGAGAAAAGCAACCTCATACCTGCCCAAAAGAGGACATTCTTGGGAGCCGAATTCAATACGATCAAAAATGTAGTCTCCCTATCCCAAGACAGATCAAAAGGATGTTTCTCTTCATTTCACTGTTTCTCTGGGACAGTCGGGTAACTGCAAGGAAGTTTATGCAACATCTAGCCTCCATGATTGGCCTGGTAAGATTGGCACAGTGGCATCTGCGGGTACCTCAAAAGACTTTTCTGTCCCAATTCAACATTGGAATCAGCTGCTGAGGATACCCCCAATGGCGAGACTTCATCTCACTTGGTGGCTAAAGAAAAAGAATGTGACATTGGATTTTCCACTGAATATTCTTGATGCAAGTGCACAAGGATAGGGAGCACGTTGCCTGAATCAGGTAGCTCAAGGTACTCCCGAGTGACATCCTAGAGGTAAAAGCTATATTCAAGGCTCTCCAGATATTCAGGAGAAATTTATGTGGATTCGTATTGTATTAGACAACAAGGTGGTAGTGACTTACATAAATCATCAAGGTGGAACCCACAGTCGCATGTTGATAAGAGATTTGCCCAATCTTAATATGGGCACAGCGACATGTTCAAGGTCTCTCCGCAGTCCATGTTCCAGGGAGTCAGAATACAGTGGTGAATTTTCTCAGCCATGTAACCCTGGACAGGTTCAAATGGCATTTATTTCCAGAAGTTTTCCTGGAACTGACAAGACGATGGGGAGTACCTCAGATAGACCTGATGACAACATCCAGGAACAACCAGGTACAGGATTACTTCTCCAGACACTTTGACCCATGAACTCTGGGTCAGAATGCCTTGACTGAGGAATGGAGGTTCAACCTAACCTACATTTTTTCCTCCCATACTTCTAATTCGGAGAAGAGAGTGGAGGCCATTGCAATTCTCCCCCTTTTGGCCATGAAGACCTATGGCGATTCGGATGAGTCTGGAACACCCAAGAAATCTCCCAGTCTGACCAGATCTTCTGGTTCAAGGTCCTCTGTTTCACCCAAACCTTTAGACTCTGGGTTTGATCGCATGGAGATTGAGCGGGAGTCACTAATAGGTAAGGGCATAACATGTTATGCTGTCAAAACTTAACTGCAATCTTGAAATGTTTCCACTTCTTCATCATATCTATAATATGGCAGGTGTTTGTTACTTGGTCCTTGGAGCATGAGTTGGATATCTCTCCTCCTCCGATGGCTACGATACTTGGCTTTCTCCAGTAAGGACTGAGTAAAGGCCTAAGCTACAATACCCTAAAGGTATTACATTGACTGATATTCGTTGGGCTCTTGACCCTTTGGTTATCAGATTCATGAGGGCTGTCATTAAAATGCAACCTCCTCTGAAAGCTTTTATGCCAACATCGCATTTCCCATTGGTGGTGCATGCTGTGACGAGACCAATCTCGCCACATTGCATTGGAGAAGCCTGGTTGCTCGCCTGCTGCCTTTGGACTATGGCCCCATATTAAAAGACTTTGTTTCGCCTGCAGAAAAGACTTATTCGTGCTTTTCTGCCTGGTGTTCGGTAGATTCAATCTACCGAACAACCGCACTAATGACTGGACCTCCTGGGAGCTGGAGTGTGCCGGCAATTAGCCTCCCTGAAGCTGCGGTTAACCGCAGCTTAATTGACGAATGCTGGGTGGCCGCCATTCGTATCACGAACACGAGGTCGCGGCCATTTTAAACATGTGAATGCACAGCAGTGTTCAACGCTTAATTCATGGAACTGAAATCGGACACAGTTTTGCACGAACACCGTTGAAGCCGCTGACCTCCCTTCTTGGTCGGTGAAAGTGCACGAACGGCCCGGCGTTCAGTAGTTTTACTGGAATATGTTATACCCCAGATAGGAATCCCATGGAGCCCATTCGCATGAAACTGACTGTGTAAAGACTTTAGCTCCATGGCGATTAAACTGTATTTGTGTGGTCTGAGCGCCATTCGCTTAATAATGTGCACTCAGACGGGATCGTTCCCACAGACAACAGGACAGCTACAGGCGACACCATTCCGTGGATTTTTTACAATTTGAGGGCAACGCATGTCTGAGTACAGCGACCCTGACAGCACCGAGATGGAACCAGCAGTGGAGTATGATGAGGGTGCCCTGGATGACAGAGATGCGCTGTGCAAAGGCGTCTGGTACCAGGCACTGGGTATTGTGGAGAACCAGCGGGGCGAGAGACTCCCCAAGGAAGACCAGCGACTGCAGAAGTGAGTAGCCCTGCGGATGCCCTTTCTGGGAGAGCAGCCCCTGGATGAATGGGTGAAGGAATTGGAGCTCCGAGTATGGCAGGAGATTTGGCTGGAAGATGCCTACCAGGCGCTCTGGTGGTATGGGGCACAGTACCTGCCCTGGACAGCCGAGCATGACAAGCCAGAGGGAGAGGAGTTTGATGGTCCTGGCTTGTTATGGGAGTCTTTTGCAGAGCCTGAGTTTGGGAGCCCGACACAAGCCAGGTTCAGTGATCTCTTGGAGTGGAGGGAGAGCAGGTATGACTGGGACGACACTCACGAAATTGAGCAAGACCTGGTCCACCTGGTGACCCGAGAGATGGAGCTGGAGCAGGGCTACCAAGATCTGTTCCACTCCGGTGAGAAGGCTCAGCAGGGAAGCGGAGACCCAGATCCAGACCCATTCAGATGGGTAGATATTGCGGACGATTACTGGGAAGAACCCCAGGTGGCGGGTGGAGATGGGACCGAGGTCTCTCCACCGGTATTACAGGGAATTGGGAGCTGCTTGACCGTCAACAAGGAGCCTTGTCTCGTCTTTGGGGGGGATTTACTGAATGCTGATAGAGACTGATTGCTAGGAGTGTAAGCCGCTTGGATGCTTTTCCTATTCGTCTGCTAGCAGCGATTCGTATGGTTCCTGTTCGTGTGTTTGGAGTGCTATATTGGATGCTGTTCGGGAGTTTGGAGCATTCACTTATTGGCGTTCGTGTGTTTGGTGTTTTACAATAGCTGTGCCTGCATCTCTGGAAAGGGGGACGATCGCCAAAACGGTTTTTACCCCTTGTGTGCAAAACGGTCCGTTACACAAGCCTTAACCAATCCTCCATTTGAGCTAACCCATATAAGTAAAGGCTGTCATGAATAATAGCCAGGAAGAAAATTACGGTAAGTATGAATACATTATCCATAAAATATATATATATATATATATATATATATATATATATATATATATATTACCGTATATACTCGAGTATAAGCCGAGTTTTTCGGCACATTCTTTGTGCTGAAAAAGCCACACTCGGCATATACTAGATGTAACGGATCACCTGGCACCCCGACTGGGTACCACCGTTGAAGGATGCTCCTAGCTCTTCCTGAGGACTCCAAACACTGCAGCAGACACCACAACCACCGAACTGGAGAAGCATACGAATGCTCTCAAGCATATGAATGTTGTAAAAAGCTGAACAGGAAAAGCATACAATCAGCTTACACTCCTGGCAATCAGCATACAATCCAATTCCCCCAACAACGAGACGACACTTCGTTTTGAGGTCAAGCAGAACTGACTGTACTGGCACATACAGCCTCTTTTATTCACAATCCACAAACATAGTACAGCCCACAGGGTTTTGAAATACAACCAATCAATCCGTACAATACACATAGACACTCCCACACAAAATCCTCCCCTTTGATATGATTACTGAACACAATGATTAATATAATTATCACAGGCAGAGAAATCCAGTATTATAAAACATATCACAGGGACCCCAAAACATGTAAAAGCCCCATATATCATCGGAAACCGGGGGATCTGGGTGAACCACATATCCAAAATTCACCCAGATCCGTTCAGTACTTTGGAAAATACAGTTTAATGCAGATTCTGCAGAACATATACAAGCTATATGAAAAATAATTACTGTATAATGTGTCCCCTGTTGTATAGTTTAAAACTACTGCACGATGTCTTTGTGCACCAAATACCGGCGAGATGGCACCGTGTAGAAAAGTCAAAACAGTGTCTGTGAGTTAAAATGGCCGCCATCCATTGTTCTCACCATGTGCTTCATCCATTGTTCTCACCATGTGCCTCTGATACATGCAATGGTGGCCACCCAATAACTCCACAGTATGTCCCCAGATGGTTCTTAAAGGGCCAGCAGCAGCACAACACAAATCCATTATGCCCAAATCATGTCTTTAATTCATGGCAATACATCCCAGGGGCCATAGTCACATGGCAGGAGGCTGGCAATCAGTCTTCTCCAATGCCCAGTGGCGAGGTCGGTTTCGCCACACTCGAGTCAAGGTCTGTATTATGGCAACTTACATTGCCATAATACAGACGAGTACTGCCGGACTTGTAATGATGTTGGGAGCTGGCCGTGAGCTCTTACTTACCTTTACAGCAGCTTCGGTCAGCTCCCTGTCAGCTCCGTGCAGCTCCCCTGTTCATCTCACAGTGTAAGTCTCGCGACACCCACGGCCGTCAGAGCATTGCCAAGGGTTACCGTGGCAACGCTCCGCGCAGCACGCAGACCGCGAGATTTACACTGTGAGCTGAACTGGGGAGCTGCACGGAGCTGACAGTTAGCTGACCGGAGCTGCTACAAAGGTAAGTAAGAGCTCACGGACAGCCCCCCCTAAAACATTTACATTTAACATTTACATAGCCCCCCTCCCTGGCCAGGCAACAAGCAGGGAGGAGGGACAAAAAAAATTAAATAAATATTAAAATAATTTAAATAATAATATTAAAAAATATTAAAATAATTAAAATAATTATATTAAAATAATATTAAAAAAATTAAAATAATAAAAATGCCCTCCCCCCACCCAGTTTACACACACTCTGCATTCACACAATCACACACTGCATTATATACACACACACTCTGCATTATATACACACAGAGTGTGTGTGTGTGTGTGTGTATATATAATGCAGAGTGTGTGTTTGTATGAGTGTGTTTGTATGAGTCTGTGTGTATATAATGCAGAGTGTGTGTGTGTGTATATAATGCGCCAGGACCAGATGGATTTACATAGATTTTCTATAGATTATTTAAAAAGGAAATATCTCCATATTTAGAAACTACTTTTAATGAATTTATATTAAAGATTAAAATCCCACAGGTAATGCTTAAGGGCAATATTGTCCCAATATTAAAACCAGGTAAGAACCCAGAGAAAGTAGATAGCTATCGGCCGATCTCTCTTTTAAATATAGATATTAAGGTATATGCAGGAATATTGGCAGACAGAGTTAAATGAGTAGTTAGTCATATAATACATAGAGACCAGGTGGGATTTATTCCGGGACGACTCTTCACTAATCATATAAGAAACATGATAGGGATACTGGAACAGGCAAGAGAGGAATGTATTCCCGTGCTGACCCTGTCACTGGATGCAGAAAAAGCATTCGACAGGGTCAGCTGGGCTTTCGTCAGAGAGTCCCTAGTATCATTTGGATTCTTGGATCAGATACTCAGTGCCATAATGGCCCTATACAGCAATCCCCAAGGTAGATCCGTGGGTCACGGAATTAAGTCCAAATGTTTTGAAATTTCAAATGGTACTCGACAGGGCTGTCCTTTATCACCATTATTGTACATATTATCGATCGAACCCCTGGCAGTAGATATAAGAGCTACTCAGGACATAAAAAGACTTGGAGAAAACCAAAACCAAAAAATCAAGCTATATGCTGATGATGTACTGATAACTATTCAGAAACCTAAGGATTCCATTGATCAAGTGGTTGAGATTATTAGAAATTATAGCAACTTTTCCAATTATAAAATAAATAATGAAAAATCTACAACGTTATAGTTAAATACATCTCAAAATAATATTGATAGTATAGAAAATAAATATGGATTTAAACAAGTTAAAAGCTACTTTAATTATCTGGGTATAAAAATTTCCAAAAATCCAAAGAAAGGGATAGAGAATAATATCCTCCCTTTAATTAAAGAAACAAATCTTAACCTAAAGAAATGGAAAACTCTGGAAATCTCCTGGTCAGGGAAAATAAATACATTAAAAGCATATATTGTACCAAAATTCTCGTATATTATGAGAATGATTCATATAAAGATCCCAGACAGCTGGCTAGAATTAATCCAAACAACATTTACTAAATTTATCTGGGCAGGCAAAAAACCCAGAATTAAAAAAAACATTATGTCTAGGGAAAAAGATGAAGAAGGTATGAGTATTCCAATTATCCAAGACATTGCACAAGCTAATTTATTAGTGCATGTCTTGGTGATAAATAAGGAAGACTCTATAAGTGAAAATTGGTATAAAAGAGAACAGACTCTGACTTCGGGAGATAGGGATTACAAAACCCTTATATGGGCAATAGATAAAGAAACAAATCAATGTATTAAAAATTCTAAATCGTTGATAGTTCAACAAATCTTTCCCACCTGGTCTCTTTTTAAAAAGAATTGGTTTAAAAAAGAAGATAATCCCTGGCATAAATCTAAGTACATTATCAGATCTAATGACAGATATAAATTTGGAAACCTGGACTCTGCGAGGTATAAAAATAATATCTAATCTCTTGAAAGGAAATGGAGTAAAATCTTATGAACAACTCCAAACTGAATATAAAATACCTCCTAACGAGTGGTTCAATTATATTACTGTAAAATCCTTTCTAAATACATATCTAAGACGTAACCCTCTTGAACCCTCAGTTAAGCTTCTTTCAGATATATACGCGCAGTCAGACTATACTCACTCAACTAATAAATGTCAAAAAATTATCTATAAGACTCAGATTAAATCAATCCCCCCGGCAATTACTAAATGGAATCATGACCTGGCAAAGGATATAACTATGAAAGAATGGAATAATTCACTTAATACACTATATAAATGTTGCCACTGTTTAAATATACACAAAATTCATTACAAAATATTAAACAGATGGTATAGAACTCCTTATAAAATAGCAAAAATGTATCCTATAGCCCCACCTAATTGTTGGAGATGTAATGAATTAATTGCAGATTTCAAACATATTTGGTGTGATTGCCCGAAAATTAGACCTTTATGGGAGGAACTAAACCAATATTTATCATCTTTATTGGAAATAAAGATTAATCTAACCCAAAGTATGGCTCTATTACATATGGATATGACGGGGATCAATAAAGAGTTTAGACCTATTATTTTTCACATTTTAATGGCTGTGAAAACATCAATAGCCAGGAACTGGAAATCTCCTAAAGTAGACGACTGGTCTAAGATCCATGCTCAAAGCATTATTCAATGTAAAATGGAAAGGGCCATCACTAATTTTGGACCAAGAAAGGAACATCATTATATCTACTGGGATAAATGGATAAAGAAATTAGACCCCGGATAATAAGGTTTTTTTCTTTGTCCTTTCCTAGTGGATTCTCTTTTTTGTTTTTTCTCCTTCTTTTCTCCTTTTTTTTTTTCTCTAGCCGTATGGTTTTGCCTCCGCTTATGTATATGTGTGTATATATATATATATATATATATATATATATATATATATATATTATACAAAGTAGAATATTTGTCTGCACTCACGGTCTTCTTTAAAAATTCAATACTTTTTTGGAATAATTTGTAAAAGCAGATCAACGTTATTGTCCACTTGCGAGACTTTCATCAGAATCGAAGGAGATATATATATATATATATATATATATATATTAATAAAACGCCACAGCCAGAAGGTTCTTTCTTTTTTAGTATTGTGTAGAGTTGAGCGAACCCGGATTGTAAAGTTTGGGTTCGTACCGAACATTACATTTTTTGGACCCCGGACTCGAACATGGACATATCACTGTATGTTCGGGTTGGAGTTCGGTGTTCGGCGATTTAATGGCGCGTTTTGAAAGGCTGCAGGGCAGCCAATCAACAAGCGTTTGACTTGTGTGCCCTTAGAAGCCATCACAGCCATGCCTACTAATGGCATGGCTGTGATTGGCCAGTGCAGCATGTGACCCAGCCTCTATATATAAGCTGGAGTCACGTAGCGCCGCACACGTCACATGAGCTCTTATTAGTGTAGTGAAAGGATGCTTTCAGAGACTGATTAGGAAAATAGAAGCGTCAAAAACTGTGGTTACATCAGAGTTTTAAAAAGTCAATTTTGTTTGATGCTAAATAGTAAATATGAGGTGTGCACTTCAAATCTGAGAGTCAAATAGAATCGTCAAATACTGCTGTCACATTGCAGTTTTAAAACTTAAAATTTTTTGGGTGCTAAAAAGTACATTAGTGGGGTGCACTTCATATCGGAGAGTAAAATAGAAGCGTCAAATACTGCTGTCACATTGCAGTTTTAAAACGTAAAAATTTTTGGGTGCCAAAAAGCACATTAGTGGGGTGCACTTCATATCTGAGAGTCAAATAGATGCCTCTAAAGAGTCCTGCATTGTTATTTGTCGTCACTACTTTCCCGCGCCTGCTGCCTTCCTTGCATGTGGTAGCTGTTTCTCAGGCTCCCTCTCCGGAATCGAACCATGATTTCCCGTTACCTGTGGTCACCATGGTAGGCGCAGAAAGTGGCATCGAAAGTTGATATGGATGACATACGAATGCGTCATCGCCTTGTCGTTGGGGAGCCCATTGAAAAAGTGCTATAGCATGACGAGCTGGGAGATCTCCTCCGAGAACTTGGCTTGATGGGAGTTGAGCCAGTTCTGGGTGGCCCTTTTGATGCGGCATGCCCACTCTGCATGGCAGTCCTTCTCCCCTTTCCGGGTCTCCCTAAATGTTCAACGGTATTGCTTGGGGGTGACCGCATACTGGGCCAGGAGGATTTGGGTAATAAAGGGATAGTCTCTGATCTGCTCTTCTGGTACAGCCTGGTAAATATCCGCTGCCTTCCTGACTAGTTTGCTGGCCAGGATGGTGACCCAGTCGCTGGGGTCCACGTCTTCGAGTAGGCACTGGCGCTCAAAGTCTTGTAAAATGTCATCGATGCCTTCTTCTGCTTCCATGAAGTCTTTGAAGGCATTGTATGGTAGCTTGTGGGCCAGGGTGGTTGTTCTTCCCGGCCCCCTTCTTCTTCCTTCATCTGGGTTCATGAAGGTCGCCCTCTGTCTATTGGCAAGGACATAGGCTTGCACCTCCAAAAAGGTCCTGCTGACAATCTCCTCTCAGGGCGGCTCTCGGTAATATGCCAGGCGCCGTTACACCTCCTTGCGCACTTCCTCCTCATCTCCGGCCCCTGGCTGGGGTTCGTTGCCTCACTGCATGCCTGGTCGTCCTCCATGAGCGCAGCAGTCAATTCGGCCTTGTTACGCCCACCAGGCGTTGTTCCTCTGGCTCCACACAAGTCCTGCAGTGTAGGTCGCTTTAGAGCACTGTAGTCCATGGGTCTGTTGGCAGGGACATGGAATCCCGCCGTTTACCACCAATTGAAGCGGTTATCCCCTTTGATTAGAATAGGTCAGACCCATTTCCACAGTAACCGGATGAGACACAGTTCCAGGATACAACGTTTGACAATCTTAATTTGGGTACACAGCTTTGCCTCATGTTGCCTCCTTCTCCTACTCAGCTTCTTCCTCCTCCTCCTCTACCACTTCCTCATCCGGTCAGCGTAACACCTTCACCACCAACTTCAGCACAGCCAGGGGGAAACGGCAGCAGGCTGTTTTCAAACTCAAATGTATGGGGGAAAAACCCCACACCACGCAGGAGTTGTGGACGGGCATGGAACAACAGTCCGATGAGTGGTTGTTGCCAGTTAGCCTCAAGCCCTGCCTGGTGGTGTGCGATAATGGGCAAAATCTCGTAGCAGCTCTGGGCCTAGCCGGTTTGCCGCACATCCCTTGCCTGGCATATGTGCTGAATTTGGTGGTGCAGAAATTCTTGAAAAACTACCCAGATACATCAGAGCTGCTGCAGAAAGTGCGGGCTATATAAAAAACAGTGTTGGCTACCTCCTCCACCGCTGCTTCCACCTACACCGCCACGGTCACCGCCTCCTCAACTATGGGTCACTTAGTATAAACTATGTACACAATAGCAGAGGCTTGTGAAGGCCTTTTCTCCATGCATTAGGAGTTGAGCATTTCTGCATGCATCAGGACTGCACCGCAGGCCACAAATGTTTCTTTTTTTATATGTCCCAATATTTTGGGGGCTACCCCAATTAAAAAACAAAACAAACAAATAAAAAACAGTGTTGGCTACCTCCTCCTCCTCCACCGCCGCTTCCACCTACATCGCCACGGTCACCGCCTCCTCAACCTATGGATCCCTTAGTATAAACTATGTACACAATTGTAGAGGCTTATGAAGGCCTTTTCTCCATGCATCAGGAGTTGAGCTCAGTTTGAACAATGAAAGAGAATACCTTGCACTCCAATGGATAATTCTGGTGATCCTCCTGACAGCCATGCTTTAGATTTTGATTTATGTTCTTCCAAAGCTAAAATCAAAGATTCCATCTAGTGCTATTTTATGGCTCCGCTGTATTTTTAATTTGTATGTATTTTATGTTATTTTAAGTGATTTCCCTATCCACATTTGTTTGCAGGGCACTTGTCCTACTCCTACCCCCATTTTAACTTCCTTTTGCAGCCCTCTAGCCCTTTCCAGGACTTTTTTAGAGGCATTTTTGTGCCCAAAAGTTCGGGTCCCCATTGACTTCAATGGGGTTCGGGGTCAAGTTCGATCCCGAACCCGGACTTTTTTTGAAAAAGATGTCTGCTCAACTCTAGTATTGTGTATTGCTTGTCTGCATTCATATACAATAAATAAAAGAATGACTGTATAATAGCATTACAGAAACACTGTATTGGCTCTAAATTTAAGAGGGCAGTGTCATTATAGTTCCCTTTAAAATACAATACTACATTACAGTGCAGGGTATACAAACGTTACTTTGCTGAGAATGGTGGGACTTACTGTCCACAAAATCTTGAATGTGGGTATCTTTTAACCCTAAATCCCCCCTATACCTACCCCTATGTCTTTTATACTCTATAGTAGGTGCAATTCAAATTGGTAGGATGACACTATTATGACACTGATAACAGGTCTTATAAACGTAGTTGTCTCATAAAATCAGTGTTGCTCACACAATGCTTGAAATTTTAATTTGTGCTGTTGTGATAGCATATCATCATCTTAAATTTATAATGACTACCTTATCTGCATTACTTTTTTTTCCAGACAGCTGTGAAGAAGTACAGTGCCCATCAGGGAAGACATGCATTATGAAAGATAAACGGCCCCAGTGTGAATGTTCTCCTGACTGCTCTGGACTGGACAACAAAGTGCCGGTGTGTGGCTCTGATGGGCATACATACCAAAATGAGTGTGAACTGCTTACCAGCAAATGCCGTGGACAGCCAGATCTGGAAGTCATGTACTATGGAAAATGCAAGAGTATGTAACATCCCTTTCTTTATTATTATGCATATATACCATTTTGCTTTGTAAATTAGAGGGGCAAAGGTTTAAAAATATCAGGAAGTATTACTTTACTGAGAAGGTAGTGGATGCACAGTGTGCATAGTGAAGGAGTTTAAGCATGTGTAGAATGCGCGTAAGGCTATCCTAGCTATATTATAAGGCCAGGGACTAATGAAAGTATTTAGAAAAGTGGGCAGACAAGATGGGCCGAATGGTTCTTATCTGCCGTCACATTCTATGTTTCTATGTTTATTTAATGAAACTAGCATATGTTCTTTTTTTAATATAAATCTAGTTGTCAACATTTTAAAAAAGTGGCAATTTCAAAAGAACAATTAGAGTAGAGTTTATACTGGTTACGAGTGAGATTACCATGCCCAGTGACTTTTTGACAGCTCTGCCATTCCCCACCAATGAATTATATTACTTTAATTTAGCCACACACACTCCATATGTATAGATTGCTGACCAATCTCCTACCGCCTTTTAATAATAATGAAAGAGACATGGTGTCGGTAGTTCTTCTTGCCTTTCTGTACTACACTGTGTCTTTTAGCGGCAGCCTCTACCTCTCTCTTTGCTAACGTCTCTTGTTGTTCACTTACAGTACTACTTTTTCTCCTTGTATCAGTGTTGATCTTTCAATTGCAGTGTAAGTCAGTTTTCTTTGTCATGATCTCCCTCTGCCAACCTGTCACTAACTCCATCTGTCACTCTGTGCTTGTCTCTGAGTCACTCTTTCCCACACTATCCTTTTATACCTTTTCCATCTCTAAGTCACCCTTAGTCCATTTCCTCACTGTCAGATTTACATTTCAAGCTCCTGTATGACAAGTATTCTGAGAGGGTGATTGTAGCGGACCCCTGGTAACCCGACCGGTTACCTCCGCTAACTTCCTTTAGCCATTCAGATACCCTTACAACTAGCAAACATCTATTTTCCCCCAGTAACTGGACGCCACACAGTTCTGGAGGTAAAAACACTGACAATCCTTTATTGGTACACACAGCTTTTATGCACAGACCCCCGCTGTGGTCTCCACTATTTCAATACACTTTCCTTTGTCCCAGGCAGAAGGGGGATTACCATCTCCCGTTCTGGGAGATACCAACAGGACGCAGTCACGTACATTAATAAATATGACAAAGCGTAAAAACACATTACATATATGGGTGAACACTTTGGGCTCCGCGCCCCGGGAAGGGAATGGGGTACACACATGAAACATACACCCTTAGATAGCCCTGGGTCCTAGCTAGGATCCCTGGAAATAGCAGGGATATTGGATGTACAGAGCCTGAGAAACCATATAAAGTTTGGGGCTCGAGGCTCTGTACATCCCCGAAATCAGATCCACAGCGTTGCTTGGTTTAGTCCGGTGAATTCAAACTTCGTGCCTAAACGAAGCAACACACAATCAGCTGAAAGGTGCGAAACCAATTCGCACCAATCTGCACTTGGGAAGGAGAAGGGCGAGAAACCCCATTCGAATGGGCGCTTTTTCTCTGATTAGTCGCCTGTGCCCTGCAGCAACCGATCAGTGCTCACTATCAGGAGAATAGTGCGAACCCAGTTTGAATGGGAGCTCCTTGAAGTCGGCTCGGCACGGACTTCCAGGCAGCCAGCGGGACCTCTGTGGCTGTGGCCTCTACTTGGGTAGCCCCGGGGAGAGCGCTCTCTGGGCAGCTACAAGCCTGGCGTTGTAGTTCCCGAGTAGGGAGGACCGTGATTATAGCTCCGTTAGGAGCAGGTAGGGCGAGCCCCGACAATGGGACCTGAAACTGTGCGGGCACGCCAGTTCTGGATATGAATGTTTCCCCTGGTTGGCGTTCGGATATATGAACTAGCGGCCATCCAGGGGAGCATTCATTAATGATTTCCCTTGTGGTTTCCAAACGTTCTAATGAGCGTTCTAAATGATAAATCAGAGTGGTCCCCGTTTGGGAGACTAACGGGTTCCGTTCGTATGAGCTCTCCCAAACAGGGAACAGGCCAAACACACAAAATACATACAGATACAAGTGGAAAATTCACACAGTAAATAACCCTAAATATGTATTTAATATTATTATAATTTTTTTTACATTAGGGTAAGAGTTAGGGTTCCATCAGTCTTACGACCTCACTGGGACACACTGTAAATTTGTATTTCTGTGTAAGTCTCCATAACAGGAGTTCAGTGGATGTCAAATGTATTGTAGCTAGGACATAATCTTATATAATTGTGGGAATACAATTTTTTTTATTTTTTATTTTGGTGTAGGCCAAGGCTTCCCTAAAAGGACCCTAGGCTTTCTTTTATATCTCGAGCCTTGTAAAAAATGACCTCTAATTATCTATGTATGGGCCAACTGTGCAGTGTAAATACAGTTGCAAGAAAAAGTATGTGAACCCTTTGGAATGATATGGATTTCTGCACAAATTGGTCATAAAATGTGATCTGGTCATCATCTAAGTCACAACAATAGACAATCACAGTCTGCTTAAACTAATAACACACAAAGAATGAAATGTTGCCATGTTTTTATTGAACACACCATGTAAACATTCACAGTGCAGGTGGAAAAAGTACTCCTTTTAAAAGTGCAGTATTTTAAAAGAAACCGCAAGCAAGAGGAGAAAATCTTTTGTGACTTTAAAAAAAGGCCAGTGTAGACCGTTTCGGTCTGTTGTCAAGTTGTCACTTGCTGTTTCAATTAAAAGATTGCACTTTAAAACTGGAGTTGTTAAGTGCCTGGATCTTCTATTTGATACAGTAGTTGCTTATCTGCCTATATACCCCACAAGCTCTTGGACTTGTCATTCTCAACTAACCTTTGTAGTATCCCCTGTCTTACTTGGGCAAGTTCAGCTCATATTCTGTGCAGATGTTTTGGTACACAATCCCAGAAACCTGTTTGTGCCTCTCCATGTATTCTGCCCCTGCAAACATCTTGCACCCGGCTACAACATGCTGGATTGTCATGGAGGGTTATTTGCATAGTCTGCACCTTGGCTCCTGTCTAGTGTGGTTGACCCATATTCTGTTGATCTGCTGCTAAGTACATGTTAGTGCTGCTTGGATTAGTGGCTCAGTTCTTGAGTGAGACTCACAGGCCCTGATCTCTTTCCTTTCAGCTGGTGTGCAGTCTCTGGGTGGTGGATTTTGGGTGAAATCCTTCATTCATAGTGAGTAGTTCTCAGGTCTTGATATTCATGGTATCCAGCTCTACTCTTGGCCAAGTTATTATTCCGGTTGGGTACCTGATGACCGGTACAGCATATGTGTTGATGGCATGGTTATTGCCATTATGCTGGACCTGTCTGACTCTCTGGGGACACTTGGATGCTTTGGTCATCATTGCCTCTTCCTCCTGATTGCTATGCCTTTGTGATATCCCCAGGTTCTTGTAGCTGCTTTATACATTTCCTATGGTAGCTCCACTCTTGAACCTGTATCCATATCTAATCTTCATGAATATCTGACTGAGGAGCTTGAGGTCTATGCAGAACAGCATCAGGGATAGTGCATCACCTTGGTATATGCCATGTTTGATGATGACTTGGGTGATTATCCTAGAATTGGCTTCTTGAGTTGTTCTCCACTTGCCTATCGAGTTCTTGATAAAGGTTCTTAGTGTCTTGTTAATCTTGTAAAAGGCCAAGCACACATTATTTATCTGTGTGGCATTGTAGTCAATTCAGACTGTTCACAGACTGGTCTGTCTGCTTTTAGAATTCCATATGACTGCTTGGTCTAACAGCAGCTAGTGTTTTCAGCCTTGCTTCCAATCCCCTTCTGAATACTACACATTTATTGTTCATCTACCCATTATTTTTGAAGGCTATGATGCCTACAAGGACCATCCACTCTGTGGGGAGGCAGTTGATTGGACAAAGGATTTACCTGGATAAACGATACAAAAAAAAAAAAAAAACTTTATCACAGAAGCATATTCACATTATATAAGGCAACAATGCATAAATCTCATGATGAATTCAAGAATATTTGTATATAATATTTTATTATAACAAAAGCCAACAATTTTTAAGATCCACGAATATTAATCTATCCAAGAATATTACTATTTTAAAGGTGCACCACTTGCATTCACAAAAAACAAGCATGGAAGGATTGCCCTCATATCGATAGAGGCTTGCCCACATAAGCAATCCATATTGGCTACTATTATTGTCTAATGATTTTATCAAGATTAAATTCATCCTTAATCCCATTGGGGTTTGCATGTGCCTAATTTAAAAATCCAATATGCTTCCCATTTATTCACTTTTACAATCAAATGTCCCTATCACCTTGGAACCACACATCATTTCATAGCTTGAAATATTAAGTAAGTTTACTGGGTAACCCAAATTCTTCCCTATATCAAATAGATGCTTCCTAATTTGTTCCTTCAATTCCCGTTTGCTTTGGCCCACAAATTGGGCTCCACATGTGGAGCAACTAATTATATTTATCACTGTAACAGTTTACCAGGAGTTGGAGCCCAGTTGCAGGAGATAGCACAGGAATGAGGCAAAAACCAGAAGCGCAGTACAGATTAACCCCTTAAGGACACAAAAATAAACATGACCAAATTAACAGTAGATCATCAATATATTGTACCCTAATGTAACAGTGCAATGATTTATGGACCCAAGACATACTTGAAAACGAGAAAAATCTCAATGTATCTTTCCTGGTAAAATATTTTATAAATAAATAAATATACCTATATTGTATGGTATAATATTCTATATATTGTGTATAGGGATCATCAACTCCATAAATGCAGCACCTCTGCCGCCACCACATAAAATATAAGTCCCCCCAAAAGATAAAATAATTATGGTTCTGTAAGAACTCAACACTTGTCAGAACACTTGTCACTTCCAGGAACATGGTGCGCTGTGAAGAGGTAATGTTACAACTAGGTACTGAATTCAGGGTTTGAATACTTATATCAATGATATTTTATGGGTTTTTTACATTTAATTTATTTGTCAACAAGCAGCTTTTTGCTTTGTCATTAGGGGGCAGGGCCACCACCAGAAATTTTGGGGCCCCTGACAAAGCACAAGGTCGGGGCCCCCTCCGCCCCTGCCTCCCTCCTCCCCCGCAATGAATGCAGCGTGTGTTAGTGTAATCAATGCAGTGTGTGTGTTAGTGTAGTGGATGCAGTGTGTGTGTTAGTGTAGTGAATGCAGAGTGTGTGTCAGTGTAGTGAATGCAGAGTGTATGTTAATGTAGTGGATGCAGTGTGTGTGTTAGTGCAGTGAATGCAGAGTGTTTGTTAGTGCAGTGGATGCAGTGTGTGTGTGTTAGTGCAGTGGATGCAGTGTGTGTGTGTTAGTGCAGTGGATGCAGTGTGTGTTAGTGCAGTGTGTGTTAGTGCAGTGAATGCAGTGTGTGTGTTAGTGTAGTGAATGCAGTGTGTGTGTTAGTGTAGTGGATGCAGTGTGTGTGTTTACTAGTGTATGCATGTAATATAATAACTGTTATTCCCCCCTCCCTGTTTCTTACCTGGTTCAGGGAGGGGGGAAGATTCCATGATCCCTGGTGGTCCGGTGGCATTGTGAGTCCCCCAGGCTCTCTATACTTGCAGAGTGGCCCAGCAGACTGCAGCTGTACTTTACAGCATTTCCCTCGCTCTCACTCCTGTGAGATGTGGTGTGGTAACGCTCTAATGGCTGCATGTCTCGTGGGACTTAGAGCGAGGAAAATGCTGTAAAGTACAGCTGCAGTCCGCTGGGCCCCCTCTGCAAGTATAGGGAGCCCAGGGGCCCGGGCCTGCACCTATATATAGCGATCATCGCTATAGATAGGTGCAGAGAGTAATTGTGGGGCCCTGGACTGCCAAAGCAGTCCGGGCCCCCCAGGACCGCCGGGCCCGTGACAACCGTCATGGTTGTCACCCCCTGATGGCGGCCCTGTTAGGGGGTATGACAATGTGCAATTTATCTCTGAATGGTCTGATTGGTTAACTGAGAGGTAGAGCACTCTGATTGGCTTTGCCAACGAATCAGAGTGCTCTGATTCAAATTGCATGGCGTAAGGCTTTATATGCCTTTCCCTGCCCTGCAGAGCTACAGAAGCAGAGGTTCTATTTAAGCTGTCTAAAGTTGTAACGGACCGTTTTGCACAAAAGGGGTAAAAACCGTTTAGGCGATCGGCCCCCTTTCCAGAGATGCAGGCACAGCTACTGCAGAACACCAAACACACGAACCGCCAATAAGTGAATGCTCCAAACTCCCGAACGGCATCCAATATAGCACTCCAAACAGACGAACAGGAACCATACGAATTGTTACCAGATGAATAGGAAAAGCATCCAAGCAGCTTACACTCCTAGCAATCAGTCTATATCAGCATACATTAAATCCCCCCAAAGATGAGACAAGGCTCCGTGTTGAGGGTCAAGCAGTGGTCTGAGGTGCTGGCACACCCAGCCTGGTTTTTATTACAGTCTTTTCAAATACAGGACTGCCCACAGGGAGGTATAAAACAACCAATCACATCCCACATATTCCCTCCCCTTATCCTGAGAGGAAACTCAATTACACATACAGTTAAAACATACTTTCTACCCAACTTTCATAACTCTAAAACCATACATCACATTCACATAAAATTACATATTCACAATCAATCCATTCAGGGGAACAACATATTAAAAAATGGCATGAATCAGACCAGGGGTTCAAAAGTTAGTAAAAGTATCTTTTGGGCCCTGGCTGGCACATGGATATCTGGCTCAAACAGGTTTTACAGAGCCCTCTATCCTGGAGATAATGGGGAAAGTAATCCAATTATCCAGGGATAGAGGCAGACTCCATTGAGCACATGGTTGCAAAAGGACATAAAACACTTTAAAATACATAAAGTCACCTTTTACACATAACACACAGACATTTCACATATCCCCAGATAGCTGGGATCTGAGCGCACAAAACTACCGAATAGCGCTCAGACCCTATTCACACAGTTCAATTGCCATGGAGCCGAAGTCTTTAACTACACGAATGGGCTCCATGGCATAGCTATCTGGGTTAACACATTTACATAAAGTCTGGTCCATAGTCCAAAGGCAGCAGGCAGGGCAGCCAGGCTTCTCCAATGCAATGTGACTCATCTTACCCATTCTCCACCTCCCCCAACCCCTGTTGCCCCTTAGTCTCCCAAAATATCATCAGCGACAGGTGGAGGCCCAAAGCTCGGGTTTTCACATTGCCACACAATTTGTTGTTCTATCTCCTGCACTGAGAATTATATTACCAATTTGATTCTGCTCGATAGAAAACCGAAACTCAATTCTACACTCCTGGGACCAGGGGCTTGTGTATATTCAAACTCAAAGCGAGTACTAACCCGCTTGTTACAATACCTTTTGAGAACAATAAGACTCGCAAACGAAAGAGTTACAAACTGTTAGATTTGATACTTTTTCTTTCTCTGAACTTGTCAATTTGTAAGATGTACATATTTTATTTGGTGGTCCTTACATTTGTGCTACATTAACATATCCATAGGCACCCATAGGGACTCGTGCACACCACTCACACGGCACACACACAGCCGTGACAGACAAGATGTCAATCCGTGTCCACTCACAGAATGCAAAGGGGTTAATAAATTGGGCTAGAACTTTCTCAAAACCAGCGTTTTGAGAAACCCGACCATTGGCGACCATTTGGACAAACACTGTCCGCAATGAGACGGTCTCACCATATCCATCTCCATTTTATCCACTCACACACAATCTGTTGTTTCACATGGGTATGTCTGGTAAGGCATATAGACATTACCACGTAGATTTCTACCTTAAACTCCAAGACATGATCCATGACGGTAACATAACTCCACTGAACATCCTCACTTCCACCCAAACCACCACAGGGACGCAACAATTCCAATACGCACAACTCACTCATTTTATAAGGAGTATGAAACTATTGCCAAATGGTGTGCGAGATCTCTCTCACTTTGAACAATTATGCCTCACACACTCGCTAAAACAAAAGCTTCTCTCCACTTGTTGATACCACAAGCTGGTATCAACAACACAAACACACGAACTCCCCATTTATGCAATAAAATGGGCAGATGAACTACAGATTGATATATCACATGCCCTGTGGCATAATATCTTCCTTAGGACACATAAAGCCTCAAACTCGACCATGGCGCAAGCGAGTAACTATAAACAACTCACACGGTGGCACTATACCCCTGCCAAAATTCACAAAATACACATAACCGCGCAAGACACCTGCTGAAGATGCCACAAGCCAAAAGGACTCCCTTACTTACATCTGATGGCAATACCCGGTAATATCAAAATTTAGTAAACTGGTACATAAGCTCCAGACAGGGCCGGACTTAGGCCTTTAGGCGCCCTGTGCGAAAAATCTTCACAGCCCCCCTCTGCCCCCTAGACCGTTATCCATGTATAGTGTATGTATAGGAGTGTAGTGATTGTATAGTGGATTTATTAAATTAATAATGATTTAAAAACAAATATTCATTCCTCCTTTCCTGTTACCTAGTTAGGAGAGTGGCATGCTGATCTGAATCTGGTCTGCCCCTCCACTGGGTACAGTCCATGCGTAACTGTCTTGCAAGCTCAGGGACTTGAAGCGTCCTGTGGTAATCTGCGGCAGCGCTCTTATTATCCCGAGCTAGGAAGAAAGCTACTTATGGTCTGCAGCCAACAGACATGCAGGCCAGAAGTGCCAGACTGCCTCCCCTACATTACAGAGGAGCAGACTAAGTATGTCACATAATACTGTGAGTGGTTTTGCTTTGGAGCTCTGGATTATACTTTTTCACCTTGACCTCTTTGGAATAAAAATTTGTAGTAATGCACTACTTCACCATTTATCACAGAGCTCCACAACAATAAAACTACCAGTAATGTGGAGCTCTGTGACAAGATCATACACTACACAACAATACAACTCTAAGTAATGTGTCTATTAGTGCATCACCAAGCTCCCTAACTATAAAACACAGAGTAATGTGCATTTTATATACCAGAGCTTCACTGTAATACATCTCACTATAATATGATGTAATGTTTGTGTTGTCTGTGTATGTGATAGGTGATAGGTGTGATGACTGTGTGTGATATGTATGCTATGTGTTGGCAGTGTGTGATATTTGTAATGCGTGTATTAACTGTGTGCGATATGCGTGTATTCGTTGTATGTGATATTTGTGCTAGGTTTATTGGCTGTGTGATGGGTATTTAATTCAGATAAAAATATGCATTTAGGCCTATGTGTGAATGCAGGTGTATATTTTTGTAGAGTTATGTGCACACAGTCCCACAGGCAGATGCACACAATTATACATATATACTGTCAAATCCACCACATGCACACAGTCTCAGGCAGATAGTCACATACACAGGATCAGGCAGAAACACACAGGTACAGGCAGTAACACACATAAAGTTACAGGCAGGTAAACATACACACACAATTACAGGATGACAGCCACACATACTTACATGCAGACAGTCACACACACACACAGGCAGGCAGCCACACACACAAACAGCAACACACACACACAGGCAGGCAGCCACACACACAAACAGCAACACACATACACACAGGCAGAAAGCCACACACAGACAGACACACACACACACACACAAAGGCAGACAGCCACACACACACGAAGACAGTTATGCACACAGACATACACACACAGGCAGACAATCACACATAGTTACCTCTGTTCATTATGGAAGAGTGGAAGCAGTGCAGCTCCTGGAGACTGGTTGTTGGGGAAGCAGGGACTCCTTCCTGCTTCCCCTGCAGCAGTTATTTGGCACTTTTAGCTCCGTCCCTGCCATCAATTTAGCTCCGCCATGCCGCACAGTAAATGCCGCCCCAGCCGCACGGTAAGCTCCGCCCCACCACAATATTGCTTTTTTAATTATTTTGTTTTATAATCCCGGCCGGCCATGTGTAGGCTGTGTCGACCCCATGGTGCCCCTGCTTACAGATCATCATAAAAACAAAGATTCAGTTTTCACCAGAATATCTGCTGTTTCTCCTACCACCGCCTCACATTAAAAAAGGAAATTATCTTTACATTTTCTTTACTGTCACACCTCCTTACTGCAGCCAACCAGCTCATACCACTCAAGTGGAAACAGATGCATCCTCCATCCATTAAAGAATGGATTAAAAGAGTCGAAGGGATAAGATGGACAGATGGAGGAAATCACTTTTGCCATTTCCAAAAAATACACTCAATTTACACACATCTGGGGACCCTGGAACTCTTTCATGCAAAAAGATGAAGACATCTCTTGTAGGATGGAACAACTACCAAATGCAACCAGAAACCAGACATAATAGGTGTTACTGTGGTAATCCTGGGACAAGTTGTCTCTCCGAATACGGGCACTGGGACGGACACCCCACTAGTTAGTCACACATCACCCTTTAGATAACGAAACACACCCCATAAAACACAAAATATACCCAGGTGTCGGCTGACCGACCACCCACAGTCTTTCACATAATGTTAAACAAGTAGTGCCAAACACATGAATCAATTGAAAAAGTTTAGCCTATTCTATCAAACTTTAAACTAGATTACTTAAGGCTATACTGCACTGTTCGCTGGTTTTGTTATCACTCCTGAAATATGTATATGTTATAATATAGAATGAAAGACTCAAAATAACGAATGTCACTTGACACCACTAATTGTACAGGGTATAAAAATGCATAATGTAATTAGAACTGTTCACAATACCGACTGTTATATTGGAATGTTTTGAATTTCTGTACTAACGTTCAATACTACTTGTTCATGTATGTAAATGCTTTCAAAACTCAAAAATTATTTAAATAATAAAAAAAAGCTAGGCAGACAATGTAATAGAGCAGCAGGAAATGCTAGCAGAATGCTTGGTTGTATAGGGAGAGAGAGATATTCGCAGCAGAAAGAGAGAAGTGCTCATGACATTGTACAAATCACTGGTGAGATCTCACTTGTATTGTGAGTATTGCACGCAGGACCGGTGCAAGGATTTCTGCCACCCTAGGCAAAGATCCATTTTGCCACCCCGTCATGTCACTCACTGACAGGCACAGACACTCATTGACAGACACAGAGACACACTCACTGGACAGACATACACTCACTTACTTACAGACAGACACACACACACACACACTCACAGACATACACTCAATCACTGACACTCACTCACTAACAAACACACACTGACATTCACTCACTGACAGACACACAAACACACTCACTGACAGACATACACTCACTCACTGACAGACACACACACACTCACTGACAGACACACACACACTCACTGACAGACACACACTCACTCACTGACAGACACACACACACACACACTCACTGACAGACATACACTCACTCACTGACAGACACACACACAGACACTCACTGACATACATACACTCACTCATTGACATACATACACTCACTGACATACATACATTCACTGACAGAAACACACTCACTGATATACATACACTCACTCATTGACATACATACACTCACTCACTGACTGACAGACACACACTCACTGACTGACAGACACACACTCACTGACTGACAGACATACACTCACTCACTGACTGACAGACAGACACTCACTCATTGACATACATACACTCAATCACTGACATACATACACTCACTCACTGACATACATACACTCACTCACTGACATACATACACTCACTGACATACATACACTCACTGACATACATACACTCACTCACTGATAGACACACACACACAGACACTTACAGACAGACAGGAACACACACACTTACCTCCCTGGGGTCCAGTGTAAAGCAGCCTCTCCTCCAGCGCGCCGTTTAGTATGCCGGGGCCAAAATTATGTCATATTCCGGCTCCCGGCATTATAGAGGGCGCGCAAGGGAGGAGTGAGAAGCTGTTTCACTCCCTCCCTCGCCGCCTGCCAGCTCCATCTCCTTTCCTCGCCCCTCTCACCGGCATTTAGTGGCAGAGCAGGCACCTGCCATCAAGGTAAGCAGGTGCCTGCTCTGCCTTACCTAGCTCTGCATCGAGGGCGCTCTAAGGTGGCCAGATGACCACCTCCTGGCCTCCCTGTGACAGGGCTCCTCTCAGCACCCCACCATCGGGTACCTTGAGGATCGGCCCATCGCTGGGGGCAGCTCAAGAACCGCTCGTCCAGCGCTGTGACCCCAGACAGGAGGAGCTCACCTAGAAACATCCTGGTGGGCGCCCCAAGCAGGCTGGAGCCCTAGGCGAATGCCTAATTCGCCTAACGGTGGCGCCGGCCCTGATTGCACGCAGTACTTGAGACCACATCTCCAGAATCATATTGATGCTTTGGAGAGAATTCAGAGAAAGGGCTACAAAACCAGTTAATAGATTACAGGGTAAAATTTACCAGGAAAGGTTAAAAAAAAATCTAAACCTCTATCGCTTGCAGGAAAGGCGAGGCAGGGGGGGATTTGATAGAAACACTTAAATATATAAAGGGAATCAACACAGTATAGGAAGAGAGTATATTTAAAAGAAGAAAAACTACCACAACAACAAGACATAGTCTTAAAGGGACACTCCAGGCACCCAGACCACTTCTGCCCATTGGAGTGGTCTGGGTGCCAACTCCTTCATACCGAAAAAACTGACTGAATTTCATTCGAACAAGAATGGACAAACTGTGGGCATTTGGTTTGGACGGAATTTGATCAATTTGCCGGCGCCTTAGTCTAAATGGCAGGATGTTCTGTCACGGCGAATGAAGCAATAGGAAAACATGGAGGAGGGGTAAGTATTGTGGGAAAAATTTGTGTGACACAGGAAATGGAGCTGACTAAGTTCCTCCTTCGATCAAAGAAAGTCAAGCGTAAGAAAAATACTTAAGACAAATTAGTTGCTACATTGTCTTATGTTTTAAAGCAAGCTATATCAGTAAGGAGGAAAAGAAGAACAGATTCTGAGAGAGGAAGAGAAGAGGAAACAATAGAAGAAAGGTAAGTTCCGCGTAGTCCTGTCGTTTAGACTAAGGCGCTGTAAAAATTAGTCTAATAAAATCTATACAAAAAAGTCCATAGTAAAAAATTATTCTCAAAAAACAGAGATATAAAAAAAAAAAGAGATCTGCCATTATTGCAAGTTATTTAGATATGTCCCAATGAAAAAAAAAAAAAAGGATAATTAAATGCATGCATGTTTTCATTTGGGGTATATCTACTCAACAGTGATATATATATATATATATATATATATATATATATATATATATATATATAAATATATATATAAAAAAAACTTAGTAGTCCTTGCACTCACACTCCAAACTTAATGTTACTGAGTGCATACTTAAAGCCAAGTGCCAAAAAATATAAAATATATAATAACTGGCTTGCATTCACGGTTTCTTTGAAGTTAAAACTATTTCTTTTTTGCAAATACATAAAAACTCTGATCGACGTTTCAGCCCCCGCCTGTGGCTTTCCTCAGGATCATACAATACAATATGCAGGGGCAGACTGACCACTCGGGCATATCGGTCACGGACCGAGGGCCCGAGGCAATCAGGGGCCCGGCAGCACAGCCTTGTTCCAGCTGGAGAGATCAGAGATCTCTCCAACTGGAACGGCAAAAAATAATAAAACTATTTAATCGATAGGTTGTGGGGCCCCTGATGCAGCGCGGGGCCCCACAACCTACCGCTCTGCTATTCACCCCCCCCCCC